>CABFVZ010000675.1:42162-80666 GCA_902151445.1 Timema monikensis | reverse complement strand
TCTAAATGGTTTTCCACTATACCTCCACGCAAATGCGGGTTCACTTCCTATAATTAAACCTTCCCATTTCCTTATCCATTAACGTAATTAGTACTTAAAGCGTATAACCCGAACGGGTAGTAAGACGCGGGGCTAAATATATAGTTTGGATGTATATGTCTTTACATGTCTATGCACAACCTTGTCTCATAACTGGTATATGTGGCTCAACTGTAATGTTTACGTAAAACTCATATGTGGTTCAATCGTAATGTTTACGTGGCCCAATTGTAATGTGGGATTTACGCAACCCATTTTAAACGCAGATCATAACATATTTACGTGGTCCAATTGTAATGACCCCTCTTAGAACAAGCGGCCACTGAAGCAGATGGATTTGATTAATAATAAATTATTTATTAATGGTGCAGTGTAAAACTATACTATGTAAAATGTACAAGGTATATTTTTATTTCGAATTGAGCCTAGTGGCGTTATAGATATAAACGTTATAAGTTATGCTAGACTAGCAGTGCCCAATCCGCCCTGGATTGAAAAGTCACTAATCCTACGCCTATCGAAATCGAAACAGTATGCTTAAAGTGGCGATTCTAAGACACCTAGTTTGACGTAAAAAATAAATCTGGTAGCTTTTGAGCCTGTCATATAAGGTTTTTTATATCACGGCCCTAAAAACTAGTTGAAAAGGCGATTTTCAAGAGGAAAGTCTATATTGCGGCTAAGCGGTCATCCATTAGCCACGTAAAGCTGTTTACCCTCCCCCTCCCCCACCTCTTTCCCCACCTATGTAATACCAAGTAAACATTTAATCTGACCCCTCTCTCCCTTCAATCTGTGTTACGTAACTTTTCACATCAAGAGTGAATGTCATGTCAACAAAAAGTAGTTGCTTAGCTTGCATTTTCAACATCATACACATTCGGAAGCTATTTATAAGTTTTGTTTATTATTAAGGATGAAAACGTGAATGTTAATATTTTTAACATTAGAATTTAAATATAATATATGTGATGACAATATAGTTTACCCATACTCCCCCAGCTAACACCATGCACTCATTATAGCTCCCTCCCCCCCAAGAAACGCTACATGCTCTATGAATGGCCTCTAAGCTAGTCGCATTCAACTTGGGGTATAAGAAAACATCCAAGGGGGTACGTAAAATTTTTAAAATATGTATACACACATATACATAGCTAATAACGCCATTCCCTTACGGGTTAGGCAAAAAACCGTGAATATAGCTAAAAATAACAACTCCGTACTTAATACATCTTCACTAGCTTTCTTCACACTTCCTTATCCTTGCACACTCCCTTCACTACAACACTAACCATACACCGAGTCATACATGCGCTTTTATTCTTAAAACGTCTCTTTTTTTTCCACATATTCGTCTACAACATTTAGTCAGATCTTACACGGCGTACCCCTGCCTTTTGCCCCACACTCTACCTTCATATATTTGCTTCTCTGTTCCAATCACGCTTATTCTCTCAACATACCCAAACCAACGTAAAACGCTTTTTTTCAAATTGACCGTTTGGATTCCTTTTCAAACCGCATTCCTTCAGCACCCATTCATGACCCTACTTTTTATTTTCTCTTTTAGAACCGCATCTTATTACCTGTTCGTCTTATATGCTTTTGTACTAATTACGCTAATAGTTTTAGAGATCAGGGAGGTTATTTTTTATAGGAAATGTACCCGCACTAAAGTGGAGGAAGAGTGGAAAACCAATTTTGAAAAACCACCTTCAGTAGACCCGACTGAGATTCTAACCTCAATATTCCCGTCATTGTCAGTCTAATCTAATGCGATAGTATTGCCTTAGACCATACAGCCACCGAAGCGGGTCATTCATTACTGACGCTGTCCATATGAGATTTTATTTAATGTATCACCATACACATATGTATTTCTCATTTTAATACTTATTATTTAATACATTATTTTGGATGTAATCTATGTTATGTGTAAATTATAGAATAAGTATAGCTTGTACCATGCACCAACTAAGTTGAAGTCTCTTAACAACCGTCCCGCTATGGTTCCTCTGTAAACGGGTGAACGGATCTATTGGAACCGTGGTGGAAATACCGCTCATGCGAACTGAACTTGAGAATTGAACTACTGTGGATTCACACGTTCACCAAAAAAACAAGACCAGATCAAAAACGTATTCACGTGACAATCTCTAAGCCAATCACAAGATTTCAGCCTCATCGATACTTCCCGATCGTTGAGCTTTCTTTTTTCCTGCTCGGCAACACCATTTTGGAAGACTCAAAACAAAGTTCAAAACCAATCCATCAGTGCACACGGGCCTACAAAGAGCGATACTAAAAGACGGCTGCGTTTACTGTTGTGAGATCTTTTGAAATAACTCGTTAAATGTAAAGTTATAGTGTAATTCCTTGTTCTGTTTTGATTTGTTTCAAGAGACAACATAATAATTTGATAAACATCCGTCTTGATATTAATCTGAAAGACCTGTTTATCTTGAATTAAATAAAAAATGTCGGTAAATAGTTGTTTCTAATTTATGTTGTAAGGCATCATGTTTCAATATACATGTATGATCTGTTGAGAAATTGCTGCACCCCTCAAACATATTACTCTCCCGATTTTCGGTGAATGTGTGAATTAAGCTTTAAGGGGGGATGCAAGGAATGTGAGTTGAGAACAGTGTTTTTGAAGTTTATATAGTAAAACTATTTCTGCCAAAATAAATAAAATATTGCTCCAGCAGGAACATAGATTTTAATTGTATGCACATTAATTCAACAATCGTTGAATTTCTTTGTAGACTGAACGTAGAAGTATTAGATGAGAAAACTTTTAAATGAAGAGAAAAATCTGTCATCAAATTCCAGTACATCCTTGACTAGATAGTGAATTTATTTTTGAAATAATCATGTGAGAAAAAATTCAATTTTTATGTTTCTACTGGGGAATTATTTAATTTATTTTGACAAAAGAATGATTTGATACAAACATTGCAAAAAAAAAAATACTGCCTTTAACTCGGGTTTCCTACACTCCCATATTAAGGGTGAGTTTAAATGTTTACACATTAGGTTGAAATATCATGAAGCTTAACTAACCTTATGTCAGACTATCCACTTACCGAAGTATACACCTTTCGTACAATAGTTTGCAGAACATCCACAGCACATAAGTTTTAATATACTTTCATTTATTGAATGATACAAATATAATTTTAAATAATATTTATGAACTCGTCATTAAAATTATTTTGTACTGATCCGAATGATTCTATTTACTTAAGTGCACCTTTAATTAGCCGTACTAACACACTGCACAGCTAACCCGTGAAGTATTGTATAACAGTTTGCAAATTATGTGCTGACACAACCAAGGACAGGATTGCACGAACAAGAATTGCATATTATGCTTACTTGCGGGTGGCTCTTTGTCTTTAAGTAAGAATTATAGCGTTAATTAAATTGTGACATATCTTGGAGTCTTGAATTTACTGAAAGAGGGTTGCATAATATATGCCAATGCTGAATAAAATGCAATGTCAATTGAACAAGTAAAACGACATAAGTAGCTCAGATCAATACAAGTTTTTAATGTAACATTAAAAATAATAAATGCCAACTGCATATCCAAATGCTTATGGAAATAATTCATCCCTAATTATTTTTTAAATCTTTATTCAAATCAAGCTATTAAAAAAAATTAAATCTACGGTTTTAAAAGCTATAATAATATGAAAAGTGTTTAAAATAAAAATCAGGACGAAGATGCATATTAAAGGAAATTACACCATTACAATAATGCTATAAGCTCGCTTTGGTGCGGGTATATTTGTACATATATTTCAGTTAAAATTAAATATGGTCTAAAAATAGCACCTGGACACTGGAATAGAACATGGGACTTTAGGCAGGTTAAGATGTTTCTATCGATATTGTAACATTGATAAAACTTAAATGTCGTCTGTAAAACATCTATGTTAATACTTTTAATACCAATTCAATTAAACATATTGTATTTATAAAATAGTAATAATACATATTCTAAAAACTACTTTGTAAGATTCGTATAGTGTATCACAGTCTTTCCTAAATCTTTTTTTGAAGTGGTGAAGCTGAATTGAAAAGAATTTCCGGGGCTACGCCCACAGAAAAGTTTTAAACCCTAGAACCTAGATGACTCTTGAAGCTATTTGAATGGGCTTTAGTTTTTATGTCTAACAGCTTTTTTTTTCTTTGCTTTAATATAAAGTAAAAACTGTTAGGAAGGGTGGAATAGAAAATTATAACTTACATTTTGTCCTCAACAATGAAGAAATGTACTATATCTCTAATTTTTTGTGGTTACCACTTTCACTGGCCGCTTGGATTATACTCATAAGTATTAGTTTCACTAATGAGTTAAGATAAACTTTGAATATAAATAAAGTGTACCCACATTTGCATGGAGAGTGAAAGATCATTTTAGGGAAAAACCGCACTCAGTCAGTGGCGGATTTAAAATTTTTGCTCCCTTTGGCACAATTATAATATGCCCCCTTTTTTCAAGGGATTTAGAAGGTTTCGGAGGGAAGAAGTTTTGAGGGGAGAGCGGAAGTAGTATTCGAGAAAAGATGTCTATGAAAGAAAATCAGACATGTACACGTCATAAACATAATTAACTAATTATTAAAAACAAATTATAAAGAATGTTATCCAAATTGTGCCACCCCCTAAAGCCACCACCTCTAGGCCCGTGCCTAGTGGGCCTATAGTGTAAATCCACTTCTGCACTCAGTATACCCAACTGGGAATCTAACTCCCAATCTCTCCAATCTAGTGTGATATTGACGCCTTATAGCAGACAGACTTGCTCCCCGATCCATGATTCTGTGCATCCCACGCACCTTTTGATGAACCAACTAACAATGTGACCCAATTCATCTTATTATAAACATTGTAGATACAACATTTGGAAATTGAAACTTGTTCGGAGAAATTTGAAAGAGGTTGTGCACCAAATATTTATTCTTTATACCCAGAAATCGATTTTTAAAAAAATTAATAAACTCGAGCACCAAATATGTGCAATGTTTTGTAGCACAAGTGTGTTAACCGTTATTTTATTTAAAAAGGAACAAACATCCGAGAGATGGCGGCTTATGGACCTGCATTTATCATAAGTTTCGAAAGTGTCTCGGACATAATATTTAAATATTAACACAAAAGGTGGTGTAAATAATTGTAATTACCGGTACGAAAATATCCGTAGGGTGGAGACCACAATTCTATCAATTAAATTAGCTGCAAAATAATCTCTGGACACGAGAATGGAACCTGGGACCTTTGACTTGGCGCACCGACGCTCTAACACTGATGCATTCAGGCTTCGTCCCATGCTCAGTCATTCTTTACTCAGGATATCCTCAGCGGGTCTCGCGTCTGCGATCTGGTTTCCATAGTTTTATGTGGGCAGTTCCTTCGAGGCGACTGCGACTAGCGACCAGAGTGATAGTCTAGCGTCTCTATATTTCGTCTGCATCTGCGTCCACACTGCTCTGAGCAAGCGTGTATTTTAGTATAGTTGTATTTAGTATTGTCTATGATTGGGCTGATTTTGAAAATGGCTCAAGATTTTCTATAAAAGAGGGCAAAAATTTAACTTAAGAGGTATCAAATCACTCCTCAATTTTTGACATATCTTTTCCAGTATACCAGGACCAAAATGTGAAGGAACACACATGGAAAGATGTATCAGGATCAGTTGGTCGATCAAGTTAGTGTTGTTTTTTTTATCCACATTTTTTCAAAATAGCATGGAACATTAAATACAACCCAATTGAAAAACTTTGATAACTGAGAAATGATCTGTACTGCACATGAAATTAGCCTGACTGTCAACCAAGAGACGCATCTAGGGAAACACTGTATACTATATCCGGCGTCTGCGACTCACCACCCAACGTCTGCAGTCACAGACGCGAGACGTGAGTTGCGCCGAGGGAATTCTACTCCACAGTGACCTTGGGGATAGTTGGGGGGAGGGGGGAAAAGAGTTTTATTTTAGTTTTATTTTAAAAGTTTTTTCAATATAATTTTAAAACCAAACTTTTATCATTAAAAAAACATTCGTTAAGTTTTTATCAAAACTGTATCTCTTAATAAAGTCATTGTTTATTCAGATCATTGAATAGATTTACCAAAGAAAGGCACATTGGGCATATTCCGACTACATGTTATTAATATGACCATATCACACATTTTCAAATTGTATGTGTTTTTATTAAAATACAAATATATATTTAAATATCAAATTAGTTTAATGAGATAACTAAGTCAGTAAAGTTATGTCCAGCCAGCAAAAAAAAAAATCTTCTTTTCCATCCAAAATTTCTTAGTGTGGCCATATAACCTTCAATTTACTTGAAAAAAGAAATATGTTGCTATTTTATAAATCATTTTAAACTTTATAATATCTTAAAACTCAAAATAGAACATACAAATATAAGAATATGTTTGGAATCCAGTGAATTCTTGTAAATTTTTAAAATATGTTCAGCTTAAACATAAGGTTAAGTAAAGTATAAATTATTAAAAATATGAACAGTAAAATTTTATTCCATAAATACATTAGGTGTAAAAAAATATATCATACATATTTTTATTGCATTTCCATCTCAGTCACTAACGTTTTTAACATAATTACTAGATTAAAATAATTGTATTTGTTTGATTCAATGAGTACTTTGAACATTTATTGATATGACACGCCATATAACATACCTCACCCATCATCAAACAAAATACACTTGATTTATATCAAACAACCGTGAGTTGAAAAGATGTCAAGGAAAATTTGTATTCTTACTTTATGTAAACAATAACATCACTGAATGCGTGTTTATACTTATAATACTGTAAATTAGGAAAAAAAAATTCAATCAATTGTACCACAAAGTATTTCAATTAGCGAGAGCAAAAAGGCCTACCAATTTTGCCGGGAAAATTATTTTCACATAATTTCCAAATGCCACAATCGTAACGGGAGCCATGGCTCTACTTCTCTTACGAAGGAAGTTGCGCTATGGATTTTTATCACTCAAGAAAAAAATATTAACCCCAGTTTGGACCCACAAACATCGAGTCCTGAAGCAAGCATTTTACCCCCAAGACCATCGGTATTAACCACTATATAGTTAATTTTAAATTAAATTTACACACAGAACAATGCATGTTTTATTTTGTCTGATAGAAAGATAATACAAAGCTTGGGAAAGGAAGAATGAGAACCATTGATATTCGCTGATGACTTAGCGGTGGGTAGAGGTGGGCGAGAAGGAATAGGAACTATAGGAATGGAATGAAATGTATATACCGGCGAATTGTGAAGTTATGGTAATACAAAGGAAGAGAATAAGGCTTAGTATAAATATAAAGTTGGATGAAATAGAGCTGAGATCGGTACGGAGTGTAAAATATCTTGGATGCATGATTGAGGTGAAGGGTGGGAGAAGAGACGATCTAATAAGAAGAAGGCGGTGGGGGTAGTTTTTTTTATAGGTGCTTATGTGATCTTCTTTGGAAAATAGAAGTCCACTTGAAGTGTAAGGAAGTGTTGTACAGGGTGTAATTTGTATCCATTGTCACATATGCAGCAGAAACATGGACATTGAATGGAAATGAGACAAGCGAAACTAGGAAAGTGGAGGTTATAGGAGTGAAGTTTTGTGAGGAGAATATTAGCTGTCACAAGGGTAAACGGGATTAGGAATGAGGTTAAACACGAAAGAGTGGGGGTAAAGGGAGTGTATGAGATAGTAGAGGAAACAAGACCGATATGGTATGTACATGTGATAATAATGGGGTAGGATAGAACAGCAGAGAGCATGATGGATATAAAGTATATAGGAAAAAGACCGCAAAGGCGCTCAAGAGAGAGATGGGAGTAGGAGATAATAGAAAGTGTTCAAGTGAGAGGAGACGAATGGTGGAAAGATAGGGAAAGATGGAGGTAGTGACCCTGACACATTATGGAAACAGTTTATTATGAAGATGATGATGATGATAATAATAATTATGAAGATGAGAAAGATAATATCTCTAGTTTTAAAAATATTTTACAAAATGAACATATCATAACAATCCTTGAAGTGCTAAATATTTCTGCTCCATATGTCAGTGCCAACATTTTATTCTAGATGGTAAGGGTAGAAGTTTTTCAGCATCGTCGTCGAATTCTCTTTTAACCTCATCTGGTAAGAAAATATATCCTAAGCTATCAAGTTCTGAAACCAAACAAAGACAAAACCACGTATAGTTCACATTCTGTTTTCATTAAATTTAAGTGTAATAATATGACCTACTGATTTATGTTAAGTTCTATTTATACATCTATATCTATAGTACATTAATTGGTATGCATTCAGCTCTTTTCACTATCAGAAGCAACCCCATCTCTTCTCAGTCGATGTGTTTGCCAAGAGGGGAATATTTTTTTTTTAAACTGACGAATACATACCAATAAGAAGTATAAACAAATATAGAATGGTAATAGTGTGTATACACAGCATTTACATTAGATTGATAAGTATCACCTTCTACTCACGAATTCATGTCTAAACAACATCCCAAATTACTGCATAAATCATACAAAACTATTTATAAAAATATGAACAAACTTGAAATTTCCAAAACCTTATAAGTTTTAAATTATTATGTGTTTTGAAAAAAATAAAATTGCTGAAGAAAAAATGGCAACTATTATAATATAACCTACAATATAGATTAAAAATCTGGTTCTCATTTTAGTAATAGATTTTTTATAGATCTATAAAAGATCATATTGAGCCATTAAAAGCATATTGTATATTATTTGTCATGAGGAGAAAAAAAAGTTAGGAATGAAGCTACCCGGGAAAGAGTTAGGGTACAGAGAGTACATGAAATTATAGAGGAAGCAAGGCTAAGATGATATGGTCATGTAAAGAGGACGAATGAGAGAATGCCAAAGAAATTTATGGAGATGAAGTATGTAGTAAAGAAAACTACAAGGGAGGCCAAAAAAGAGCTGATAGGAAAAAAAATGTGCAAGGGAGAGGAGAAGAATGGAATCAACTAAAGGAGGAAGAATGGTGGAAGGATAGAGGAAGATGAAGGCATTTTACTAAACTGAGCCAGCCACAGGTTGAACACATTTGTTGATTATTATGATGAGGATGATTCTGTATATTATGTTTTGTTCTGTGAAATGAATAATGTCTTCAAAGTATCTGAAAAAAATCGTGTTATTTAAAGAATCTGTATCAAGTGAACACAATAACTAGATGGGAAGTTAGTCTAGTCTGGTTTGCTAATGTAGGCGAGGTAGGGGTTTTCGGGGGAATTAAGGGGGTTTATTTTCCTAATTCGTTTCTCACTTTCTCTCCACGAAAATGTGTAGGAATTTATCCTATATGCTTAACTTCCTCATCTTCATTCAATTAGTTTAATTAAGTGTGGATATCCCATATAGGTAATAGGGCGCGGTGCAAACCAAATTGTTACAAACAAACTTTTCGCGGCCAAAATTGACGAAATTTTACTATTTTATCAGTGTTATATATATTAGGTGTTGATAATAGGTCACAGTTGACAGCTGCAGATAACATGACATGAATACATGAAAGTATATCTATTAAATAATTGTCTAAATTTGAAATAAGATCTATATGGCAAAATGTAAGTTTTCGTATGGAATTATTGTTTGAAGATCTTTAGGACTCTTTAATATTTGAAACACAATTCAAATTTTAGGATATTTAAGAAAGAAACTCTCAAATAATTAGGAGTTTTGGATCAATGGTCAATAATTGTCTGCGTTTTCTATTTTAATTAAAAGCCAATAAAGGTTAATACAATTACATACTTTGATTTGGAGACATAATTTTATGAACAAGTGGACAAGTCATTTGTCATTTTTTTTTAACTTTTGATGTGAATTGTAATATTATTTAGTATATGTTACTGTAAGAAAATTTAGAGATATGTAAACTGTGATATATTTTTGAAAAATACCTTATAACTTAATATGTATTAAGTGTTAAAAAATTATACTACAGCATTAATTTTCTATTTACCCGCCTTGGTGGCGTAGTTAGCTGAAGCGCCAGTCGTGTTGAGCTAGACCACCGAGGATGGAGAGATCGAGGTTCGAATCTTGGTTGAGTGGAAAAACCACCCTCAGAACACCCAACCGAAATTCGAACCTCGATCTCCCCGTAATCGGCAGTATAATCTAATGTGAGAGTAGCGCCTTAGACCATATCACCACCGAATCGGGTAAAATTAAATTAAGATTCAGAAAGAAGGTCATCAAATGTAAACTCAAATATATCCTAACCAATGTACGTGATAAAAGTTACCCAGCTCAAGAACTACAGTAGCCTCATGACTTCTTTGGTGCTGACAGACACCTCACAGCTAACAACTGATGGCTTTGAAAAGTTACCAGACCAAATTATTTATCCCTATGCCGAACCATATGATCTGCAAAAACATGTGTTTAGCAGCTGTCACTTCTGATGGTCAAAATTTAGGTATATACCTAAATGTTGACTGTCAGAAGTCATCTGTGAGCTGTCAGTCAGCACCAAAGAAGCCACGGGGCTACTGTAGATTTCGGGAGCAAGGAATAGGAAGGTACATTCACTGACCTCTGACAATGCGAGGATTGTTCCTTAAGGAATCCATCCAGTCCATGTAGCTGAACTCAGGCTGTACGCCACCGTAACATGCCGGAAGAAACTTGGGGTCGATATGAGCATGGAGGGAATCAAGGTCATCCCCGTGGAAATAGATCTGAAACATAATATATTTTATTTTTGAAAAACATGATGAAATTGTAGTAAGTAAGCAATATTAATTTACATTAATAGAATTCAATATAAAAAATTATTGATGTAATTGAATATAAAGTAAAAAAAAAATTGTTTATATGAAATTGCAAATTTTTAATATAGTGAGTGTATATAGATTGATTAACAATTGGACCAAATTGATAATTTAAAACTAACATAAGATATCAGAAAATTATTAAAATGACACATTAAAAATGTGAGTCAAGGTCACATACATGACTAAGAGATCGAAAAAGCACAAACACTTTGAATTACATAATTTAGACTATATAGCTAGAAAATTAACATTAGTCTAATGCTTGACTGTATAAAATTAGAAAAATATTGAAAAAAATTGAAAATATTTTGACCTTAGATTACATTAAGTTTGTTGGTGAAGAATTGTTAAATTATATAAATTGATAATTGAATTATATTTCTTATCTGGATAATTCCCTTGCTCCTTTGAAAGCTGCGTAGAGACAGCCTTAAAAACTTTGAAAAAATTAGACGTTTTTAAGGCTGTCTCTACGCAGCTTACAAAGGAGCAAGGGAACTATCCAGATAAGAAATAGAATTCAATTATCAATTTATATAATTTAACAATTCTTCTTCACCAATAAACTTAATGTAATCCAAGGTCAAAATATTTTAAAATTTTTTCAATATTTTTCTAATTTTATACAGTCAAGCATTAGACCAATGTTAATTTTCTAGCTATATAGTCTAAAAAATGTCATTTAAAGTGTTTGTGCTTTTTCGTTTATATTTTTACCTGTTAGTCATGTATGTGACCTTGACTCACATTTTTAATGTCATTTTAATAATTTTCTGATATCTTATATCTTATGTTATTTTTAAATTATCAATTTGGTCCAATTGTTTATCAATCTATATACACTCACTATATTAAAAATTTGCAATTTCACATAAAAAATTTTTTTGGCTTTATATTCAATTACAGCAATAATTTTTTATATTGAATTCTATTAATGTAAAATAATATATTATATTTTTATTCCGTACAGGCTGTAAACTCACGGTATCCTACACAGTGTCACATTAACATCCGCCTTGCACAATGGTTTATCTTTTGCATGGGCATAGAAAAGTAGAGGTCAATAAGTTACAAAGCCTCTATCCCACTGGGAATTAGGAGTCATTTTTGGAATTGAGGTACTCCACAAAAAGGGGATTCCGTATTTATATATAAAATCTTAAATGGCTCTTAGTATAGTATTCAAGATTCAAACACACAGAACTGAGGTTGAACTAGTGTGTGTAACATATTATCAAGAATGTCAAACTCTATTAAATTATATTATTTTTAATAGTCAATGGTCACAATTAATGTGTACATTTCATATTTTAATATGAAACCCACCAATCCCTCCACACACATGCATACACATCTCCCTCTCTCTCTTCTAAACCACCCAAAAATAAATATAGGCTTCTATAGCTATAGCAATAGGGCCTATAGATATAAATAGATAGATATAATTTTCATCTTTGTATTTACAATATAATTAATATTTATTAAACACTAAAGTGACACAGCCTCCCAAACAACAAAAAGTGTTAACCACATCGGTGGCCATATGGTCTACGGCACTACTCTTGCAGTAGACTAGACTGACGATGAGGGGGAGATCGAGCTTTGATCCCGGTCGGGTGTACTGAGGGTGATTTTTCCTAAATGGTGTCCCCCTCTTTCTCTCTCTCTCTTCAAACAAATGCTGGTACACTTCTTATAAATTTATCCTTTCTCATCCCTAACCCATTAACGTAATTAGTGCATAAGCGTATAATCTGAATGGGCAGTAGGCCATGGTGCTAAAAAAATGTGATATTATCACATTATGAACTAGTTGAATAGATACTAGCCCATAGCTATTCAATATTTAGAATTTATTTTCAGATTGGGCTAGTGAATATGACCTAAGCTAATACTAACCTCTTATATGATAATTGTACTTTATTTACTAAGGGCATTTTCAGAGTCAATATATCTTATAAAACCCATATCAGTGAGCAAGCAGACTAGATGGAATGTTCATCAACTCTAGTTGACCTGTGAGGAGAAATTTGGGGTTTAAATCCCAACCAAGTGTACTAAGGGATTTATTTCCTAAATAGTTTCTCACTCTCCCTACTAGCGAATACAGGTATATTTCCACTAGATTATACCTTGATCATATCTATACCATTAGATAATTAAAAGTCGTATATCCATGATACATACTAAGACGATATAAAAATTAGTTAAAAGAGTTTAAGAAAAATATCTTAATTCTAGAACAAAAACAACATCCAGTTATCCGGGTGTAAATCCATCATCGTAAAAGGAGAGATAGACTCAATTTATCAACTATAAAATGTTTGGTTGCACCGGGATTCGAATGCTTAGTTAGGAATACAGATGTGCTCCCAACTAAACTAAGGTGTCGAATAACATACACTATGGTTCATAGTTGTCACACAATTTGATGTAACAGTGACGGATTGCACAAGGTTCTTTATTACAAACATTGGCTGAAAATGACAAGCTTGTATCATTAAATGATTGCAGAAGCTCTCAAACTGTGACATGTGTACCCTGAAGGGTACGCACCGTACCACTGAGTTTTACTTACCATGAAAGATTGTTTTATATGATATTAAAACTTAAGTATGATAAACAAAGTAGCACAAAGTTTGAATTGGTGTCATGGAAATTTATAAACTTTTCTTCCCTTTGTTCCGGCTTTGTTCGGCCTACCAATTAAACTTTATTAAAAAAAAGAAAAACCACTGTTTATACTTTACAAAATATAGGGTATGATTTATTATTCCTTTATTTATGATTAGCTGGCTATGTTATAACCTCAAAAGAGTTATGTCGGTTAGGTTGGTTATGATCAAGAAAGGAAACATTATAAACACATCATTAACTATATGTTAAATAAAAAAAAGTATATGCTACTAATGCTACTAAATCGCTTTTTCTCTATCTTAAAATACCTTTTCCTTCATTCTTTCGTCGAGCATAGGCCTAAAAATGGTGTAGATAATGTCGAACACCCAGGATTGGTTCACAATATGGATAGCGTGAGTCCGCACAGGGAAACTCGTCTGAAATCAGAGATGACAGATTTGAGAAAAACTTGTGCCCAACGATAATAAACCCAAACCAGTGGTCACACCATCTCTTAATTGGGTACGATGCTAGAAAAAATGTATATATATATANCTATCACCTTGGAATGAGATATTTTCTCCCCAGTAAAACATGTTATGTATATATAATAAAATTATTCAGTCTTTTGGTTAAAAAGAAACAATTCTTTTTTCAAATTTTTTCTAGCATCGTACCAAATTCAGAGATGGTGTGACCACTGGTTTGGGTTTATTCAGATGCCAGAAAAAAATTTGAAAAAAGAATTGTTTCTTTTTAAACATAATACTGTATAATTTTAATATATATAATCAAACTATTCAGATGCCAGATAAAATTTGAAAAAAAGAATTGTTTCTTTTTAACCAAAAGACTGAATAATTTTATCATATATACATAACATGTTTTACTGGGGAGAAAATATCTCATTCCAAGGTGATAGGACACAAACTATCGCTCATATAAGACATTTATTTCATCTTTGTTATGTATATGTTTCATTGTTATTAATCCTACACACCCAAGAAGATGTTGAATCAAATAATTTAAAGATTTATACCTTTTGATAAATTTAAATAATTATAAGCATGTATTTTACTGGTTTAAAGACTCCTTCAGTCTAAGAAATTCGGGAACCCCTGATGTAGTAGTGGTTAGGTAAAAACTGTTAGGTTTTGAGTGAATTGTACCGACCACCATCAACTCCACGATTTTGGAGGCTATGCTGGGGGTTATGTTCCAGGCGTGCTGCAAGCTGACGTTACCCATGTCGATAAGGCAAATCCCTCCGAGTATCTGAGCCCTCTGTTCCAGGATGGCACATTCAAGAACAGCAACCGTGGCTTTCATGATCTCGTCCATTGAGTACAAACTTGGATTCCAATTTCCTGTGAACATTGCATACATATACAGTCCAATTTTCATAATAAAGTCCTTATAAACAACATACAACTCTTTTTTTTCAGGACTAATATTTACTACAGACTACCATTTTATTAATGTTATTTTATAGGTATTGGTAATATTTATAGCACTTTGATATTTTATTAATGTTATTTTATGTGTGTTGATAATTTACATTAAAAATCACAGAAGAATATCACATGACCTTATGTATAAGATAAAGTATTTCCTACTAGAAAATAAAAAGCCGGATTGTTTAACAAACCAATCTTAATATTTAGGATACCTATGAACAGGGACGCCCTTAGGGTTGTGCACACATTGTGGCCACACAGGGTTTGAGGGCGTTTGTATAGTAGGCTCCTTGTATAGGTGATCTAGAAAATATTGTCAGAGTATAAAAATAAATTAAAAATAATAATTTTGTTTGATATATTTTACGAGTGAAGAGAGTTCTGCGTTTTAATTCCACCGATTTGCATTTTATCTGTCGGTAGTAGACATGTCTATCGGTAAATTTCTAACGCAATAACCGATTTAATTCAAACTTGACACAGTTGAAAGGCCATAGACAGCCAATAATTTCATGGGAGGTGGAGGGCTTGGGTGGGCACAACACCCGATTGCCAGAGGCTAGACGAATTTTTAAATTATAAACAGTTCTAGAAACTATCTTAAGTGTTTTTTATTGCATCATAACCCCCTAACTGCCGAAGGATAGGAAAATTTCTAAATGTTAAACACCTTTGGAAGCTATCTGAAGTGTTTTTTTATAGCAACATAACCCCTTAACTGCTGAAAGCAAGGACCAATTATAGATGTTAAACACCTTTAGAACCTATCTGATTTTTTTTATAGCAACATAACCCCTCAATTGCCGAAGGCTAGGAAAAATATTTTAGATATTAAACACCTCTAAATGCTATCTGAAGTGTTTTTTAAGGCAGCATAACGCCTTAACTGCTGAACACAAGGAAAAATTATACATATCAAACACCTCTAGAAGCTCTCTGAAATGCTTTACATGGTAACACAAACCCCTAATTTGTAATTGTGTCTTAATTTTGATAGAACCTTTGTGGACCTAAAATCATTTAACAGTCCCAATTCCGGATCCGGTTCTTAAGACTAGTGTTCTTTGGGTTCTGGCTCCTTAAAAATACATGTTAATTTCTTTTATCGGTTCCAGTTCCTGTTCCGGTTCAACTCCCTGGTAAGAAGTAGGTACTGGAAAACTTGACTAACAAAAGTTGAGAATCTTGTATTTTATTTGAGGGAAGATTGACCACATAAAAACGAGATAATAACATCGCTGTTTCCCAATAGTAACCATGCAGTTCCATCACCTATAGTATCCGGTGTAGTAATATTATTATTATGTTTATTATTATTTAGCACCGCGTCTTACTACACGTTCGGGTTATACGCTTAAGTACTAATTACGCTAATGGATTAGGAATTGGGAAGATTGAATTAAAGGAAGTGAACCCGCATTTGCGTGGAGGGAGAGTGGAAAACCATTTAGGAAAAACCTCCCCCAGTTCACCCGACCGAGATTCGAACCTCGATCTCCCCGTCCTCAGCAGTCGAGCTCATGTAGTATTATTAAACAAAAATTAAGTTTTTTTATTATTATTTTTTAAGGGAGATGGAAGGGGGAATGCATATAACTGGAGACTACAAAAAACAAAGTTTTCTCAAAGCTTCACGTCTGCTAAGGGTAGACCTACCTATGAAAGTATTTGAATTTACCGTCAGTTTGAAATCTTCAGTGGTCTCTATAAAGTTTAAAGATTTTATTTCAAGAAATATTTGTCTCACCCATCTTGTAAATCATGATTCGCCTTCCTGTCTGTTCTCTGTTGGGCAATACTGACAAAACGTCATCATCACCAATGAATTTCAGATGAAAAGGATTTACTTCATCGTGCATCTCTGGGTTGTTTTCTTTGAACTGGTAATATCGTGTCATCTGAAAACATAAATGAGACACAAGGTTCTCACTCCAATTTCAAGTCAACATATCCTATAAAATATTTATTTATAATATATGTACAGTCCAATTTTCAAAGAAAGGTCAATTTAGAAAAAAAAAATGTTTATGCCAATAACATTGGCAAAATTTTAGTATTCTATTAGTGATGGACTGATATTTTACAGTCAAAGGTATTGATATACCTATCAAAAGTGACAGCAGCAGATCACATAGTTTGATATAGAAAATAGGTGAAAGTAGATCGAATCGTTTTCTAGTTTTCACATAAGGCCTTTCCTTTGTAAATTGAACTGTTGGTTTCAATATTGCTAGTAGCCCGCTTTGGTGGTCGCGTGGTCTAACGCGCTATTTCAGTAGACTAGACTGCCAATAACTGGGAGACCAAGGTTCGAATCTTGGTTGGGTGTACTGAGGGTGGTTTCCTCCAAAATTATTTTACACTCTCCCTCCACGCAAATGCGTGTACATTACTTATAAATATAGCCTCTCTAATCACTTAAACCATTAGAATAATTAATACATAAGCATTTAACCCAAATCGGTAGTAAGACGCGGTGCTAATAAAAAAAAAAGTCGTTAAAAACCGCTCTCTTATTTGAAAAAGGTCGCTGACCCATAACCGAATCTACTTTTATTTAGAGAGTTTTTTCCCTCATTGCTTTGAATATTTGAATCCTTCCAGGAAAGAACCAATGGCCCCCACTATTCCCTACTTTCCCTCCAAATTAGATTATTAACGACCCGCTTCGGTGACCACGTAATCTAATTCGCTACTCTCACAGTAGACTAGTCCGCCGAAGACGGGGATATCGGGGTTCAATCCCGGTTAGGTGCACTGAGAATGGTTTATTCATAAATTGTTTTCCCCTCACCCTCCACACATATGTGGGTGCACTTCCTATAAATTAAACCTTCTTAATGACTAAAACCTTAGAGTAATTAGAACATAGACGTATAACCCGAATGGTTAATAAGACCTGGTGTTATAAAAAAAAATTATGAACCAAAAGTTCGAGTAACTCATCCGGTCATTTTCATTAGCCACATAACACAAAGACTATTACAGTATTTGCCTTCTCTGTTAATTATCTTTTATTATTACTATTATTATTAACACCGCGTCTTACTACCCGTTCGGGTTATATGCACTTACGCTAATGTGTAATGGTAGGGTGATTGGGAGATGAAATGGAGGACCTACAGTTTAACGTGGAATCCAAACCACGGTGGAGGCCTGGTATTCCCCACATTCACAAGATGTCTTGTCAGAGGTGAAGGAAGGGTTTGGTAATCAGATAAATTTGTGCCGGGACCTAGGATTGAACTCCGGACCCTAAGCACAGAATTCTGACACCCTACCCCTAGACCACCAGGTCATCTTATAGATTTTGTGCTCACCAGACGGTAAGATTTTTCCACGTTGAACCTTCGTGCTCTGAGAAACCTGACGAGAAAAGGATCATCCATTCTATGTGGCATTACGTCTCCTCTTTCTGAAAATAATGAAATTTTTTTATATTTCTTTTGTTAAAAGAAAAGGTTGGTAGGCCAGAGCTACGAGACTCCTTCTTTTAAGTTCAAAGGCCTACTAATAGACCTTGTTTCAATATTGGTAGTTACGTTCTAAAAATGATTTAACATTTGTGTTTGGTTTATTCAAATAGTAAACTTAGTTGTATCAAATTATTGAGTTTGATATTCTTAGCTATATTAAAACAGAAGGAACGTGCTTTAATTACGTGTTAAGTTCCCAAGGGAAGTTCAAAATGTTTATTTAGAAACTTTTATAGACAAGGAGTCATTCTATGGATTATTGTTTCAACCTTTCCTTGATCTACCGGCTGAGATATCCATATTGTTATCCATGGTTTTAAACATCACTACAGTACCTAAGTACCTATCCCAATAATATGATCTTCAGTGAATATGATTACAAAGTAGACTCGTGATTATCCGAGCCCCGCTTACCCGAGGCTCCGTGTTAACCGAGGTACTCATTCTGTCAAAGTGTCCAAAGTTATAATAATATTTATGCAAACTTAACTTTACTCTATAATACAGTAAATGTAATAATTTGTAATGTAATGTGTGTTCATAAATTAATAATTTGAAACTTACAAACAACGTGCATAAGTCCAGTAAATTCTAGTGATTTATAACCTACAAACCCAACACGCTCCGTAATATCCAAGTTTGTTCGTATCCGAGGTAGGATCCCAATTACCTCGGTTAATCGTGAGTCTACTGTATTATATAAATTGAAAAATGACAACTGGATACGCGAATCAAACCCGGGACCTTTGGCTTGGTACGCCAATATTCTACCACTGAGCTATTCAGGAATCGTCCCATGCCCAGGGTCATTCTTCACTCATATTTTAAGGCAGAGTCCATGATGGACGTTCATAAATCGTCAGTGACATATGAGTGACCAATTAAGATCACAAGCTATCAGATAACGAAATAGAAAGCCCTCCCGAGTCGAAGATGGCTGTGTTATCTGATAGTGTGATCTTAATTGGTCACTCATATGTCACTGACGATTTATGAACGTCCATCACAGGCTCTGTCTTAAAATATGAGTGAAGAAAGACCCTGGGCACAGGACGACCCCTGGATAGCTCAGTGGTTAGAACATTAGCATACTAGGTCAAAGGTCTTAGTTTCTATTCCCGTATCCAGGTGTAATTTTTAAATTTAAAGAATATGACATTTAGATGCGGCTATAACCGTAATTATCAAATATAATAGCTTGTAAGCTTGGCTATTTAATCTCTAGGAATGTGATTATGATAATCATACTGAGAAGCTAATATATATATATATTTAATTCAAACCGCTATTGATAAACTGCTGTGATATATTTGAGATTTTTCTAAGCAGAGATTTTAACTGGCAATGCCATGGCCAGTTTTTTTGTTGGGGATTCAACCCCACCTCCCCCAGAAATGTTATGAACAAATACATAGGGCTTTATTTATGGTTCAAACAATACCAAAATTAAGATACAAGTACAAATTAGGGGACTGTGTTACCACAAAAATCACTTCAGAGATCTTCTAGAGGTGTTTAATATTTAGAATTTCTCCTAACCTTCGGCAATTAGGGGGCTATGATGCCATAAAAACACTTAAAATATCTTAAAGATGTGTTTAATATGCAGAATTTTTCTTAGCCTTCGGCAGTTTTGGTGTTCTGTTGCAAAAAGAAACCACATCAGATAACTTCTACAGATGTTTAATATCTAGAAATTTTCCTAGCCTTCGGCAATTAGGGGGTTAGGCTGCCATAAAAAAAACCACTTCAGATAGCTTCTTGTTTAATATTTAGAATGTTTCCTAGCCTTCGGCAGTTAGGGGGTTGTGTTGCCATAAACAACACTTCAGATAGCTTCTACAAATATTTATCAGTTAGAATTTTTTTCTAGTCTCCGGCAATTGGGGGATGTGCCCACCAAACCCTCCCTAGAATTATTGGCTGGCTACTACGGCCTTGTGAACCGGTATAACTGTACAGTCCATTTACTATCTATCTCTTAGTGACACACACGGATACCTTGATAGCTTAAACAATAGAGTAAAGGGCCCAAACTCATTTATCTAGAGTTCTAATATCTGCACAAAATAAAACTTTTATAATATGAAAACGGAACTTATCTGAATTAAATTATTCATAAAAAGCTAAATTATTAAATTACTATTTAGTATGTTGGTACTGTATATTGAAAAGTAACGTTATAATGCCTTTAAAACCTATGAATAAAGTTTTACCTGCTATCTGAATATTCCTAAAGATGGAGCTCGATATACTGAATCAGAAATAAAAGTTAGTTTAAGGTTAAACTCACCGTATATAAGGTCCTTAAATTCCTGAATAACTCTTTCCTTAGTGTCAGGCAGTTCATCAAGATGGAGCCTGGCATATTGAAGAAGATGATCTGGTGGGGTTTCAAGGTCTAACCCAGAAAACGAGGGCTCCAAAATATCCTCATCGTCTCCAGGTATGTTCCTGGCAACAGGGTCATTGAACTTTTCCATCTCACCAAACACACTCAACATTCTGAAAAAATTTTGAATGAATAACAAATAAATATAGTATGTCTTTGGGCAGTTTTTTCTACAAGAATTACTACTAAACAGAGTGTTTGGAAACTCAAAGCCCAAGCTTCACATAAAGCTCGTTTGAATCAAAATTAATACAAAATCTCTTCACACTTGGATTCGGAAAACTATGCTAGTACCATTAAATTGTGTTTTAAGTTTCAGCGCATAGTGCCAAGAGATCAAAGCTGTTCAAGCATGCGTTTACAACAGGTTGCATATGAGCTAGGCGCGTGGCACTGCACACCTCGACATATTGGAACATGTCAGCAGAACATACCACAATTAATAGTAAACCACACACCAGTACATCTAGAAATGGGACTATGTTCTGAGGGTCATCATTAATAGTCCTACAACACAAAAATCACTTGCCATTATTACATGTGCAGTGCCACGCGCCTAAATCCTATGCAACTTGTTGTGCACGCATGCTTGAACAGCTTTGCTCTCCAGCACTGTACGCAGAAACCTTAAACACAATTTAATGGTATTAGCATAGTTTTCCGGATGTAAGTGTATATGACTTATGTATTAATTTTGGTTCAAACAAGCTATATGCGCAGTTTGGGCCTTGAGTTTCCAAACACCCTGTATAGTAGGATTGTTTTGGTAAAAAAGGCATTACAGAAGAAGGAGCACGATGAGCATTCAACTGAAAATAAATAGGCAATGTATGTATTAGGCTTACATATCGAGGTATTTCCATCCGTTCAACCGAATATTTCACTTCCGAAAAGATTTTTTAGGCACTCCTAAATTTCACTCATTAATCTCAACAACAACAAAAATCTTGGAAGCGTTATTGAGGTTTAGGGTGGGAGTATAGAGGATCTAATAAGAAGAGGGCAGTAGGGGGAGTTGTTTTATAGGTGTGTAAGAGACCTGCTATGCCCTGGAAGTGTAAGGAAGTGTTGTACAGGGCGCACTTTGTATCCATTTTCACATATGTAGCAGAAACATGGAGAATGGATATAAGAGAGACAGGCAAAGTGGAGGTGATGGTAATGAGGTTTATGAAGGAGCATGTTAGCTGTCACGAGAAGAAAAAAGGATTAGGAATGAAGCTGTTCGTGAATAAGTGGGACTACAAGGAGTGGCCTATATGATATAGTAGAGGAAGCAAGGCTGAGATAGTATGATCATGTAATGAGGATGGGAAAGGAGAGAACAACAAAGAAACTTATGTAAATGAAGTATGTAAGAAAAAGACCGCAAGAGAGATCAAGAAATAGGAGCAGATAACAAAGTGTGCATGTGAGAGGAGAAGAGTTGATGAATTAAAGTAAGAATATTGGTTTAATAAAAGAGGAAGATGGATTTTAATAAATTGAGCCAGCTACAGGTTGGAAACAGTTGATAATGATGATGATTCTCAACCATATATTTTACTTACAGTCAAATTTTAACACATTAATGCATAGAATAATGTGATTTTCAGCCGTCACTTTTGGTAGTTAATATCAATGTCTATTAAATAATACTAATAATACAGTAAAATATTATCAATGTCGACCGTAAAAAAGGTTTTTATTTTCTAAAAGAATATTGGTGTGAAAATTAAAGATGCATTTGACCTACACATGCTTGAGCTAAATTAAAGATTATTGTGTCTAACGGGAAAAAGAATCGCTCAATAAAAAGTGCCAAATCATTATAGCAATTTGTATCTTATCCCGTTACGTTCATAGCTGCTTACTAAACATTTGAGACTGTGGGTTAAAATGAGATTTAAAAAAAAGAGCAAGTATGTCTTATACTACATTTGTGGAATTTGAAATTATATATTTATATTTTTTGTTTGAGGTTAGTATTGATTATGACAACTTATAGTATTATTTATTCTTGACATTTGTTCCACGTTCATTAATGTATTTGGTACGTTTTATGTACGTTATTATGTATTCTAAATTTTTGTTTCACGTTCATAACGTAACAAGTACGTCAATAATGATCGTAGAGCAAGAATAAAAATGAATAATATTAGAAGTTGTCACAGGGTGAAAACCATTCTCTACGGAAAGCACACTCTAGTTTTAAGTTTTCCAAAACAATAGATTTGAGTTTAATTCAAAATTAATTACTGAACAGATTTTCTTATCAGAACCCAATTCTTTACTACCTCGAGGTTGATATTGTTCAAAAGTTTGATGGCGTCAGATTTAACTCATTGTTCAAATACAGGATGTTCGTAATTTGAGACACATGGCAATAACATTTAATCTAAAAGATATAAGTAGGCTAATGGTTTCAGTCTATTGTTATTATTATTATTAGCACCGCGTCTTACTACCCGTTCGGGTTATACGCACTTACGCTAATGTGTAATGGTAGGGTGCTTGTGAGATGAAATGGAGGACCTACAGTTTAACGTGGAATCCGAACCACGGTGGAGGCCTGGCATTCCTCACATTCACAGGTTGTGATTAATACACGTCTTGTCAGAGGTGAAGGAAGGGTTTGGTGATCAGATAAATCTTTGCCGGGACCGAGGATTGAACCCCAGCCGCCAGCACAGAAGTCTGACACCTTACCCCTAGACCGCCAGGTCACCCGGTTTCAGTCTAGGTTACATTAATGATTTTATATTTACTTTAACTAATCAGAAAAATAATATTCATATTTTTAGTGATTCAATTTAATATATGAGACGTTTAATTTGTGATATATGTTTATTCTACAAGAAATATGTTCAATTAAAGGCTAGTGTTGAAACACTATTTTTTTTAGCTTAAATATAAGTCTTACTAACTAATCATGATATTAAAAGACCAAAACGAAAGAGTTAATTTACAATCTAAAAAACAACATAAAACAACCTAATCTCGTTGATCTCAAGTAGCCATATTTTATCGAATTAATATGAGCCAGAATTCCCGAACACCATTTAGAGTTCAAAGAAACGTTTTCAAGACATTACTGGTTCAATTTAAGGTGTAAAACTATCTACTAGATGTAGTCTTATGTCTTATCAGCTCAGTCAGAAGCGTTTCTACCTACTGACTAGGGTTATACTCCTGGTTTGACCGAAAAATCTATCATGGGTATTATTATTCCCTATTAGCACCACGTCTTACTACCCGTTTGGCGTATACGCACTTACTCTAATGTGTAATGATAGGGTGATTGTGAAATGAAATGGAGGACCTACAGTTTAACGTGGAATCCGAACCACGCGGTGGAGGCCTGGAATTCCTCACATTCACAAGTTGTGATTAATACACGTCTTTTCAGAGGTGAAGGAAGCAGGAAGCGTTTGACAATAAGATAAATCTGTGCCGGGACCGAGGATTGAACCCCGGACCTTCTGCACAAAAGCCCGACACCTTACCCTTAGACCACAAGGTATCATCGGTGAAATGTGTTTTACCTTTCATAGTGATGAACTAACTGCTGGGGGCTGGATGTTGTGTTTGTTCTAGATTTAAATTATTTCATGTTAATCTAATCATTTGGTTCGGAATTTTAACGATGAATACCTCAAATAAAATAAATAACATGTGTATAGATCTCCTAAAGTTTTCTATATATGTAGACGTTAGAGCTAGGTGTTTAGTATTATACTCCATTAACGGTAGGAATTACTCTTTGAAAGGTCTTTTTTCCTACCAATATTCTACTATATAATAGATTTCTGGTAGAGAAAAAGGCCTTTCAGAAAACAATTCCACTCCGTGAGCAGACTTTAGGTATATCATCTTGTAATAAAACATATTGGATCTTATTATATATACGTACATAAATATGCATTATAATAAATATCTGGCTGCTTGAACTATGCCCTGATTTTGGTTTAAAGAACAGTTTAGAAAATCCAAACATATTTCTCACGGCCAACATTAATTTATAACATTTTACTATATTGTTTGTGTTATTTTATAATTATTGATAATATCTATGAAAAGTGACATCTGCAGATAACATGACTTGATGTATGAATATATTAAAATTATTTTAGTATCTTTAGTAACCACCAAATACGAGTCTTCGGGTCTTCCGCTTATGTACTAATTACACTAATGGTTTTGGCGATAAGGAAGGCTAAAGTTAAAAGCCATTTTGAAAAAACTAACCTTGGTACACATGACCTAGATTCTAACCTCTACCTCCCCGTCATCGGCATTCTAGTCTATTGCGAGAGTGACGCCTCATACCACGTGGCCACCAAAGTGGGTGACATGCTATTTTTAACAATATAACAATAAATGTAAGTAATCACCTATAATACATGTCTACATTCTAGTAGGAGTGTTTACTAATAGGTGAAGTATCCTAGATTAAATTTGTTTGTAGCTTGTGTGCTGATTATAACCTGGCCATTTAGAAAGTGCAATCAATTGAAACACAAAAAATAACGATAGTATATTAATATGCATAATTCGTATACATACATGTCAGTCCGCCGGTTGATGGCAAATCCCCCTTCAAGCGTTTGGAATACTACACACTTTCATAATGCAAGAGCTGTTGCATTGAACGTCACTCTTAGAAGTGAAAGTGGAATTTTGTGTATCTCTTTATGTGGCGTACAGATTGCTTTGGCGGAGGTATTTAACATGATTTCTTGTTAGGTAGGCACGACCTTCTTCAGGCTTAGGTAGTGTTAAGAGTAAAGTGGTTAGGTTCCGGCAATAAAAAAGAGTTGTGGCTAGTACAGTAGCCCCATGGCTTCTTTGGTGCTGACTGACAGCTCACAGCTGACAGCTAACGGTTTTGAAAAGTTACCAGACCAAATTTTGTATCCCTACGCCAAACCATATGATCTGCAAAAACATGTGTTTAGAAGCTGTCACTTCTGACAGTCATAATTTAGGTATATAGCCAGGCCTCCACCGTGGTTCGTATTCCACGCTAAACCTCACAATCACCCTACCATTACACATTAGCGTAAGTGCGTATAACCCAAACGGGTAGTAAGACGCGGTGCTAATAATAATAATTTAGGTATATACCTAAATGTTGACTGTCAGAAGTCAGCTGTGAGCTGTCAGTCAGCACCAAAGAAGCTATGGGGCTACTGTAGATGTACCCGCTCCAGTGGCTGAACGGTCTAAGGTGTCACTCTCGTGTTAAACGGGGTTGCTGATGACGAGGAGATCCCGATTAAAATCCCGGAAGGCTTTACTGAGGCTGATTTTTCCTAAATGGTTTCCCTCTCTCCTTTCACTCAAATGCTGGTAGATTACCTCTAAAATGCTACCGTTCTCATCCATACCCCTTTAAAATTTTTGTATATGTGTTTAACCTTAAAAAGTAGTAAAACGCTGTAATTTTTTTTAAAAAAAAAGGTTTATTTTATTTTCCCTACGTGTTTTTGTAACAGTCCGAGCTATACAAATACATTTATTTCGCTTGTATTATGGGAATGATGAAAGTAGAGTTTTAGAAGAAATGTACCTTCATTTGCGTTGGGAGAAAGTGGTAAATAATTGAGGTAAAAACACCCTCAGTACAACCGACTGGGATTCAAACTCTGATCTTTCAGTTTTCGGAAAATATGAGCCAACTGTTATCCGCACATAATAAATGGTGTTAATTGGTTGTTATCTCATAATATCAAACTTTTATTAAAACCAATTGTACATGTTTGTGGACGTTTTATATGAATACGTATTAAACGACCATAAAATATCTGAGCTCTCACTCTGTTTACCAGGAAAGGTGACACACAGTCTAACCTTGGTGGACTACTACAATATGGTCATATATTATAAGCTACACCATAGTGTAACCAAGCAACGTAAGTTGGCTACCTTCCAGGTGAAGGGTACAACATAATAATTTACAAATATATATATATATTATATGTATAACATATTAATTTCTATGGCTAGTTTTTCCAGTTCAACACTTTGCATGAACATTTGGCTTACACCGAGGTTATTAAGGACTTATTCTAATGAGTAGAGACTAGGAGAGAAGCCTAGAGATAATGCACCCACATTAATATTGAAAGGAGACAAAGGAAAAATAGAGATAAAACACAAATTATAAAATAAACAGTGTACCCGGTCGACATTCGAAACTCAACCTATGCGGCACAGATAATTGCAGATTGTGGGACTGACAGCTTAAATCAATGGTATTCAACTTTTTTTTTTTTTACACGTACCCCCAAATATATTTTTTCAACATTTTCCCCCAAAAATTGTTAATGCATATTGCAAGTTACATATTATATTATATAATTTATGTCTAAAATAAATAAAATAGATGACTTCCAAAATACAGTTTTAAACTAGAAATACAGTATAACGTACTCCTTAAAATGTCTTCGTGTACCCTTAGAGGTATGCGTACCCCAAGTTGAATACCAACTGCCTACAGTGTGGAGCTACCGGTGAGAGTACTGTTAACTTGAAGGTGCTATTAACTAACGGTAGTGACCTCATTATTATAGCTGACTTAGAACTCTTCCAAATATTCTCATTAAATGTCCGCCTTAAGAATGAGATTCTTCAAAATTGTAGGCCACATAACAAATAGAATATTACAGATGTTCACACAATCTAGGGCGTCAGACTCACACTGGAATGGATTTCCTGTGACGTAGAGTTAGAGGTTTGAATCTCGGCACTGGTCATGGTTTTACACATGTGATTTATCACTGTGGTTTCCCATCACGCTAATGCACGTGCATTTATTCTGATTTACCCTCCCTACATTACAGATTCATCCAATAATAGCTTTAGTGAGTGCCACCACTACTGTACACGATGATAAAGGTGTCAGTCTCATCTTATATTGGAGGCTAGCTTTTAAGAGGTTAGGGATCGAATTCCAGCCAGGTATATTGATGGGTTTTTTCCCCTTTATGGTTTTAAACTTTTCTTACGTGCAAATGTGGGTACGCCTCCTCTATGTTCTATTTTATATACTCCTATAAAATCAGTGTGAATATGCGGAGGGGTAGTAAGACACGGGCTAAAGACAAAACATTGTACCATTTTAATAGCCCCCATCACCCCAATTAAGTAAGAAGTCCAACTCGAACAAGACGTTACATCGTGGAGCTGTTTTATGTTCTAAATTTAAAAAATAGTGGAATTGAGACTTGTGAAATTATTTTGTCATACTTTAAAAATTACATTAAAATTGAGAAACAGAATTTTAAAATTTTAAAATAAACTATTGAACTGATACCAATCCCGCTGTTGTCAAATGGAGAATGCAGATTATGCCTGAACATAATTTATCCGTGCGAAAGGCTCTTAAGATGAGATGAAAGGGAACATAAGTGTTCATAGAATTTGTATTATTGGCCAAAATAATGTTTTTAATCGCTTTACTAGATACGTTTAGTTTAATTTTCTACTCATAGTAAAATCAAAAGATCTTAGACATTTGTCATTACTCACGAGCAAATTTGATGAGAAACTTTTTAAATGATGATAGAGTCCTTGTCCTAATGTCCTGGTCGAATACCATAATTTCCATTACAGATATTCAAGAACTGTTATAATCACTATATGTGCTGTACAACACAAAGCTAAATGCATCTACTGAACGAATTTCTTATTTATTGGGTAAAAAATAATATAAAGATCTTAAGGGGGCCGCCTAGGTAAACGAGAAATTAATGAATAGACGTTCAGCTCTAACACAAAATTTGATTCTGCAATGCGTTATTTTAAATATGATTCACGCCAAAATAAAGTCTAAGGATTCCAACAGGGCTTTATACTATAGTTTTAGATTGATTAATACAAAAGAATATGTGAAAATGTAACATTAGCTTATTTTCAACCACTTTTTTAAGCATATCTGTGGAGCTATAAGACTAGCATTAATGAAAAGGGTTCTAGATCTAACCCTTTTTCTATCAAGTACAGTTATTTTTTGATAGGCTCAAAACAGAATATCTTAAGATATTCGAGAACCAGCAGCGAGCTTTCCTATTTACCTTGAGATTAAAATTTTCGTAGTTTTCTTTCCTCTCTTTATTATTATTGACACGACAAAAAATAGTGGTTTTAGGTAAAGGGTAAAAGGGAGTATACGCCTAGACAGATTAAAGAAGTAGTTCCAGAAAACGACACAGACCATCGTATTTTAAGACGTATGTGGCCTGACAGCGATTTACATTTTATCTCTGATCGAAGTGTTTACTTCCGTCTCAGCGTAAATTGCTGTTTTGGTTGATTCATGGGTAGGGAAGAGTCGTTGACCTAAACCGCCAACACGGATGTAATGTAAGACACAAGACAGTAATCAAAGTGGGATGGGAACCACTTTCTCGCAATAAATAGAGGTGAATTTACTTCCTGTCCTCTGATCGCGAGCCGATACAAGTGTGAGGAAAGTAAGGGTCATCAGTATCACTCTCTTACAACGCTTATAGTAATAGTAACAATAATAATAGTAATGATGGTGTGTCTGGGTTACATCATTCTGCAGCTCAGTTTACAGAAATATTAGCCCATTACTAATAATAATATAATATTTAGCACCGCGTCTTACTACCGGTTCGGGTTATACGCTTTATGTACTAATTACGCTAATGGATTAGGAATAGGTAAGGTTGAATTAGAGGAAGTGAACCCGCATTTGCGTGGAGGTAGAGTGGAAAACCATTTTAGGGAAAACCACCCCCAGTTCACCAGACTGAGATTCGAACCTCGATCTCTCCATCCTCAGCAGTCGAGCTAAACACGACAAGCGCGTTAGCCAACTACGCCACCGAGGCGGGTCATTTCTTAATTCAAACGTAAAAGCGTGTTTGTTTACTGAATACTAGCTCTGTAAATATACACAAGTAGCGGGAGTAGGATCATCTTACAAAATTACATATTTACAAATAGGATTTCAGCTATTGTCCAACAATTTAAAAGCATTATTATTCATGTCAATAGAAAAAATTACAAGCTTATATTATAATTTGACTTAATAGTGACGTAACTATCGATAATGTAGCTAAAAGGACCTCGTGTTAATTTACTGATAGTACAAATATTGATACTGCCCCTCAACACTTCAACTTACACTGAAACATAGCTTTGGTGATATTTATTAATATATGTTAGGGTCCGTCATAATTGTGATTCCAGGCCGCTTGAAACGGGGAATGGAAGCTTACAGTACAAGCTATAAGCATATTTACGCTAATAAAGCAGTAATTAGAAAGGTATGATTTACAAAATGTGCACCTGCATTCACCTGTAGGCAGAATTAATATTTATTTAAGAAAACATACTTCAGTTACGGTTGCAGGAATACAATCTCGTTTTTCATCAAATTGACTAGTAAGAAGTGGTCGAATTAACAAATTAAAATACTTTGGAAATGTGCTAACATATAGGAATGAAATTAAACGGGTTTGAAACAGAATTCCTGTAGTAAATGCATGATATTATTCAATTTATAAGCTGTTGTCAATGAGACATGTATCTTGAAATATTAAGCTGAGAATCTACCAAACTATAATCCTAACTATTGTTATTTACGAATGAGAAGCGTGATGTCTCATTTTGTAGCACGAGAATCAACTGAAAGTTTCTGAGAACAAAGTGCTAAGAAAGATCTTCTAGCTAATAGGGCTCCTATATGATCATTCAGACGGTCAGTCCTAAGAATGACAATCTGACTGTCAGTATGCATCAGTATTTACAACGAGACCGTACACGGTCAGTCTTCGTGTCATTATTTTTATCAGTATCAGCTCCTGCATACAATGTGCAATAACATGGATGATAAGGGGGGGAAAAAAAGCGTATGCAGTCTATGTTTGCTACTGAGACTGAAGTAAATACTGACAAGCGCGTGTACACTGTCAGTACTACTGTAAGTCTCTCTCACCACTTGCAAAACTGATGGACTGACACTGGTGTGATCAGAAAATTTGGATAGCATCAACATTTTAGTCCATCAGTATTGCCCCTACACCATCAGTCAGTCTGTTAGTATTCATGATTACTTTATTAATACTGACAGCCTGACTGGTCGCTTAGGGGGAGGGGGGAGGGCTTACAATAGTTATGAACAAACAGGAGAATGGAGAACGTTATATTATGATGAAGAACCTCATGGTTTGTATGCATACCCAAACATATCGAGGATAAGCAAGACGCGCATGCTGAGATGGTGTGTGCTTATGTGGCGTGCGTGGCTTATGACAGGCGTGTACACACAATTTTAGTTGATAGACCTGAAGATACAATACCCCTTGGTGGACCATGACCTCTATAGGAGAATAATGTTAAAAACATAATTGAAGGAAGATGGTTGTCAAGTTAAGTATTGGATGGAGGTGTCTCAGGATAGTGTTATTATTATTATTATTAGCACCGCGTCTTACTACCCGTTCGGGTTATACGCACTTACGCTAATGTGTTATGGTAGGGTGATTGTGAGTTGGTAGGGTGATTGTGAGATGAAATTGAGGACCTACAGTTTAACGTGGAATCCGAACCACGGTGGAGACCTGGCATTCCACACATTCAAAAGTTGTGATTAATACACGTCTTGTCAGAGGTGAAGGAAAGGTTTGATAATCAGATAAATCTGTGACGGGACCGAGGATTGAACCCCGGACCTTCAGCACAGAAGTCCCACTAGACTACCAGGTCACCAGGATAGTGTTGAATGAAAAACTTACATTCTGGTAGCAATGAACTTTCAAGTTCCTTAAAGACGTTGCCTACTTGGAGATTTCGAAGATATTTTGCGAAGCAGGTTGCGTCTTAACTTGAAACACCTAAGCAATCTAAGCATTATCACACTTATATACCAATTTACCAAATAGAAAGCAAGGGAAAACCATAAGCAATTCACCCTGTAAGGTCTCTTGTTTATTTACTGATAAACACTCCCCTCTTCCTCTGACAAGCTCACATTATCACTCTATTATTTGCGTCTTGAAAACATTTACTTATTTTTTTAAACTACCTTTTTCCTGTTTACTAATCTAAACAGATGTATGCTACAACGGAATTTCTTAATCTACATCCTGGCAAGAATATTCCTACGGGAAATTTTCATGACTATGCCAAATAGCCTAAGATGTAGATGATTTATAAAAAAATACGTTTACAAAAAAAAAACTACAAGATAGATATAATTTTGCGAAAATGTAGGACTATTTTTAGAATTACATAAGAATTTATGTTTTAGTTTCAACGTTATATCCTTAATACTCATTGAACGGAATGTAAATTTGGTGTCATTGGATGTCATATCTTGACCTGCCGTGACGTCACAGGTAGGACAGAGAAATATACCCTGATTTTGGTTGGAAGAACTGGTTAGAAAATAAAAAATATATTTCCTTGTGGACAAAATTTATAATGTTTTACTATAGTATTTGTGTTATTTTATAGTTATTTATAATATCTATCAAAAGTGATGGCTGCAAATCACATAAATTAATGTATGAATATATTAAAATTATTTTAGTAACTTTAATAACTAGCAGATACTGTTCTTCCTCCCAAAATCAGGGTATAGTTAGCAAAGTAATGTAATCTGTGTCTAAAGGCGAAGTTTTAAAATGGGGAAAATAGCAACGCGATGCAACTAAGTATGTAAGAAAGACTGATCATGGGAGATGAATGATCATAATTATCTGAATCATATTCGAATGGATAGAAAATTGACACCTGTACACGGTAAGCAATGAAATCTCTTAGTAGACTAAGATATCCACACGTCCATCACAGACTCTGCCTTAAAACATGAGTGAAGAATGACCCTGAGCACGGGACGATTCTTGGAAAGCTCAGTAGAGAACATTGGCACGCTAAGACTAAGGACCCAGGTTGGATTTCCTTGTCCAAGTGTCATTTTTCAATCCATTCGGGAAGATGGATCTCTCCGCGTAACCACCGGAGTTACACTATAACCAATGATTCTTATCAAATAGTTACAAGAGCGAAATTCAAAAGTATGATTTTCGACGTTTCCACTACACTTGATATCATTTCTAAGGCAGACTATCCCGTGGTGTAGTGGTCAGTGCACCTGGCCATAATCTTTGGGCTCCCGAGCTCAATTACCGGCTGGTACCTTGGCTTTTTTTTCCCCCAAAAAGGAAACTACCCCAACGGTCACCAGGGTTTGGTTAGTTAGGCGTAAGTTAGGTTTAAGTGTTGCCACTGGTTCCACATCCTTATACACATTATAATCATCTCACCAAGAAATGAAAAGAGCCTCCAAGAAAAGGATGTATGTTTAGTACATTTGGAAGTCCCTTGGGCAATGGTACCTTAATACTGGTTAATTAATACCCGCCTCGGTGGCGTAGTTGGCTAACGCGCTACTCGTGATTAGCTCGACTGCTGAGGACGGGGAGATCGAGGTTCGAATCTCGGCCGGGTGAACTGGGGTGGTTTTTCCTAAATGGTTTTCCACTCTCCCTCCACGCAAATGCGGGTTCACTTCCTCCAATTCAACCTTCTCAATTCCCAATCCATTAGCGTAATTAGTACTTAAAGCGTATAACCCGAACGGGTAGTAAGACGTGGTGCTAAATAATAATAATAATAATAATACTGGTTAATCTTTCCCCCGCTAGGTTAGAAATGGTGTAGCCCAGACCCGCAATATTATTATATCTCTGCATGGTTACTATTGGGGAAACCTGATTCAGTGCCTGCATATTATAAGGCGTCACTCTAATGTTAGGCTAGATTGCCGAGGACACGGTTCGAATTCCAGTCGGGTGTACTGAGGGTGGTATTTTCAAAATTATTCTCCACTCTCCTTACACGTGAATGCGGGTACAGTCCCTCTAAATTCAACCTTGCTCATCCATAATTTACTAGCGAAACTAGTAATATGCGTAAAACCTGAACAGGTAATATGATGCGGTGCTATAAAAAATCTATCGGGAAACATAAGTATTATTCTCTTGTTTTAGTATGGTTCATTTCCTCTCGAATATATGACAAATTTTGCAACACCGGTTCGTGAATGTTGCCAGTAACGCCTTACCCCAGCTCACCACCTTCCGACAAGTGAAAGGCGATATTTATCAACAGTAAACTGAGAAAGAGTGAAGATCAAGCTTTTCTCCATAATCTGAAAATTGAAAAATGACACCTGGACACGGGAATCGAACCCGTGTCCAGGTGTTCATTTTTCAATTTTCAGAATATGATATCGGAGAGGTGTTATCCTCACTAAAATGCATTAACAATAGTTCCGGCTATTGTTTCACTTTTCTCCATAAGTCATCAGTTTTCAGTTCCCTCAGAGATGATATCGCATGTATATACCAATGTCGATACTACCACAATGTAGGGTCAAAGCCCAGTATTACTTTTTCATGCATATTTTAACAGAGTGGGAATGATTGTAAATAGGACTTTACGAGATAAAAATAGTGATCAAAGGGAATAAAAACTAATAAACTATGTGAATTGGTTGAAAAGCCACAGATCAGTGGCGTAGCAATGATTTAAAAGTTGTGTGGAAGTTTAATATTTAATAACAATAATACTCATTGTCATGGAAGGGATTAGCGAAGACCGATTTTCGGGGTAACTCTAAAAAAAAAAATCCGGAAATATGTTTTCATTGGATGCCCTTAGAAAAATATTTAAAGTGGGTTTTCATGGCTGCGCTTTTGTTTATTATTTGGTAGTTTTTTTTTACATCTATCATTATAAAGTATTTCCGATGGGATTAGTCCACGGTTTTGACTATATTATTAGTACATTTGACTGTGACCAAAATAAGTTTGTCATTGTTTAAGCTACAGTCCAATTATCAAAGGAAGAGTCTTGTATAAAATACAAACATAATATTTTTGCAGCCAAATTTGATAACATTTTACTTTATAATTACATCTTGTGAATGTGGGGAATGCCAGGCCTCCACCGTGGTTCGGATTCCACATTAAACTTTAGGTCCTCTTTTCATCTCACAATCACCCTACCATTACACATTAGCGTAAGTGCGTATAACCTGAACGGGTAGTAAGACGCGGTGCTAATAATAATAATAATACTTTATAATTAGTATTATTTTATATGTATTGATAATATATATCAAAAACGACAGCAGCCGTATATTAAATTACTTGGAAGTATGAATATGTTAAAGTAGATAAAATAACTTTTTTATCTGTAAGTTAAGGTCCTTCCTATGAAAATTAGACTGTTCTGAAACATCGGCAAATGCTTAGCCTAATAGTAATGATATTACTGCCTCCATCCACCCCCTGTCCCCCTCTCATACAAAAAAAACATAAAAAAAACAAGTTAAGCATTATATTATAAAAATCTATAAGTGATTGTTATAGAATGGGGAAGGGATCATAAAATCCCCTTCCCCCCTCCAAAAGGCATATAAGAAAGTAAGAAAGCTACCTATAGAGACTTTGGAATACTAGTGCTAATTTGAAATATAAATAAAATACGTAACTTTAATATTTATATAGTTAAATAGTCCTATAGTTTTCAAAACGATAATAAATGTAGAAATAAACAGCAGTAAAAGGAGTAAAAAATCATGTTGTGTGTCTTAAATTTAAATAATTAAAGGACTGGAAACGGACCATAAATAATATGTTTAGTCACTTACGTTTACAAGTGAAAAAAAAAAACCAATTCCTTCAGCTAAATGAACGTCTTAAAGCTACATCTTAAGTAGAGGTAATAAAAGAAAGTCCATTAATCACGGCTAACAGAAAACAATTGACTGACCTATTTACATGACGTAATTTAGTCACGAGCTATAGTGGTCGTTTTATTCATAGTGGATGGATAAATCCGGTATTGCAGTAATGTATTATAAAGTGTTTTATTTAATGTTTTGAGTTTGAAGTTGGGAAACCAGAATATCTTGAAAATGAAGGATTTTAGAAAAAATTGCTTCTAACATATGTTTTTTTTAAAGGGGTAAGGAGAAAAGCACTAACTATCTTTTATTTGGTGGACATCTTCAAGGTTCTTTCACGGTAAACCTTGATTTTTTAAATAAAAACCTTTAAATTTTATAAATAAATTTTACTATACACAATAAAACAAACAACTGTTGCCTGGAACATTTTTTTTATTTGAAATCAATTTTTTGAAGAAATTTTAACTCGTATTTTCATAAAAATTATTTTTATTCTAGATATTTTATTGCATTATGTTAATCCTTATGACGTTATACTGAATATTATTTATAAAATTACGGTGCTTTAGTAAATGATCAAAATGATCTAGAGATGTGATGAGAGGTTTTGAATATTCATTAAAGTAATTTTATAAATAATATATCATTTAACGTATTAAAGACTATCATAATGTAATCAAAATTTATTGAATAATTGTTATAAAAAATTCAAGCTAAAGTATTTAGAAAAAATTTTATCAAATAAAAATCAGTTTTAGTTAAAAGTTGTTTGTTCTTTTGTGTAGAATAGAATGTCGTTAAAAAAACTCAAGGTTTTCATTTAAGAAAACATAGATGGCCTTGAAATAATCTCGAAGACATCAACCAAATCAAAAATAGCTAGTGCTTTTCCCTTTTAAACCAATTATTTTTGTTTAAACCCCCCTCCCCCTTTTTTTAATGATTCGTTTTCTAGATATTTTTTGTGTTAACTTAAATGCCTCGCTCTGTATAGATAAGGAGGAATTAAAGGAAATACACCCAAGTTTGCGTGGAGAAAGAGTGGGAAACAATTGAGGACGAATAGTGTAAACGACCGGGAAAATAACTCTTATCTCTTCGTCAACTCGTGACTATAGTTTGTCTTTTTTCATGGTCTGTTGCCATAACAAGATAAAATATGTAATTTTCTGGCGTGTGCAATCACTTCTGAACGAAGCGTGTGCACCTGCTGTGACACACTTGACAGCTGTGAAATGTGTGTTAACGTGCCAGGACGAGTTTGTTTTTAATTTTTATTTAGCACCGCGTCTTATTATATGTCCGGGTTATACGCTTAAGTACTAATTACGCTAAAGGGTTAGGAATCGGGAAGGTTGAATTTAGAGGACATGAACCAACACTTGCGTGGAGGGAGAGTAGAAAATCATTTAGGAAAAAAAACACCCCCAATTAACCCGAGCCAGATTCAAACCTCCATCTCTCCGTCCTCTGCAGCCTATCTCATCACGAATAGTGCGTTAGCTAACCACGCCACCGAGGTGGATCTTGGTGCAGTAATAATATGACTAATTGATAGCAAATACAGGCATACCTCACTAATACGCTGCTCTACAGTAGCCCCATGACTTCTTTGGTGCTGACTGACAACTCACAGCTGACAGCTGATGGCTTTGAAATGTTACCAGACCAAATTATGTATCCCTACGCCGAACCATATGATCTGAAAAAACATGTGTTTAGCAGCTGTCACTTCTGAAAGTCAAAATTTAAGTATATACCTAAATGTTGACTGTCAGAAGTTAGCTGTGAGCTGTCAGTCAGCACCAAAGAAACCATGGGGCAACTGTAGGTCTCATACCACCATCGTAAATCTAATACTTTATCACCTTAAAGAGAATCACAGATCTTTTTTTTATTTTCGTTCTCAACACTCGCCAGTGAATATCAAAGACTGAAAACATATTTACACTATTATTTACTAAGGGCGCAATAGCACTAGTAGGTCTAGGGGTAAGGTGTCAGACTTCTGTGCTGGCGGCCGGGGTTCAATCCTCGGTCCCGGCACAGATTTATCTGATTACCAAACCCTTCCTTCACCTCTGACAAGACATCTTGTGAATGTGGGGAATGCCAGGCCTCCACCGTGGTTCGGATTCCACGTTAAACTGTAGGTCCTTCATTTCATCTCACAATCACCCTACCATTACACATTAGCGTAAGTGCGTATAACCCGAACGGGTAGTAAGACGCGGTGCTAATAATAATAATAATAATAATAATAATAATAGCACTAGTATAAAGAAACGAAACAAAAGTATTTTTTTTTAATGCTACTGTATTATTAGCCTTAAAACAGCTTAGAATGCCTTAAAGATCAAGGAAAGTGCAAGCACTAATAATTGAGAAGTGTCATATTTGATTAGCACTCTAAAGCGAGGTACTTCAGTATTATTAATACTTGAGGTATTTAACTTACACTTTCTGAACCAATTAATGACATCAGTATACGATTTGTAAACTATTTTAAATCTAGAACAGACACAGCACCCAACCCTCGGCCTTTAGTTCAACAGTGTGAAAGAGGAGAGGCACATTTCACAAATAATATATTAATATTTAGCACCGCGTCTTACTACCCGTTCGGGTTATACGCTTTAAGTACTAATTACGGGGTGACCTGGTGGTCTAGGGGTAAGGTGTCGGACTTCTGTGCTGGCGGCCGGGGTTCGATCCTCGGTCCCGGCAAAGATTTATTTGATTACCAAACCCTTCCTTCACCTCTGACAAGACATCTTGTGAATGTGGGGAATGCCAGGCCTCCACCGTGGTTCGGATTCCACGTTAAACTGTAGGTCCTTCATTTCATCTCACAATCACCCTACCATTACACATTAGCGTAAGTGCGTATAACCCGAATGGGTAGTAAGACGCGGTGCTAATAATAATAA
>CABFVZ010000675.1:0-42108 GCA_902151445.1 Timema monikensis | reverse complement strand
TAATAATAATAATAATACTAATTACGCTAATGGATTAGGAATTGGGAAGGTTGAATTAGAGGAAGTGAACCCGCATTTGTGTGGAGGGAGAGTGGAAAGCCATTTAGGAAAAACCACCCCCAGTTCACCCGACCGAGATTCGAACCTCGATCTCCCCGTCCTCAGCAGTCGAGCTCAACATGACTAGTGCGTTAGCCAACTACGCCACCGAAGCGGGTGATTCACAAATGATAAATCCTTTGACATGCTGGCAATCGAACTTAGGACTCTATTTCAGTGGGCAGCCACGCTACCAACTGAGCTAAGGTTCAAACTAATACGCCCATAAAATGATGCCATTACAATCACGTGAAACCAAAACGAAAAAAAAGCACTCTACTCATATATAAAACACAGAAAAATGTGGACCATAACAATATATAAAAAAAATGTAATTACGTTTCCCGCCAAGGTTTTTTGATCGCTTTATTTAAGGGTTAAGGATTATGAACGTATTTTGAAGGAAATTCATCCATATTAGCGTGGAGAGGCAATGGGAAAGCCGCAGTGATAAACCCCAAGTGTGAAAAACATTTCAAATCGACCCGGTCTAGACTCAAACCTCGAGTTCCTAGTTAGACAATCTAGTCTATTGTGTGTGTGACTCCCTGAGCCATGGGACCACCAACGCGGGTAACTATGTAAATAAAGAGATTTTTTACTAACCGAGATTTGGGGACCTTTTTCCCTCAATAGCACGGAATATCGTGAGCTCAAATAAAAAATACAAATAAAAGTAACTATATGTATATAAATGTGTATCTGTTTATATTTAGCTTGGGGTATTTAGCCTGTACTTTCTGAAACAACTGATTATATTATCAGCACACGACTAACAAGCTATCTTAATTATAGAACATACACAACACCTGACCATTAAATTTAACACCGGATACATTTTCCAAACATGTTGCGAATTTTAGAGGCACTATTAATGTGTGTGAGCCGTAAGCCTTAGCTTAAAATGAATCCTAAACATTTGACACATATTCAGCCCTATAAATATTTAGTTCTAATAGAACGATTTAATGTTTTATCAAAATTATTTATGGTCTTGGGAGTGTCAGAAGTTCCTTATGCCCTCCCCTATTTTCCTGCGTGCCCATAATGCTATCACATCCTTCCTCGTAGAAATATTTGAGATGGTAAAATATGGTTATATCCAACAGCTTTTTAATTAAGTATCATATTCTGAAAATTGAAAAATGACACCTGGACACGGGAATCGAACCCGGGACCTTCGGTTTAGTACGCCAATGCTCTTACCACTGAGCTATCCAGGATTAAGTAAGTGTTTCTTACATCTCATTCGTTCAGTCAAACACGATTTGGAACCGTTGTCGTAAGATGATATTATTAAGTTTTGCTATTTCTTAACGAACCTGTTAGCTCTTAAATTAAGTTTGATGCATAAACCAGACTTAAGTATGTCTTTTAGGTAGGATGAATACTGTGTCAAGGATGACTGTGGCTTCAAGCTACGTGAACTAATTACAGCTTAGCTACTGTTTTTCTACTGATTTAAAGGTCTCGGTTTCTTTCACCGACACGAAAGAAAAATTCATCATCGATTAAAATAGAGATTCCCCTTTCCCTGTGATGAAGTGAAGGCTGTGAGACGAGTAATGTGAATGTTTCATTGCTAAGTTATTTCACAAGTCGTAAATTAATCTAATAAATTGGTCCATAAGGTTCTTATTAAGATGGGGGTGTGGGAAAGAGAATTAAGGGTAGTATGTTTGCAGTTTTTATAGCAAAACATTTATTTTGGTCAAACAAATTTAAAAAATCCTCCAGTAGAAAACTAAAGCTTAATTTTCTTCACAAGGTGATATTAACATTTGTTGAATATCTGTCAAGAGCATAGCGGTATTAGACAATACACTTTTTAAATGAAGATAAAGGGCTGTCCTTAAATTCCAGGACATCCTTGACAGATATTCAAGAACTGTTGATATCATCATCTGAAGATAATTAAATTCTATCATTTTACTGGGGAATTATTTTATTTTTGAAGACCAAAAATTTGTTTCGATATAAAAACTGCAAAAATGCTGCCCTTAACTTGTTTACCCTACACTCCCACCTTAAATGACTTAAATAGAAAATGTCTATAGTAAACACACTACACATTAAGTATAGTGATAGCATCCGTCCTTCAAGCTTTAAAGTCCTAGATAATGATATTTCGACATCGAAACATACACGGTAAAAAAGGTGGTTTCTGAGAGTCACTAAAATTACTTTCGTAATATTCACACGTCAAGTCATCTGAAGAGTAACTGTCACTTTTAAAAGATAATATCCATACCAATAAAATAATAGTAGTATATAAGTATTACTTTCTCGAGAACTCTCGAGGAAAGTACGTATTGGGATTCTAAAAAAAAAAAAATTGAGTTCAAGATTTTGATTTTGATATCTTGAACCAGACAAAGTGTTTCTTTTTATGCCGTCTCATACTCTTTCTTTGTATGTCCGCCTGTCTATATCTCAGCCTAGATCTGAAACCATTTTACATATACGAACAAGACTTGGTAGCTAAGGTTTTCATAAGAGTTCCCATAGTATTTTTTTTTTTTAAATTAGATGCTTAAAGATCGAGTTAAGAGTATTTTATTTAAGGACAAAAAGAGAAAAATATATATATATATATCAAATAGTTCTATAGATTTTTATTCAAATTTGTGTCATAGACATGGTTTAAGAATACAAGCAAAATGGCACATCTATTTTTTCTTCGGGAAAAATACATAAGTGGATATCACCAATTTTGATCACATCTTCGCAACTTTTTAAGATACTAAATAACTTCTCGTAGCAAAGGTGAAATGCTACTTAAAAACTAAATTAAGTATATTTTTTTATTAAACCAATGGTTTCCGAGCTATAAGCAAATATATGTTATTACTATTATTATTAGCACCACGTCTTACTACCCGTTCGGGTTATACACACTTACGCTAATGTGTAATGGTAGGGTGATTGTGAGATGAAATTTTAGATGCTTAAAGATCGAGTTAAGAGTATTTTATTTAAGGACAAAAAGAGAAAAATATATATATATATATCAAATAGTTCTATAGATTTTTATTCAAATTTGTGTCATAGACATGGTTTAAGAATACAAGCAAAATGGCACATCTATTTTTTCTTCGGGAAAAATACATAAGTGGATATCACCAATTTTGATCACATCTTCGCAACTTTTTAAGATACTAAATAACTTCTCGTAGCAAAGGTGAAATGCTACTTAAAAACTAAATTAAGTATATTTTTTTATTAAACCAATGGTTTCCGAGCTATAAGCAAATATATGTTATTACTATTATTATTAGCACCACGTCTTACTACCCGTTCGGGTTATACACACTTACGCTAATGTGTAATGGTAGGGTGATTGTGAGATGAAATGTAGGAGCTACAGTTTAACGTGGGATCCGAACCACGGTAGAGGCATATCATTCCACACATTCACAAGTTGTGATTAATACACGTCTTGTCAAAGTTGAAGGAAGGGTTTGGCAATCAGATAAATCTGTGCCTGGACCGAGAGGATTGAACCCCGGCCGCCAGCACAGAAGTCTGACACCTTACCCCTAGACCACCAGGTCACCAAAATATATGTGTTATGGAAGTCTGGTAAATGGGGAGTCGATTATTATGCTCTTTGGTGAATCGAGATATGTATCTTTTCTTATTATTTCTGTAACCATGTATAAAGCCTATTCATTTATTATTTTTGATGGAATGTGATTATTTTTCAAGTCTTTGTGATGTGTTTTACCATTTCTTTATATATATATATATATATATACGTTATAGGAGGTTCTTTCTATGGTGACCCACCTATACCTTACATTGATGAAGCTTACTATAGTAAGAACATTGTAGGAAAAGATGTTTAGAAAATATAAGCTTTATTTTCTTGCGTTGAATATATATATATATTTTTTTTTTTCTAAACATCTTTTCCTACAATGTTGTAGGAAAAGATTTTTATAAAATATAAGCTTTATTTTCTTGCGTTGCATATATATATATATATTTTCTAAACATCTTTTCCTACAATGTTCTTACTAAAGTAAGCTTCATCAATGCAAGGTATAGGTGGGTCACCATAGAAAGAACCTCTTATGACGTAAACAAAATAAAGGATAGAGACGCTGGCATTTATCAACAATTATCTTACAACTGTCAAAATGGACACCGGTCTCAAAAACGTTGCTGCCGAAGAACACGTGATTTGGTGAGTGAAAAAATTAAAGTAGGTTAAGTAGCTTTTGTAATTGTTAGATAAGGTTCTTTTTATGTACCTCCAACTTTAGCTTACGACATATTTAATGATAAAGAGGTAATTTCACAAATAAGATTAAGATAACATCACAAAATCATATAAATGAGTTCAAAAATAACGGTTTAGTGATGTAAAGCTATCTTTAAGGCATAATTATTTATCGTTGATACCAAACATTGTTCAAAACTTTTGTTAGATGTTAGTTCGAATCCTGGTAGGATAGACATTTTCAGTAACATATTTTTTCACCTCTCAGCAAGGCCTTAACAGTAACTATACATCTAATGTATCAACATAGCATTATTTATAAGTTAAGACTTAGATATTGTTATTTAAAGAATACAGAAAAAATATTATTACCAATTTAAGATTTTATAAACTTGAATACTAATGTACATACTTTAGTATTCACATTTATAAAATCTTATATTTGAAATAATATTTTTTTCTCAATTGTTTAGATAACAATATCTAAATCTTAACTTATATTTTTTCACTCCTTACTAAAGATGTATTTAGAATGTTTTCTAAAATGTTATAATAATATATGCTTTTACAGATTTCATATTGAAAAAACTCCTGAGCCTAAACGAGTTTAACCAAATCCGCCAGTTCAAATTATTTCAATGAATCAGCACTACACAATTTAATTTTCCATTTTAAAATGTATCTAAATATAATAAAACTGTATATTCAGTTCTATTACACTATCTTCAAATATCACCCAAAATGGAGTAATTTAATTCAAACTGTTAAAGTACTATGTTTATCACAATACAGCATTGCATGATACAAATTAATGTGTCAATCAGAATGATAACTTTNATATATATATATATATATATATAAAGAGAGAGAGAAAGAGATATTCAACTAATTGTATTAAATATATATAATGTATATATATTTACAATATAATAATACATATAATATTTATATATACGTATATATTCAAATAAGTTTATCTAGATAAATTTGTTAAATAAATATTTTAAAATTAATTTCAAACATATCTCTATTTTAATTCAAATTATGAACTTGTCTGGATCGTTAATTGAACTGAATACTGTTTAAATTAATTAAATCGACAAAATAAAATACTTTAAAATCATTTCACATGACACCCTTTACCCCTCGTGAAACTAATGTCCTTATTTCCAATCTCTGTTAGAACAAAATTTTCGAATATATTTCAGTGGGACCTCTAGTGAAGCCCAAGATTGAAGTTTTGAGCCCCTGTCAAAGAAATTTCCTAATACACCTTATTTCAAATTTTCCGCAAACACTATAGAAGCTAAAGATTCAGGTTTCGAATTCTAGTAAGGGCAAATTCTTAATTTACTTTATTTAATTTTAGCTACTACCCCTAGTAGAACTAAAGGTTCGGGTTTTAAATTCGTTTCAGGGTAAATTTCTCAAAAACCCTATTACAGCTTGACTGCTACAACCTAATTCAGCCAAATGTATGGATTTTAGATCCCTGTCAGGTCAAATTTCACAGAAATCTTATTTCAGCTTAGCCGGTGTGAAGCCAAAGGTCTGGGTATCAGATCTCTGTTAGGATAAATTTCTCAAACACCTTATTTCATGTTAATAAAAAAATCTCAATGAACTTGTTTAAAATGTGGCACATATATTGTTGTGGTAAATGACTACGTTTTCTATCAAATAAGATTATGTATGTTACCTGCTTCGTTGATGATGTCTTGTGGACTGAAGAGACGCCGGATTAACGTCTGCTGCTGTGAAAAGCTCACCACGCTACTCTCGGCGAGTGACTGAACTGAAATGAGCTCGTTCCCTCAGAGTGAAACTGTTGTAGTGTTGTGGTTCTGGTTGCCATAACACGGACCGGTTCTCCGACCACGTGACACGGCGTGGATCTAGTTTGTGTTTTTTTTTGCTCATCAACATCCAGTCACAACCACTTGTCGTTAAGTACATTACTATCTGTTTTTGTTGTTGTTGTTTTTATCAAACAGTGACTGTTAAAATGTCGGAAGACGTAATTTCAAACCACTATCACTCCATCAAGGTCATATTAAAGCCTACAAACACGATCTAAATTTAATAAAATTAATAAATTAAAAGGTTGTTAAGTTATTACTCTTATTAAATATAATATAACCGCGCTAATCCTAAATAGTAGGAACTGAGGCTTGTTCGGATTAGGGAAAATTAGGATTAAGTAGAAGAATACGTAAGGATTAGCGAAGATACATGAGTATGTTCACTCATTTAAAATTACAGTTGAATGAGTTTTTATCTAATTTAGATTCATTTCACTGATTTAGGCCTATAGCACTTAGCATGTACTGTAGATTAGTATTTACAGTAGGGTCTATATATTTTTAAAGTAATAAAATTATATTTAGTTAAAGTTAAACACATTGTTTACTATAAAATGTAAATATTTAGCATTTATTATCACTGTTTCATACACTTCTCTTTTAACGCACATTAACCAATAAATTATATTTTATTTTACTTAGTTTGTTTCCCCACCTGCATTTTCCGAAAAATTGTGTTCAGATTATCACATTTTTTGGGACCACTTGGGTTTTAAATTGATTAAAAATACAATAATATGTTCACGAACTTCTAACTTTGACCAAATAACTCATTGTTTTAGTTGATCCCAGTTGTGAGTCTGTATTTATTTCTGATTGTATGAAAGCAAGTCAACGTAAATACAGTCACGCTAGAAATGAACAATGTTCGTCTACTTCCGACCAACAATCGATTCCGACAATTCCAACAAGCGACTGCGTTAGCATATGCTACTATTGTATTCATATAGTATTACGAGTTCGACAAGCGGATACGACCGGTTGTATACAAGCCCTTAATGATAATCGTGCGTAAGATACAGCCACCGATAGCAGTTTTGATAGATATTTTATTGAGTAGGATGTTTATTAAAACACGAGCTATATCGATGAAAAGTTCAACAATTTTAGGTAAGACAGAAGATGTAGTTCTGACCCAAGGGTTTCATGCGCCCTAATTGTATTGTGTATAATATAAATAAGCCGCATCCCCTATTTGACGCCAAATAATAATAATAATAATAATAATAATAATAATAATAATAATAATAACTCACCTCGGTGGCGTAGTTGGCTTACGCGCTTGTCGTGTTGAGCTCGACTGCTGAGGATGGGGAGATCGAGGTTCGAATCTCGGTCGGGTGAACTGGGGTAGGTTTTTCCTAAATGGTTTTCCAGTCTCCCTCCACGCAAATGCGGGTTCACTTCCTCTAATTTAATCTTCCCAATTCCTAAATCCATTAACGTAATTAGTACTTAAAGCGTGAAAATCAAACGGGTAATAAAACCCGGTGCTAAATATAATAATAATAATAATAATAATAATAATAATAAAAGGTTGCCAAAATACCGGATAGGAAAAAAAAGAACAATAAAGAAAGAGAGATAAATTATTATTATTATTATTAGCACCACGTCTTACTACCCGTTCGGGTTATACGCTCTTACGCTAATGTGTAATGGTAGGGTGATTGTGAGATGAAATGAAGGACCTACAGTTTAACGTGGAATCCGAACCACGGTGGAGGCCTGGCATTCCCCACATTCACAAGATGTCTTGTCAGAGGTGAAGGAAGGGTTTGGTAATCAGATAAATCTCTGCCGGGACCGAGGATTGAACCCCGGCCACCAGCAAAGAAGTCTGACACCTTACCCCTAGACCACCAGGTCACCCAAGAGAGATAAAATAAATCACAAAACAAGTGGTGACACATGTCCTCACCTTGACCCTTTAATTCTCACGCCCAAAAGTTATTAAGTACCCCTTCTTTCCTTAACTTATTTCTTAATATTTTCGGAATGTATTAATTAAATATAAAATTGACTAACCGAAAAAAAAGCAAGGAGAAATTAACGCGAGCTAATGTAAATATTTTTACAAAATTTTATGACCAAAAATTCATATATATTTTTTGCAAAAAAATATATATTTTTATCTTGCAAAAAAATAAAATCTATTTTGCCAGTAGATATATTTTGTTTAATTTTCTACATATATAAATCATAAAATTTATTTAATATTGCTCATAGGCATAGCGATATATTTTTGACAAGACTTTTTATCTTCCATTTTAAAAACGTTTCGGCCGAAATTCCGCGATGTCTGTGACAAATATTCAAAAACTGTTAATTTTACTACATGTGTACAATTAAATTAACATATACACAGGTGACCTGGTGGTCTAGGGGTAAGGTGTCAGACTTCTGTGCTGGCGGCCGGGGTTCAATCCTCGGTTCCGGCACAAATTTATCTGATTACCAAACCCTTCCTTCACCTCTGACAAGACATCTTGTAAATGTGGGGAATGACAGGCCTCCACCGTGGTTCGGATTCCACGTTAAACTGTAGGTCCTTCATTTCATCTCACAATCACCCTACCATTACACATTAGCGTAAGTGCGTATAACCCGAATGGGTAGTAAGACGCCGTGCTAATAATAATAATAATATATACACTGATGCAATATTTGATTTATTTTGGCAAAACCTTTTAAAAAATACTGACTTTAGCCTGTTTTTCTTTCCACCTCACTCAACGCCTGGATATTTACTTTGTTTAGAAGGACGAATCCTGATACAAATATTAAATAGCTACATCAGTGACACCGAATCGAACCAATGCCAGGAAAGATTGTTTTTAAAATTGTTCTGTATCTTGTATATTATTAAACCTTGTACAGACGGATGTTTTATATAGATACCTCAGTAGCGAATTAAGTAAAGTAAAATTATTGCATGTGTACGACTATCAAAGCAAGTAACAATCATAGAAACTTGTGCGTAGTTTAATAGCAGCGCATATAACAGTTTTCAGCATTGTGTATCCACAAACACATACTCAAATTTAACACTGTTTTCCCTGTCTTTCAAACCAAGGTAAAAAGAAATGTGATTGATTTTGAAAAAAAAAATGTTTGAAGAAAGTGATTTCTATTATTTGTAATATATATTGTGGGTATTAAAGTCCAAGCGAAGGAGATTTGACCTTCGACCTAGACAATTATAACCTTAGTAGTAAATATATTCACAGTATTCACCTGCTATTCACAAAAGAGAATTAAAGCAATGAGCGAGAAAGCGCACTACGTAAAATTTTCTTTTGTTTGATTTAGAAATAGCATTTCTGAAAACTATAAAAGTTCCTTAATACAAACAAGTTTCAAATGGCTATATTTCAAGACATTTAATTTGAAATGTTCACTTTTCATAGATACCATGAGTACCTATAAAGTAATACAAACTATAAAGTAAAATGTTATTAATGTTGACTGCAAAAAAATATGTTTGTAGTTTATAAAAGTTACTTTATACCGGAATGTCCATATAATAAATATTTCACTAGTAATTTCGTAATAGTCGCCATTATTATGTCGTTACAAATTTGTCTACTTGATTAAGTACGAAAGACCCCCTTGAGTGGTCGAATAATATAAGGTGTCACTTTCACAATTAATATGGGATATTAGGGGTTCGATTCCCGGTCGGGTGAACTGAGGGTGAACTGAGGGTGATTTTTTCCTAAATAGTTCTCCACTCACTCTTTTACAAAAATGCAGGTACACTTCCTATAAATTCACCCTACCTCATTCTTAACACACTAGCGTAGTTAATATATAAATGTATAACACGAATGGGTAGTAAGAAGCGGTCAGTGCTAAAAAAAATACTAATACATCGCCCACATGTATGAACCAAAGGTCGACGGGTCTAACTACATAACTCGCTCACTGAGATTTCTTTGTGCGGATGTGGTTCAGATCCCACGTTAAACTGTAGGTCCTCCATTTCATCTCACAGTCACCCTACCATTACAGAGTAGCGTAAGTGCGTATAACCCGAACGGGTAGTAAGATGCGGTGCTAATAATATTAATAATAATAATAATAATAATTATTTGTGTGGGAACTTAATGAGCAACCGTCAAGGTAACATGAAACATCTTCTCAAGGTAGTGATAACAAGCGTTAATTTAAGGTTCAGTCCGATTTTCAAATAAATAACCTTTTAGAAAATATAAACGTATTTTTACGGTCTACATTGATAACATTTTATCATTTTATTCGGGTTTTTTTACCCGCTATGGTGGCCGCGTGGTCTAACGCGCTACTTTCGTATTAAACTAGACTGTTGAAGATGGGGAGATCGGGGTTCAATCCCGGTCTTGCGCACTGAGGGCGGTTCCCCCTAAAAGGTATTCCACTCTCCTTCCATGCAAATTTGAGTGCACTTCCTCTTAATTATGCCTTCCTAATCTCTAAGGCATTAATGTAATTAGTACATAACCGGCCAACCCGAACCGGTAGTAAGACATGGTACATAAAAAATTGTGTTTTTATATTATATACATATTATGTAGTGATATAAAAGTGGCTCATTTCAGTGGCTGAATGGTCTAAGGCGCCAATCTTGTGTCAGACAGTCCTGCTGATGATGGACGGATTGGAGTTTGAATCCCTGTCGGATCTACTGAAGACAGATTTCCCTAAATTGTTTCCCACTCTCCTTACAAGCAAATGAGGGTAGATCTCTTCTAAAAGGTTTCCTTCCTCCTCCCTTACCCCATGAGAATAATATCATATATGATAACCTGAACAGGTAGTAAGACGCACGGTCATAAAATATAAATATAAAAGTGACCGCTTCAGATAACGTGACTTGACGTATGAATAATAAAGTAGATCTGTTAGATTTTCTAGTTGTTTGATAAGATTATTATTGTGAAAATTGTACTGTATGTATTGATACCTAGTTGAATACCCATCAGTGGGACTAAAGTGTACGCCAACTGACTTTAGGCCAACTGACTTCTAGGCCAACTCCCCGTTCACCACCTATTTACGCGAAGGAGTTTAGTGTATAGTCGGATCACCATAGAGAAAGGACCTTATATGACAGTTTCAAAATTTACTATAGTTGTATCGTAAATATTATAATTATTACTATTATTAATATTATTACCTTAAATGGAAATTCAGAAGTCGCTATAGTCAGATTAGCATAGGGATGACCTTACTGTACCCGAAAGTTCCAAGAGTTTACTATAGTCAGATTACTATTAAAAAAAATTACCCAACAATTAAAATAGGTGTATGTAGACACATGGTACAGCTAGAATATGGGGTCGATATTGACAGCTGATGTAAGATAAAAATGAGAATTTTACTCACTGTTGAAGACAATACATTTATTTTAATATGCTCTACAAGCTTCTTATGTCTTTCCGATTAATTATGACATTCCCTATAAAACCATTATTTAATTAGAGTTTAGGTGAATTTAGTGGTTTTGGGTTAAAGCACTCGCTGAAGGACCCGATGTTTGTGGGTTCAAACCCAACCGGGATCAAAGGATTTTTCTCGAACGATAAAAGTTCGCAGCACAACTTCCTTCGGAATGGAAGTAAAGAAGACATTTCCATGTCGATAGTGGTATTTAAAAGAACCCTGGAGGGTACTTGAAAATAGTTTTCCTGGCAAAAATTGGTAGGCTCTTTCGCTCTTGATAGTAGAAATTCTCATGTGCTGATATAATCAGTGAGTTCAGAAAATGCACTTTATATACCACAAATAAATAAAATAAAAAATTAATTATAGTTTATTGACAAACCATTTCATATCTTTGACCTAGACCTAGACGCAGATGGGATGATAATATTAGAATGGACCTGAAAGAGATAGGGTTAAATGAGGTGGACTGGATTGAAGATAGAAACAGGTGGCGTACTTATATAAGTATGGCAATGAACTTTTGAGTTTATAACGCCATATGGCTAGTTTTATATGTGAAAGTGGTCCATTACACTCTAGTTTAGGTAAATTTATTTTATTTAGTACTATACAATCCCGCACGGCGTTGCCCATGACCCACTGAGTTATAAGATTTATATAAGGCCCTCACTCCCCCCCCCCCACCCCCCATGGTGCCCGATTTCAAATTGAAACGTTATCTCTAAAACGTAATTCTAAGCCAGATTATGTCAATAAATATAGCTATATTATACCTTGTGTAAAACTATCAACCTTTTTATGAGGAATAAATTAAATTTTCAAAATAAAATATAGCCTATGTTACTCGATGATAATGTAGCTTTATATTGGTGAAAGAATTTTTAAAATTGGTCCAGTAGTTTTTGAGTTTATCCATTACAAAAAAATCTTTCCTCTTTATAATATTAGTATAGATAGCGCCGCACTTGAGGCGCACTAAGTCTGACCATGAAATTGGCCCATAAAGTAAGTAATTAAGTAAGAGTGTTTGATAATGTTATCAAATTAATGCGTGTGTTTTTTCAAATAAAATCTTACTTTTATAAAAATGTTATCATCCCGTATTACTACCCGTTTGGGTAACACAACATGATAACTACGCTAATGGAATAAGTATGAGGAAGGTTGAATTCAGAGGAGGTGTATCTTCATTTTCCTAAGGGAGATTGGGAACCCATTTTGAAAAATTTCCCCTCAGTACATCTGACCGGAATTCGAACCTCAATATCCCTATTATTTACAGTCTGGTCTATGTAGTAGGTCCTTTTTTGTAATAAATATTTAAATAAAACGTGTGCCTAACTCAAATACTCGTCTATTCAAAGTATCACATACTACCACCACATGTCTGATAAACATGAAATTAGGTATGTGCATTACGTGCACTTAGAACGACAACTGACGGGACAGTTAAAACACTATAAACCTGTAATTTTGTAAATCTATATAGCGTACATTTGCTTGCATCAAGTCTTACCACCCGTCCAGACTCTCTGCATATGCACACCAATGGGTTAAAGTTGAGTAGTGTAAAATTTAGAGCAAGTGTGTACCCTCATTTGCGTAAGAGGGAGAGTTGAAAAGCTTTTTAAGTGAAAATCACTTGAATAAACACTGATGAAATTAGAATCCTGATCTCTCCCTCACCGTTAAAGCAAACAAGATGAGACTGACGCCTTCATGCACGTGCCCATTGGTGCAGGACTCTTTATTTAATCGTACCATAACTAAAATAATACAAAAAAAAAGGTCAAATACAATAGTTTTCATAAAAGTTTCATTTTGCTAATAATAATCAGTTAAAAGACGAGTAATGTGATATAATGAAATAAAATAAATGGTACGGAACTCCGCACGGACTTTCTCGCTCTATTGTTTAAAAATGGAGATATTTACTCAACACACGTAATATATGTAAAACGAAATAATATACACTAGCAAACCCATGCATAAATTGCACTATACTTATGTAAGACTTTTTTTTAGTCCCAGTTTTAAATTTTATAATTTTGTTTTTAAGGAATTAATGTCCTAAATTGTATGTTTGGACCGATAAAAAAGATCAATATTGGATCCACAAGGGTCAACACTTCGTAGTAAAATTCTACTTCCGTATAAAATTTTCGACATTTTATTAAGTGTTTCAAATCTTCATGCATGCATTGCTATTAAATTCCAAATTACTCATTTATGAATTTTGACCAATAAAAAATTTAATTATTGACTATTTAGTATAAAATGGATATAGATTATTGTTGTACAAACATTTCTCCTAAGAGGTTTAAGGAAAAACAACATAAACTTTAGAGACTTACTTATATTTAATTACACTATGGCATTGGCTAATTATTGCGTCAAAAACTTAAGTAGTATCTCTTTACAAGTAAAGCTCATAAAATTGTATTAATATATTTGCCAATATCTCAGAAACTATTGGTTTTGTAAGAATATATTTCATAAAAAAGTTATTTTTATTAGTACTACAATTTTGCAATTAAAGGTTATTTAGTATCTCAAATAGTTGCGTAGATACGAAAATTTCTGCTTATGTAAAGTACCCTAAAAGTCATTTTTCTGGGAAAATAAAAATAGCCAGTTTATTTATAATCTTAATCAACGCATAGATACGAATTTTAATCAAAATCGTTAAAGCCAATTTTGGGAAAATCGATTTTTTTCTCTTTTCGCCCTTTAATAAACTACTCTGAATTTTAAGTTTAAACAGACACAGGAAATTGCAAAGACCACTTTTTAGGGTTCGGAGGGTCATGATACGTCGACATCCATCAATATTTCAGGCTACATTTTGTTTTTACAGTTGCAATACTTTAACCTTTTGTTTTCGAAAAGTTAAAATATATACATATTTGCGTATAGCTTGAAAGTTATTGGTTTTATAAAAAATACGCTACAAATAAAAATTATAATTTACGCATCATACCGGAGCCTTTAAAGTAATTTTGCCAAAATATTGAGAGTAGCTGTTTTGTTTAGAATATTTATAAATGTTTATAAATGAAATTTAATCAAAATCATTATAGCCGATTTTGAGAAAACAGACTTTTTCTCTTTTTGCCCTTCAGTAAACTAGCCTTAATTTTAGGGTTAGATATTCAATTCCAAAAATTCCTCAGACAGCCCTATGAAAACCCTAGATATAAAGTTTTATCCCGATCGGTAAAATAGTTTAGGCTCTATTTGGAGGTACAGACAGACGAACAGATGGAGATTCAAAAACCTCTTTTTAGATTTCGGGGGGGGGTCATGAAACGTCGAGATTCATCAAAATCTCAAGTTCGATTTTTAGGATGATCACAATAATTTCTCTACCTGTAAGATAGTGAGAAAGTAAAATGTTTGTGAAAACTAACGACTCTCTGGTTTACTTATTCATGTAAGTGATGCAACAACATTATTAATTAGTTCTAAATGTCATAGTCTCTTGAAATTGTGTTATTAGTATCGCCACTAAAAGCACCTTTCTAAAGTGATTCAAAATAAATGCAAAGAAACATGACAAAGTTCAACTATTATTTGTGGCTTTTAGTGGTCAAAGTTTAGACCATTGTCAATAATGACAGCTGAGTAATAAGATATGACTCAGCGTATAAATATAATGAACTATAATAAAACTCGCTTCGGTGGCCACATGTTCTAACGCGCCATTCTTGTATTATACTAGACTGCTGAAGATGGGAAGATCGGCGTTTGATCCCAGTCGGGTGCACTGAGGGTGGTTTTCCCTAAATGTTTATCCACTTTCCTTACACGCAACTGTGGATGCACTCACTCTAAATAGCCTTCCTAATCCCTAACACGTTTATGTAATCAGTAATAAGTGTATAAGCGAAATGGGTAGTAAGATGTGGTGCTAAAAAAATAGTTAAATATCAGTTACGTAACTGTCAGGTTCTTCCAGAAAAAAAGTGTGTAATAATAGGTTTACCCTAAGAATCAATACAGATTAGATTAAGTTATATGTACCTGCAATGGTGTGTACGTTGGCTGAAGGTATACATATAACAGATTAAAAATGAATAATTAAAACATAATAGTTTAATACTAATTAATTATTCAAGAAACACCCAATAAACAATAACAAAAGGATCTAATTCTAAAGGTGCTGATGGCAAGTTTATGTTTAAGTTTATGTTTTTTAAAGATATAGTAATGCTGTTGATTTCATTGCCATAATTAAATTTGATCCATTTGCTTTGGCTTCAGCACTAATAAATATATCTAAAAACATATCAATAATTCCAATTTCAATAAAGTCAACCAATTTCAACATAGCGGTATATACCAACTCACCTGTGAATGCGACGGCGTATATATAGGTCAATCAGGACATCAGATTTCAACTAGGTTTTTTGAACATATAAGTGATTTTAAACACGATAGAAATAAATCTAAATTTTCCGAACATCTCAAATTATCCGGTCATCAACCCACCCCCATGGAAAAATGTATGAAGCTTTTGTACAAATCTCCTAAATGTTATAGAGTTTCTGTTTACGGGTCCCTACGTTGTGCGCCAATTGAAGTGTTATTGAAATATTACTGCTTACGTTGGGCGCTAATTATGATGTTTTGGACGTCTCTCTCCGCGTCGATCGATGAATTCTGGATCTGGTTCGTCGCATTGGGCGTCGATTGAAGTTATACCGTTTAATTAGCTGATAATTGCCCCGTGGTCGAGCACTAATTAAAGCGGTCCGGTATTTTGATGTGGTAAGTTAATTGGTATTTATAGCCCCGTGATCGAGCGTCAATTAAAGAGTTATTGGTGATTTAAATCTTGTATAATTAGTACACACTTATCATGTTGACATGTTTTTTATTTCTAAATCTCAGTTTATTTCAGGAGAAAATAGATCATGTCGTCTGCGAACTATAAACGCGACCTATAGTATGATCGTAGGGATCGCGGACAGGAGTTGCAGTCCGAGTAGTTCAAGGACTGGACTCCAAGTGCTAGTGACTAGTGAGTAGTGTCCTTACATTGCACCATTCTATGTATATATCCATTGCTCATGGTAGCTTCGAGAAGGTCGTGTTATAAAAAATTAAAATACAAGACAAAAACATCTCGGTGTCACTAGAAGCTTCGAGAGCCAGAAACTGACTCAAGATACTTTTTAAAATCTCTGTTCGAACTTTCCAGAAGAGGAAGTTATTATTTAAAAATCTTATATTGTCAACTTGAGTTGACTAACGTGATGCGTTCTGACGTCACTTACAGTAGCGTGTACCTTCTTGGAAGAAGAAGTGCTTCAAGCGCCATGTAATAGATTATAATTTAAATGAAATAAGATACGTTTATAATATTAGGACGATATTATTGTCAATGCTTTCACATATTCTTTAGGGTCAAATCAGTAACATTACAAGGTACAACTATGAACACTGCCGAAAATATATTTATTCAAACCGCTATATTTAACAACAGAAACGTTATCAACGAACAAACCAATTTTGAAAATCAAACACTTATTAATACTCTAAGGAACCTACCCCAACACACTAAAATGAAATAACATCCCACTTGCTCCATGCCCATCCTCCCATCCTTCCATAGTAGTAAATGACCTGTTCGGGCCAGTGTCGAGAAGATTAAAACCTTTCTCCATCCCCTTTGCTTGTCATTTTCTTTTTTTTCTCTCCCCTCATTTTTATAAACTTGTCACATATTATTTTTCGACATATCTATCTGTCTTACGCTCTAACATTATTAATCTCACATCACCTAATAGCTACTTTCAATATCCTTGACTTCTTATTTTCCTTCTAGAACATCTGAACCCAGTTCATATATACATGGTTATTTATTACATTTTGTAAGTTTAGGTTCTGTCCTTCATAGCTGACGAACTCATATTATGAGGCGTTAACTGGTAAATATGCTATTTTATTATCTATGTTTATGTCCTAATATAGCTTTTGCAAATTTAATTTCTATAATTTAATATTTCACACTGGATTTGTGCCATAATTTGTTTTGACTTTTATTCCTTAGCCTGATGATGGAGTCGATGTAATATGCCGAAAAATGTCGTAGCCTTGGGCTGAAATAGACCAACTTTATGGAAAAGGAACAAGGGCATCATTCAGATAAGATAGAATTCAATATTTTAAAATTTACAATTCAATATCATTGTTCAATCTTAAACCTTTAATATTCCAATAACCATACAATTTATCAATTTACGCCATCTTCACTTAAACTAAACTTTGACTTAAACTATTATGTTTTAACTATTCATTTTTAATATGTTATATGTATACGTATTGTATTTAAGATGGTCTTGCTGTTTTAATGTTATAATGAATGTTAATTTATTCTATTATTTTTTAATTTAATCAATTTATGCTCAATCTAAACTACATATTACTGTTGTTATGTTATGATGGTTATATATCAGAGTTCTTAATCTAATCAATCTGCACTCAATGTAAATTTCATGGTTTTATTCAGGTTGACCTTTGAGAATTTGTAACAATTCCAAACTTCAACTATAACTTTTTTATATTGAATTCTACGTTTATATTATAGATCGTTTCCTTACTACAATACATTATGTTTTTCATGAATATGACATATAGTCTATATTTTATGAGCTCATTTTATAAGGTAATAAATCATGTATTCAGCTAAAAACAGACATTTCTCTATTAATATTTCTTTATATTTGACTCTAAAGACCCAAATAAAATAATATTTAACTAAAATAGTTGCATATTTGGAGGCTGCTGGTCAGATATATTATTCATATCACATTCAATCTATTGCCGTTTACAAACGGGTCCAAGTTTAAATCTCATCAGGATAATCTTTTGGTTTGACAAGAAATAGAAACACATAACTTAAAAAGTTTTTGTAAAAATTAACACAACCTGCCAAATGATGAAAAGCTGTTTTGTAGTCCCCCTAGTGTGTTTATTACAGGGATTACTAATTACTACCTGCATCGGTGGGCACATAGTCTCCGTGGTGTGAGCCCGCAAGCGATCCATACCAACCAAGTAGCTCCTCAACTGTCCTCACGAGCCTGAGTTGACTCCGTTCCAGACCAAATGATTCATGGAAAAATTCTGAAAGCACCAGGGATCGATCCCGGAACATCTGGATCTGTGTTTTTTTTTCTACAAAAGTGTTCTCTATTTGCTGAATTTTAGTAGTGTCCAAACCAGTGGTTCTCGAACCCTGTTCCTCGGTTGAAGCCGTAGGGAATAACTATATATTCTATTAAATCACTGTCATTTCTAGCTTAATAAAGAAGTAAGATTGAGAAATTATTCACCCTCAGTACAACCAACCGGGATTCGAGTCTTTCTTGACCTTCCCGGTCACCGACAAAACAGATTAGACGAGCTTGATGTTTAGTTCGTGTGCCCATCGATGGGAGTTGAATAATATTGCTGATAAGTGTGTAATAAATCCCGTGACTTCTCTATATACAATTATTTGTCAACTGATTATTTTATTAATAACTGCGTCTCCCAAACGAAAAAAAAATTAGAAGTGTTGAAATTTTAAAAAGTTATATTATTCATTTATTTAATAACGTTTGAATACATGAACGAGTCCCGCCATTAAGTAAATAAGAATGATGTCATGTCTTCCACTTAGGTGGTTGAATGGTGTAACGTTTAAAAGAGCTAGCCTGATATATTCATGTTTGTTCGTCACCATTATGGTGACGTTTGATATAACGATTGAATTGGGTCCAAGTTTGCTATTCTGTATTATAATAATTAAAAAGGGATGATGTCTTATTTTATAAATTAAAAGTTTTGGTGTTTTATAATTATTTTAATTTTAAGTAGATAAACAGTTATTTTTCTAGATATTTCACACGTTGTAGATTTGATTAAAATCCCGACTATTACTTTATATGCATGATAATTCCCGATACGTGAGATTTAGAAGACAGATTAAGATGTCATAGATTCTACCTACACGGCTCCTCGTCAGGAAGGAAAGTGAAGAGATGCATACCCTGAAGGGGTATATCAAGCGACATTTCCTTCTCGAAGCTTCCTAAAAGGGAAAAGGTGTGGTCATCCAGGTGCGTTTATGTTCACAAAATTGCGTTGTCTTTCTAAACAGAGACGTAGAAGGATGTCGCCATACCTTGCAACTTAACAACTTAACACAAATAAATCTACCACCCGCTCTCATTTAAAATATCATAATTTTGAATAAAGATGTGAATAATAAATTATTGAGATTTATAATTCTATATCATTACAATGGTCTAGGCCAGGGTGTCACTCTTGCATTAGACTAATTGTAAATGTTAGGGAGATAGGGTTTCGAATCCCATTTGGATGGAATGGGGGTGGTTTTTTTTTCTCTGAATAGTTTTCCACTCCCCTGCGAATCTTGGTACTTTTACTCTAAATTCTACCTTTCTTATCCCTGGCCAATTAGCATAATTAGTACATATGTTTATAGCCCGGATGGATAGTAAGATTCGGTTAAAAAAAAGTCATGTACGTAAGTTTTTGCAATACTAGGAAAATAGAAACACAAACTTAGCCTACAGTAGCCCCATGGCTTTTTTGGTGCTGACTGACAGCTCACAGCTGTCTTCTGACAGTAAACATTTAGGTATATACCTAAATGTTGACTGTCAGAAGTGACAGCTGCTAAACACATGTGTTTGCAGATCATATGGTTCGGCGTAAGGATACATAATTTGGTCTGGTAACTTTTCAAAGCTTGTAGATGTCAGCTGTGAGCTGTCAGTTAGCACCAAAGAAGCCATGGGGCTACTGTATATTCTTTAAAAGTGAAATAACATTTGATTTCAACTCGAGCAAAACTTATCAATAGCTGTGAAGTGAGTGGTCTGTCAAAGAGACCGCGGGTTCCTTCTCACTTCTCCCCTCCTCCGTGTACTCCTGCCCATCAAGTGTTTTTTTTTTCTTTCTTTTTTTCCGTTTGACACCTCCCCTCCCTTCCTCCCTTCATCCTAACCAAGCTGGACGTGCTCTCGGACAGCCAACACTTTGGAGCAGCACTACTAGCTGGGCCCAGATATATATTATAATTTAACTTATATATTACGTTTTTGTCCTGTGAGCACAGGGCTTGCGATGCGCCCTCCCTCAATTTTGCCTGTCTGTCTGTCTGTCTGACTTTTGTCTATGTCTTACGTAAGTATTGTTATCACCCCCACTCCCTTGATAGCAAAAATCAGCAAAGCTAGAACCAACCCCATAAGGTGCTTACGTGATACTTGAACGCCCCCTTAGGGTATCAACTTCGTCTGGTCTGGATTAGCCTGTAATAGGGAGGTAATGGCTTTAATTATGGCCGATTGTAATTAGCGTTTTTCCCTAAGTGTTTTCCCCCTCTCACTCTATATAATTGCTGTTACGTTTATTTCAAGAAACTACCATCCTCATTTATTGTAATTAGAATGCATTTAGTCCCGGCAGATAGTAAAATGTTGTGAAAAATAAAAAAAATGGAAGTGTAAACTAATTATAAATTCTACTCTTTGGAAAAAAAAAATGTCATAGTAATGAAAGTAAAAAAAAAAGTTGAGCACTAAGCTAAGGCCAAGGAAACTACCAATAAAAATAGATGAATTAGTACTGTGTATAAACATTAACAAGGTCATTTAAAAAGCACTTATGACATCATCATCTATTATGTAACTTATGCATTAGTTGTCTGTATGACGTGAGATTTAGAACTATTCTCTTTTAATCCTGACAGCAAGAATGTAATTTATCCTTGTTGGCATGAAAAAGTATGGGTTTACAAATACAAATATTAATGGTAAATTATTTAAAAATAGGTTCCATAAAATAGTTTCATTAATATGCATAGACAAACTTTTCATTATATGGTATATATTATTATATTGTTAAGTCAAACATGGCACAGCTATTAATGGTTTACTCTAATGGATAAGTATTAGGAGGCTTACTCAATCAAAATGTACCTGAATCAGTATGGAGAAGGGATGGGGAAGCCACGTATGGAAAAACAATCCTTAGAGTGCAGCTGGCTGAGGTTCAAGCCTCGGTTATGGAATGTGTTATGGAAAGATATTGTGTCCATACTTGACTAATATGTGTCGAGAGAGAATTATCGATAATATTCGGTAAAGGTATAAAAAGGTTTATCAGGGAATTTTATCCGAATATCATGTTTTTAAGTGAATTTAGTATACAAAAATCTGGGTGATTTTTTTTTTTTTATTTTCCTATAATTTTTGTGCTTATCTATATGTAATAAAAAAATTTTTTTACTATAGTAGAAATTATCATATTTCGTATATTATATCACTAAAAATTAATAATAATCTAAACACAATATTATGATATAGTAATATCTAATCATGTGTATAGCTCATTTCATCGTGACCTGGCGGTCTAGTGGTAGAGGTGTCGGATTTCTGTGCTGGGGTCCGGGGTTCAAACCTCGGTCCCGACACAGGTTTATCTGATTGTCAAACCCTTCCTTCACCTCTGACAAGACAACTTGTGAATGTGTGGAATGCCAGGCCTCCACCGTGGTTCGGATTCCACGTTAAACTGTAGGTCCTACATTTCATCTCACAATCACCCTACCATTACTATGGGGAATGCCAGGCCTCCGCCGTGGTTCGGATTCCACGTTAAACTGTAGGTCCTTCATTTCATCTCACAATCACCCTACCATTACACATTAGTGTAAGTGCGTATAACCCGGACGGGTAGTAAGACGTGGTGATAGTAATAATAATGTAGCTTATTTCTGAACTAAGTTGCAGGAAACTCTATAGTCTGATCAGTGTGTGAGTATAAGATGAAGTGTATGTGGTGACGGGAAAAATGATCCGTGTTCTTGCAGTTTTTAATTAACGATTGTTCTTCATCTAAATATATCAAATAATTATTCAATAGAAACATAGAGCTTAATTTTCTTACCATGGTGATAACAACAGTTCTTTAATATCTTAACAACTTATATATCGTCGAGTTTTTAAAGGGGGCGCGATGGAGATGTTACGATCCAACCATCAATCGAAACAGCGAGATCTCTAAGCGGAAAACATTAGTTCAGGATATTATTAGTCTGAATGCAAGAAGGACTCTAGTACAGCATCGGTGAGAACTCAAAAGAACGGCATCTCTTTGACACCCAACAGTGGTCTAATAATCTCATTGTTGACTAGGAAATTAGTGTTTAAGGTTATTAGTGTACTTTAGTCAAACTCTCACACCTTAGTTATTTACCAAAGCCTTCACCACATCAACACCAGTGTTTTTAAATACCTATCTTAAAAAGGAAAAAATAAAGACAATTAATTAGCAGATTATTATGTCAAAGCCTTTGAATATTTAGATGGGCCTATATTTAATACTGGTTTGAGCAGTGGCGTACACAATATTTGACACCTAGCCCAACTTAACCTAACCTAACATATGCAATCAAATTAATAAACGTCTGAAAAGATACACTAACAAATGAATTCTGATTTGTTCTGAAGTCTTACTTTTGTCCACATACACACACATACACACAACTACAATTCCTAAGGGCAACATTGACAAAGAACCACTACCTAAAAAATTCCCTAGTCTAAAGATTTATAAAGAACTACATAGCGACGTAGACAAATAGATTTTAAAAAGGGGGTTAGGGGGTGGCATTGTCAAAGAAACACTACCTAAAAATTTCCTGGTCTAAATATTTCCTACCACACCGGCTTAAAATTAACGAGAATTGACTAACCTAATAACGTTAGATATATTACGAATGTTGATCATCTCAGTAAAGGTTAGTAACTGTTGACGAACTAAAATATACTTATCGTATCAACCTTCCCTTTAAACAATTTAAACAAACTACACTGTAATTACACCATCGCATTAAAAACACGAACGTTCATTGCCGCTCTTACAAATGAATGCGATATATCCCTATATTTAGCTAGCTATATCCAGTCCACCTCTTTAAATCCTATATCTTTAAGGTTAATTCTAATATTATCCTTCCATCTGCGCCTAGATCTTCCCAATGGTCTCTTTCCAATGGGTTTCCAGTCAATACCCGGAACACTGTTCTATATTCTTCTATCGACGCTGCATGTCCTGCCCACTGTAATCTGCGAGAGTTTACTAACCTAACAATGTATTGTGATGAGTACAGAGTATATAACTCATCATTATGTGATCTCCTCATCTTCCCAGCATCTTCATCCCTTTTTGGACCAAATAACTTATTAAACACGCTGTTTGAAAAAAAAAAAAATTGTCATGTAAGGTAAGAGCCCACGTTTCACTACCATAGAGAAGAAACAGCTGGTAAAATGTTTGTTTTCTGTATTCTGAGTTTTACATTCCTTGGTAGCAAGAGCGATGTCAACAACTTACTGACTGAGTAATAGCATGCATTTCCCGGTTGTATCCTTTTCCTAATTTCCACTCGAATATCGTTATCGCTAGTTAAAATTGTTCCTAAATATTTAAACTCATTAACCCTGTCAAATAATATTTTGTTTGCGTCAATCTCGAAATTATCCTTCTCAATATGTTTTCTCTGTGTGACCATAATATACTTTGTTTTTTCAGCTTTCACTTCTAAACCTATATCCTCTAATAAAATGTCTGCAGTTTTTTCCCTTCAAAAGATTCCTTAATAATACTCAACAAAGCTAAATCATCTGTGCACCCTAATAGCTGCAGTATATAGTTTAATGTTATCCCTTCCCTATTCTCTTGAATTACCCTAATAGCATACTCTCTTAGGGTCCCTACACAATCAGTCAGACTGTCAGTCCTAATACCAACAATCTGTCAGTATGTATCAGTATTTACAACGAGACTGTACACGGTCAGTCTTCGTGTCATTATTTTTATTGGTCTCAGCTAGTTCAGGCAACGTGTAATAACATGGATGATAAGAAAAAAGGCGTTTGCTACTGAGACTGATCGTGTAGGGTCCCTATTAAAATAGATAAAAAAAAAGTAATGGGGAAAGTGCATCTCCTTGTCTCAACCCATTATGTATTTAATAAGTGTCTGTTAGGTGACCTGGTGGTCTAGGGGTAAGGTGTCAGACTTCTATGCTGGCGGCCGGGGTTCAATCCTCGGCCCCGGCAAAGATTTATCTGATTGCCAAACCCTTCCTTCATCTCTGACAAGACATCTTGTGAATGTGGGGAATGCCAGGCCACCACCGTGGTTCGGATTCCACGTTAAACTGTAGGTCCTTCATTTCATCTCACAATCACCCTACCATTACACATTAGCGTAAGTGCGTATAACCCGAACGGGTAGTAAGACGCGGTGCTAATAATAATAATAATAATAATAATAATAATAAGTGTCTGTTCAAGGACATCCAACTCGTACCCTGACACGCGTATCAGTCAAACATACAGTAGCCCCACGGCTTCTTTGGTGCTGACTGTCAGAAGGGACAGCTGCTAAACACATGTTTTTGCAGATCATATGGTTTGGTGTAGGGATACATAACTTGGTCTGGTAACTTTTTAAAGCCAATCGGCTGTCAGCTGTGAGCTGTCAGTTAGCACCAAAGAAACCATGGGGCAACTGTACTTCATTTAGCTTGACAAGTTTTTTAAGGTATTCCAAACCTAACTATAATGTCGTTTAATTTGTTTATTTTAACTAACTCATAAGCCTTTTTTAAAATCTACGTATACTTGATATACCATCATGATGTATCACCACTTTTTTTTCTAATATTTGCCGAATAGTAAAAATCTAATACGTTGTTGATCCATTTCGTAGAAATATACACTAATTATTCCCAATTATTTCCTCTTCATATGCTGTCAATCTCATTAAAATCATGTTAGATATTTTTTTAGTAGTGACATTACTCTATAATTATAACACTCTGTTTTATATTCCTTTTTAAAATGGTTATTACTGTAAAAAACCTTTCTTCCATTATTGTGGTAATAACTACTGCTTGGTTTCGTATGGAACATATAATTTAATAGACTTCTATTATTAAAATGTCGTCACCTCCCTTTATTAACACGGTTTGAATTGAATCTCCACCTGGAGATTTATTATTATTTAGCTTCTTAATAGCTTAGTTGACCTTACCAATACTTGGTTCTGGGACTAGATAAATAAATAAGTAAATTACTATTATTAAAAAATTATAAATAAATTTTGTATGTATTCATGTATTATAATAAATTAATATTGAAAATAAAATAAAATAATAAGGAATAACGAGATATTTTGTGAACTCTATAATAATTGATTAAAATTAATTAATTACTATGAATAATCAAAGAGAAAGAAATCAGATATTATATATATTTTCGTTCTATAATAAAATGACAATTTAACGAAAATATAAAGACATAGATCTCTCTGATCTTATTATATTTGTTGTTAGCGCCCCCCCAGAAGGCTTCCCACGGATCTCATCACATACCGCGGGACCTCCAAGAGATGCTCAGCTTTCAGAAGAGAGAAAAGAAGATGCTTCAAATATTTCACACTCCTACACTCCTCAAAAAATAGCTACTCTTCGCCAGAAAATCTCTTTCTCCCCAGGGAAGATGCAAAGATGCACCCCTCACCCCCCCCCNCCCCACGCCAAACAAACCAACGCTATGCTAAAATAATAGCACCCTCAGTACACCCAGCCGAGATTCGAACCTCAACATTCCCGTCACAGGCAATCCAGTAATCTCACATCCTTATTTTAATGGATTTTAAGTAAATAAGGCTAAATCGCGAGAAAATCTTGGTATGAAAAAATCTAATTAAAATCCAGAAAATGTATAATTACTCAAAATAATTATCTAAAAAACTCATACTAATCATAGACTATCCTCTAGTAATATATAAATCATGATTTAGGCCTATTATTTAATTCAAGCTGGAAAAGGACGGTCATAACTGTCAGCTGTATAATGGTGTAACGGACGTGACACATTTTTACACTTATTTTATCTACCAAGAATTTTTTTTTTAATTATATAAATTATCAGCACATTTGTCTAGGCTATCTTCATACTTGTGCCAAATTACAGTAAGTAAGTAAGAACAGAGCTGAAACAACTTATTCATGTTTTTTTGTAACAAACGTGAGCATCGCTCAGGTTTCTGAATATCGACAATTCTATTACGATATAGCGGAATATAATCATGAGTGTTTTGCTTCATATTTTCCTTCCTTTTCAATTTATGGTTACATGGTTGGTGGTTGCCTTCGCAATAGATTTTCACACCCATGTTGCATCTCTATCTCATCGCTTTGGTGACATAAAAACAATTTGTAGTCGACACGATTCAACAATTTAAATGTTACGAAATCATTCGATGTCATGATTGTATCGATGTTTGGTTTGACGTTTACATTATTTCAAGAAAATATCGTAATATTAGTATATGCTACTATTATTTTAATAAGAAATTAAATTGTAAGCTAAAACTATAATATTTCTTTATTTAGTTGTATTACAACATTTTTATTTTTTCGCCTCAAGCATTCATAAAGAGTACACTTAGAAAAACTATATCTAAACTTGTAACACATGTTGACAATCGATTAAGAATTTTAATATTTAAAAAAAAACATATGATGAGTGATATTAAAATAAAAACGGTAATTTAGAAACATTTTATAAAGTTAAATTCACTATATCAATATTTATTGGAAATATTTCAACATTTTATAAGAAATATTTTGTAATGTTTTTAATTCTATGAAATGGTTTAATATATATATATATATATTATAATACCACACATCATGTTCTAAATGGATTCATTATTATTATTATATTATTATTATTTATTATTATTTGTCAATATAGTTTGTTACAGATTTCTACATAAATTTAATAAATATATTCTTTTTGAAAATGTAAAGCGACAAACATTTTTAAAACAACAAAATATAAAAAAAATTACAGCTTTAATTTACATTCTTTTTTTATTAAATTTATATTAACTGATCTTTTATTTATAGTGATGAAATGAATTTGGTTTTTTTTGCCTATCAAGAGAATTACGTGATATCTACCACACGCACAGGTTTGAAATTTTCAAAATTAGTAACTTACGTGCACAAACATGTGCACCTCGAAGCTGTAATTTTAAAATTTAAAGATATCTTCCTGGCACAATCCCTAAACACTAAAAATGTCTTCCAGACAACGCCGAGTACTTCAACTGGTATTTTATTAAAGGTTTTCTAAAATTAGTATGGGTTTAAAAAAATATGTACATAGAGGGATTTAAATTCCTTAGGCCAGGTAACTTAGAGGTAGAAGGAGGTTTCCTGAGAGTCTTAAAAACCTTCCCATTCCAAAATATAATTTAATTAAAATTAAAATTAAAAATTTCAAGAAACTAAATTCCAAATAAATTAATGCTATTGCTAAGCAGAATTTGTTTTGTTTCAGAAATGTGGGAAGTCTAATTCTGGAGCAGGGATGTGCCAAAGAAGTGGAAAAGAGTGACCTTTAAGACGTGCTGTGTAGTAGGCCTACAACTAATGACATACGCAATGGAAACGTGGGTAGTGAAGGAGCAGGATAAAAATACAGTAGGCCAATGGCTTCTTTGGTGCTGACAACTGACGGCTTTGAAAAGTCACCAGACCAAATTATGTATCCCTACGCCGAACCATATGATCTGCAAAAACATGGGTTTAGCAGCTGTCACTTCTGACAGTCAACATTTAGGTATATACCTAAATGTTGACTGTCAGAAGTCGGCTGTGAGCTATCAGTCAACACCAAAGAAGCTATGGGCCTACTGATGGGCCTACTAGGGATAGATGTCAGCTGTTGGCGTAGTGATATATTAGGGACTACCTCTAGTAACATTTTAAGCTGTTATCCAAGTAAACTTAGGTCGTGAATGGATTATAGCCATCGGTTTATAGTGTTTGTTACATTGGTAAAAATAGCCCTGCTTTGTTTTAATAATAAAATTATATTGCATATTAAAACTAGTCCTTTCATTGATTGAAACTGACTTTTTCATCAAACTACATTTATTTTAGCTCCACATCTTACTACCCGCTCGGGTTATACGTGTATGTACTAATTACGTTAGTTGTTTTAGGGATTAGTAAGGTTATATTTATAGAAAGCATACTCACATTTCCGTGGATGGAGAGTAGAAAACAATTTTGGAAAAATCCCCCCTCAGTACACCCAATCGAGATTCGAACCTCGTTCTACCCGTCGGTGGCAGTCTAGTCTACTGAGGGAGTAACAAGTTAGACCAGGGACCTTCAAACTACAGCCAGTGGGCCACATCCAGCCCGCCACAAGATTATATCAGGCCCATTCCAAGATTTTATCAAAAAACAAATTAATTGTTTCTCTTTGTTATTTATTAACCACGCGGTTTATTTGACATGTCCAGTTTCTGTCCACACGCGTGCTTCCCCCCATGACACCAAGCCAGAGTGCTGTCGGAATTGTAAATCCTCAGTGCTGTTGCACTGATATTATCGGTGTCGGCGCCGGCGCCGATATCGTTATTAGCACCGATACCGGCGTGGGTTGTTGCACACACAACAACAATATCGCTATCGGTGCTTGAGAGGCATAGGCATTTTTGTGGATGGTGGCGAGCAAACAACATGGCTCCCTGCTCTGCGCACTAATATCGGTATATTTATCGAGGGAGCCGCCGACAAGTCTAGTCACGATAATACTGTCGTGTCGGCATCGTGTGCAACAGGGCCATACGATTACATGGAATCTCACTACCACTGATATCGGCGCCTGTACCACCACCGATAATATCGGTACGTGTGCAACAGCACTCATTTTCAGTCGCAGACGCCATTCCTTATACCGACAAAAGAACGGCTTGACTGTGACGATTTGTAGGTAGTTCCAACTTTCCTGGCAGAGGGTTATCAAAGGAAAGTTCCGAAAGATGTTACCCAATTTTTTTTAAAGTAATTATATTGACTAATTATTATAAATATAATTTATTACATATGAATTTATTCATTTCTCACATAGAAGAATCAACGTCAATCACTTTTATCAAACATTGACTGGCCTTGGAAAGTGGAATTTTTTTTTATAGACATGACTGGCAATATGACTTGAATATAAATTTGTATGTTAAAACAAATTTGATTTATGATCTATTGGCGCATGTCAAGGCATTCAGGGCAAAAATAATGCTACTTGAAGAACAGGTGAACGTTACTTTTACCTGCAAAAATGTGTAAAATATATTATGTGGCCCGCATAGCAAAAAGTTTGGAGACCCCTAAGTCAGATCAAAACGTCACCGACGTGGGTAAACTACAGGTTATATAGTTTCACTGAAAAAAGTATTTTCTCGTAAACCATTTAAATTTTAATTTGATGCGTGACACTGCATAATCTTTGTTGAATGATAGTTTATAGCTCCTCTAGCACAAACGAAGGCATAACTATAAATTTCCTTCAGTCAGACAGCTTTGATATTTAGATTTTTATAATCTTCAGTTGAGAAAAAAAATACTTCAAACCCACTCTTTAATTTCCTTTCTTTTCTCAATCTCTTTCATTCGGATCACCAATACAATCGACCAAACAAGGGTCCGCGATCGACCTTTGTGCTAGTGCATCCACACGATAATGTTCTCATTCAATTTCCAGTTTTTATTTTCTTGTTCAATTTGTTTTTATCGCTGTCTGCTAGCAATAGCGTCAATAGACAACCTTTTTTGGCTTGTTAATAGCTATAAACAATTTCACAAAAATTTAAAATAAAAGTGGGATAACCTCCTTCAGATTTTCGACCAATTTCAAATAAATGGCTTTTTTTTTTCTTTTTTTTTAGCGGCTTTGGTTTTGACTTAATTTGCCAGAAACATACAGTAGCCCCATTACTTCTTTGGTGCTGACTGACAGCTGACGGCTTTGAAAAGTTACCAGACCAAATTATGTATCCCTACACTAACCATATGATCTGCAAAAACATATGTTTAGCAGCTGTCACTTCTGACAGTCAACATTTAGGTATATAACTAAATGTTGACTGTCAGAAGTCAGCTGTGAGCTGTCAGTAAGCACCAAAGAAGCCATGTGGCTACTGTAATTCACATTTATATATTTCTATGAGCTGTGTAGATCGAAATAACAGAACAGTATTATCATCTACACGTTCAAGTATACCGAACAGATGCGCCAGTACAGGTGAACCTTCCAGGTATACTAATTGTAGGTATGTATATTCATTAAGGGAGAACCCCTATACATTCTATTTTGTTTCAAATCCGCTACGCTTCGTGCCTGTAGAGAACTTCAATTCCATTTCCCCCTATGTTAATACACTTGTGGACAGCTAGACATTTCGTTGCCTGTAGGGTTGACTGACTGGCAGGTATACATTCTTTCCAAAAATATATTCCTTCAACACTGCACAGCTCGCGGGAAACAATAAAATGCTGAGACAAAGAAAGGAGAGGGTGAGTTTCTCCTTTTTTTCTCGGCTCATGTTTGGTTTCTATTTCCAAATGATACATAGCTGTAGTAGCTCTCATTCAACATTCTTTCAGTTTGTACACTTGAAGGATTGTTTATAGGAAATGAACCAACATTATTCTGACAAGGATAAAAAAAAATTTGATAACTATAAAGTAGGAAATCACCCCCCACTGCGTTTGGCCAGGTATACTCTAATTCTTGTAGGAAGAACAGTTTTATTAAATACAAATAAATACATTAAAAAAATTGTGGTCAACGTTGATGGCATTTTACTTTATTATTATTTTAAAGATAGGCCTATTTATAATATCTATCAAACTTTAAAGATGTAAATCACTATACTTGAGTTATGAATGAATCAATGTAGTTTTACTAACAATTGTGACTGACATTTACCCTTCTTACTATCAAAATTAAAGTATATTCAACCTAAAGACAGTAAAAATATAAATTATATTAAGTAACATTTTACAATACTTGACAAAACAATTGTGAAGAAGTTATTACATTTCCATGTGTGTTTGATTCCCATAGTATTTACAAAGTCCAGTCCTTTAGCGTTAGGGAAAGAACTATAAATAAAACCAATGACAAACTAAACACTTCTTTATTTATTAATAAACAAAAATCTTTGTAAAGTGTCTAATCTTTAAAAATATTTAAATTAAGTATTGGAAGTTAGGGATTAACTAATGTTGAAATGAAATCTAACACTATAAGATTTCCTTAAATGATTGAGTAGTGTGGTTTTTGGGGTTTCCTATTGTTTACAAGTATCAATCAAACAACGGTATTTAAAAGTGTAATTTTAAAAGTAGTTTTATATTAAAATCAAATAAATTTTTGATCAAGTCACGTCAAGCATATAAGTTAACAATGAGAATAAAAATGTAAACGTAAATGATATGGATGAAGTAGTTCTTTGTTACAAGCGCATATAATTAAAGCAAGTAGAGTTAGCTAATACAGGGTTGTTATAATTCTTTCCAGTCCAAAAAAACCCACATGGGTTTTATTAAAAATACCCACTTAAAAAAAACTTACTATATTTTGAATACAAAGCAATTGTCTAATTAATTTTTGAAAGTAGTCAGTCTATTTCCTTTTTAATATTTAAAATATGATTAATTATTTTAAATAAAAATCTAGTAGATCATATTAGGCATGTTTTTACTCGCAACACCATACTTTAAAATTTGCAGGATCAATCTATCTTAAAGTACTTAGAGGTTTGAAAAAATAAATAAATGGTACAATGCACCGCACAGACATTCCCTTATGGGTTATTGACAACAAATTTATGAAAATTTAATTCCTAATTGTAATATACAATGGAAGTAAACCAACTCTTAGCTAGTTACTATATGATATGTCAGATGCAACAAACCCTCATAGAACTGCGAGGGGAGCTAGTGGGTCGTTCAGTGGTGGAAGAAATGGCTTCAAGAGTCACACACAGCAACCGGCTGGTAGATTCAAATTGAAAATAAACTATATTCTGTTTTTAAAAATACAAAAATTGATGTACTGTTTCAGAAAACTGTTCAGGTGAAAAGGTATTAAAATATGGAGGCAGTGAAATAATAATTGTCGACATAGTTTCTTAAGTTTATTTTTAATTAATAAATATAGTTTTTTAAAATACGACCCTTGTTCAAATTATTAATTAAAATACATATTTTAATTATTTATTTGATTCTAAAGTATTCAGGAAATAGCCGAGACCATCTTTTTGAAAACAGACATCAAATTTTTTTAAAGGAATTTTTGGCGTAATCATGTCAGAAAAATAATAAAAATTATTTTAAAACGTTGAATAAATAAATAATATCTTTTTAATAATTGGATTTACAGAAACCAAATAAATTTTGTTGAAACAAACAACCTTTATTTTAATAGGAGAAAATCTACAAAGCTATTAAATAATAACTACCATCAGATTTAAGGAGGTTAGTAGTACCAGTTTATTTTTAGATATTTGGTAGGAGTTCCCCCTTAAAATGCGCCAAGTGTAAATGAGTCAAGGTAAGACTGTTAGCTTTCAGGTTAAATGTAATTTACATGTATTATTATATACTCATACCAAGGCATCCAACATGCACAAACTTCTGTAAATGTTGTGTGTTCATTTATAATAACCCAGTCCTAAGAAATTTTCTGTTTAAATGATAAATTAGCTCAATACTTTGAGGAAGCGGGAAAATGTAATAAATTAAAGTGGACCGATAAAGCCCTCGAAGCTGGGCCTTAATTATTAAGCAGTGACGCTCAAAGCCAGTCTAAGCGCTCCTATCGGTTCACCTTGCAAGGTACGTGATCTCTCCGCAAGATGGGGTAAACACTGAAACAGTTTTGTTTTCTTTCTAATCGATAGAAATCGGTGTGCATATGTTGCGAGTTATCCTGAACATAATAAGTACGTGAACAGTCCACCAGGTAGAGTATAAACCAAAACAACGTGTATGACGTGTTTCTTTCAAAATCGATAGACCACGGTGTAAAAATAATAGTTCTACAATACATTCGCGAGTTCTCCGCAAGATGGAACCTATTACCACTATGTTTTGTATGTTTTCAATACATGTTATATGTCAGAATAAGTGTTACAAAAAATAAATGTCCTAACAAACAAACAAACAATGTAAAATCCATAGTATAATGTTAAGGAATTAATAAAATTACTTATAAAAGAAAAGAAAGTACATTTCTGAGTATCCACTGATTGTGTATTGTATAGTCCTACTATTATATAAAAATGGAATCTTGTGTGTTATAAATTTTGATAAAAATTGGTTTAAAACCTTAAAGAATTTAGTTTTCTTAAGCCAAATTTGGAAACGTTATTATTTTATATGAAGATACTTTAAGTCGTGCTTAGATCTATATCTTATTTAAAGACACATGAAAATGTTTATTAAGCGCTAAACATAGCCAGAACTATCAAGTAGGCTATATTTTTTAGTTTTATCATGTATGGTGCCAAAATGGGGATGTGGAAGAATATACGGTACTTAAAGAGTATTATTAGATATCTAGAGGGACGTGCCTATGTTTGTGAGAGTGTTAAGTAAAATACTTAGTATTACAATTTAGGTTAGGAAATATGTCGATTAAAACGTGTGCTAGTCTCATAAACACAAATCAGTAAAAACACTAACAAATGATAGGGCATGACTGATTGAGATATGAGTAAGAAACATCGTAATGGGGAGGTGAAATTACTATAAAGAGGTCAAGTTTAAGTTTATTGTATACCATTGAAAGAGTTTCCACTCTCAACTTGGATGACGCAATGCCAGAAATTCTCATCACAAAATACGCCCATTCAGTCTTTTTTTTTTAATTCTATTCATCTACTTTTTTTTTTGTCATTACTCTGTGTCCGGTTTGTGACACCCAACCCTTCAAACCCTTTTTTATTTAATGCCTTTGACTTCCCCTACGACATTATTTCGTCTCCCTCGGTCGTAGGCTATTTCATTATTGGCCATGTGATCCCAGACGTGGCTAGTGTTTTGTTTTTTTCTCCACCACATAAAAAGCCCGCCACACAAAAACGAAGCGTCCATTGAGAGTCGTGCGTGCTTCTACAAACTACAGTGCTGTTTGTTTGGCCTGACTGGTAACTTGTTTAGTTTAACGGTGTGAATATCGTAATAGAAATACCAGCGACTGTCGTCCAACGCACATGGCGCCTAACGATGGAGTTCTTGTTCTACAAACCATCACACCAGAAAGTGAGCCTTAGTTTAGTAAATAAATAAATACATTATGTCGGTTCATCATTGAAAGGAACATTTAGAGGATAAATGTAACATTGCCTACCATAGAAAAAAAGTCACTATCCCTACATTTGACATCCAACCTTAAAAAACGACAGCGTATGGTTAAGTTAAAGTAGTTTTAATAATTAATTGAACTGTTAAAATAGTTTATTTTTACGTAGATTCAACAACTCTTGTGTTGTTGTTTTTTTGTCTGGCCTTGTAGATGAGTATTTAAAATAAGTTAATGAATAGTTCAGGGTGTTTTATTCAATGGGAAGCATAACATAATTAAAAGTACCGCCCCTCCCCCCCTTTTTTGTGTCTTTGTATCGTATTTACAATTTTTGGTGCTAGGATTGTGTTGTTTTGTAAACCCATTTTCTTGTACGAGCTACACAGTATTATCCTATAGTGGAATCACGGTAGTAACGTGACAGTTGTACGAATGTTACTTTCGTATATTCATACGTCAAGTTAAGTCAACTGGACTGTCAATTTTGATGCATCGAATCAATTCTAATAATATAATAAAAATAAAAGAGTTATATTTGGTCAATAATGTGAGTAAAGAAAAGTATTTGTATGTTTTAAGCTTACTGATATTTTTTTTTAAAGTGGGTGTTAATACAAAAGGTATAGAAAGATCAGAAGGGGTAGCTAAGAGAAAATGCACTCACATTAGCGTGAGGAGAGGATGGAAAAACTCTCAGGGAAAATCATACTTGGTAAAACCCTGGTGCTCCCAAACGAGATTCAAACCCTATCAACGGTAACCAAGTGCAATGGGTGGTTGACGCCTTAAGCAGTTTGGCCACCACTAAAAGTAGAGGCGTGTACAGTCCCACGACCATAGAAAGAGCCTTATATAACGGTTGGACAAGTTTTACTTCTTTAATGTATTTATACGTCAAGTCATGTGATCTGCAACTGTCACTTTTGAAATAACCTACAATACCACCCATAAAATAACATTAATAATACACATTATTTAAATTTAAAAATGAAATCTGGACACTGGAATCGAGCCCTGGATCTTTGGCTTAAGACCTCAACCACTGAGCTATCCAGGAGTCGTCCCGTGTCCAGGTTCATTCTTCACTTATATTTTAAGAAATATTCTGTGATGGACGTGCGGAAATTGTCATATATATATNATATATATATATATATATATATGCTAATATGACCTGGTTCGATTCTCGTGTTCAAGTGTTATTTTTAAATTCAAAGAATGTGATATCTAGATGCGGTTATAACCGTAATTAACAAATATAATAGTTTGGCTATTCAGTCCATCACTAACTATCAAGTAAAATGGAATCAATGCTAGTTTCAAAAAAATATGTTCGTATATTCTTAAAGTATCGGGGTGACCTGGTGGTCTAGGGGTTAGGTTTCAGACTTCTGTGCTGGGTGTACGGGGTTCAATACTTGGTTCCGGCACAGATTTATCTGCTTGCCAAACCCTTCCTTCACCTCTGACAAGACGTGTATTAATCACAACTTGTGAATGTGAGGAATGCCAAGCCTCCACCGTGGTTCGGATTCCACGTTAAACTGTATGTCCTCCATTTCATCTCAAAATCACCCTACCACTACACATTAGCGTAAGTGCGTATAACCCGAACGGTTAGTAAGACGTGGTGCTAATGATAATCTTAAAGTCTCTTCCAATGAAAATCGGGCTGTAGTTGTAGTGGCCTCACCCGCCACTGATACATGCCACGTGACTGACTCGTTGAGTCAACACTTTATCAGCACGCAGGCACCGGAAGACAGATAGATATATTCACATCGTTACCATAATTTGGGTAAGAAATAAAATGACATAGTGGAGCCACAAAGAGTACTTTGATATCCTCCACAACATGAAGTACCCCATAGTGCACAGCGCTTCCACACTTAGGTGAGCCGTTCTACCGTGAATAATAATTGAAAGTACGGTATATAATGTTGAACCCATGTTGACATACGAGTATCGGTTACTCATATGAACTGTAATTTGCATATAGGTCGCTAAAAGTATACATCAAAACCTATATAAGAATTCTGGTAAGAAGGAGGCTTTAAGAAAATACAAACAAAATTTTTTTGTGACAAACATTGATAACGTTTTACTATATTATTAATGACCACGGTTAAATTAGTTTAAAAAATGACACCTGGATCCGGGAATTGAAATAGGAACTTTTGGCTTAGCGAGTCAATACTCTGCGACTGAACTATTCAAGATGCGTCCCTGACAGTCAGGGTTATTCGTCCATAGATTAAGACGATCCAGCCCTGTGGTGTAGTTATTTGTCACTGCACCTGGATACGAACTTAGACGTCCTAAGGGTTTGATTCCTGGCTGGTATCTTGGATAACTTTCTTCTCAGAGAGAATTATCTCAATAGTCAGCAGGGGTTGGTAAACTAGTCTTAAATTAAGTTTAAGACGCCTACTAGCGCTACACCTCATATTGACTATAATCACATAATATAACTGCGGATACGTGTAGACAACCTCCATAGGTGTACCCAGGGCACAGACAAGTAAGAAACAGACTTACGACCTCACGGGGATTTCACTGCGCTTCTTTTTGCCAGCTTGAGTTCTTCAACACTGGGCTTCGCTAGTGTCACTGCCGGGTGATGATAGGACTAACTGCAGCGATCCTAGTGTTGAAGAACTCAAGCTGCAAAAAGGAGCGCAACCATTTTAATCTGAACCCGCCTCGGTGGCGTATTTGGCTAACACGCTAGTCGTGTTGAGCTCGACTACTAAGGACGGGGAGATCGAGGTTCGAATCTTGGTCGGGTGAACTGGGGATGGTTTTTCCTAAATGGTTTTCCACTCTCCCTCCACGCAAATGCGGGCACACTTCCTCTAATTCAACCTTCCCAATTCCTAATCAATTAGCGTAGTTAGTACTTAAAGCGTATAACCCGAATGGGTAGTAAGACGCGGTGCTAAATAATAATAAATAATAAATTTTAATCTGGAGGTTGAGTGTCTGGGTATATTATTTGTCTGTGACCCTGGACAACGCTCTGTTTCACCAGAGCGACGAATAAATCGACATACAGGTGAATGAACCGGATGTTATGTCTCTCCCAGTCAATAATGCCATACGCTAAAAAATAAATAAATAAGGAAATTAATAATAGCCCATGGTAGCTGATGATTTACACACGTCCATCCCAGACGCTGCTTTAAACTATAAGTGAAGATGACCCTGAGAATGGGACGAATAATGGATGGCTCATAGGTAGAGAATTGGCTCGTTAAGTCAAAGGTCCTGGTTTCAATTCCTTTGTCCGGGTTGTCATTTTTCAACTAATTTTAATTAATCGAGTCAACTCCAAAAGGACAGTTCCGTTATTGGATTGATTTACACCTTGTGTAGATATTCATTTATATTATTTGTGTTATTTCGTCGGCATTGATGCATTTATACATCAAAAGTAACATCTGCAGGGCAGATGATTTGACGTATGAAGATAATATAAAATTTATTGTAGTAGCTTTTATAAATACCAAACGTTTTTCTTGTCTAAATCTAACTGTAATTAAATAAAACATTTTATATAGGTGTTTATAAACTCGTAATTAACCGGTCTCGTAGTATGGTGGTCATAACTTCTGGATGCTGACATAAAGGTCCCAGGCTCGGTTCACGTCTAGTACCGGGGGATTTTTTCCTTTAAATTGAGATAATACCCATGGTCCCCAGGATTTGGTTAGTTAGGCATAAGTTAGGTTAAGATCTTACTTGTCTCCACAACCTTATACTATCACCATCTCATCTCATCGTGACATGGAAAGAGCCTCCACGGAAAGGATGTACGATTAGTACATTCGGGCGTACCTTTGCTAATGGTACATTAGTACCAACTAATCTTCCTGCACACTGAGCTACGGATTGATGTAGCCTAGAAATGCAATTATTATTATTAACTTATAATTTGTAACTTTTTTTTTACTCCACGATTTACCATCCATCCAATCTCCACGCATTTAACTACACTTAATTATTAGGGATAAAGAAGGTATAATCTAGAGAAAATTCACGAACATTCGCGTCAAGCAAGAGTGTGAAACAATAAGGGGGAAAAAAACCAAAAAAACATAACTTTGATATTCTGGATTAGGATTTGAAAGCTGACCCTGTCACAGGTAAACCATTCTATAATGAGACTAAATGAATTGTTATTCTTTACCTCAATCCAAATGTGGGTACACTCAATTTTCCTTAATCCTAGCACATTAGTGTAATCAGTACATGTGCTTACAAGACCAAACGGGTAGTAAAACGCGGTGCTAAAAACAACTACAATAAAATAACACAAATAGTATAATAAAATGTTATCTTGGTTGCCCTCTCAAAGATATATTGGTATTTTATAAAAGGCTCTTTATTTGAAAATTGGACTGTACCTTCCCATTGAATGAAAATATCCCTTCCCACGTAGAAATAGCAATATTATAAAGCTTGATCATATCCAACAACGTCTTAAGTACACAACCTTTGAACGATGGTGTTTGACACGGTTCATTACGGTTAATTCACTCGTCTCAACGCGTAATCAAACTTTGTGATAATTTTGGTCAACAATTAACATTTAAGAATGTAGCTCATCCGCGAGGTTTTGAAGAGCTAGTACTTATACAGACAAGCTTGATTCAATCCCAGGTGACAACTTAAATAAAATAATATTTGTGTACGAATTATTTATACTCCCTTTTAATGTTCAAATTCATAGCATTTTAGCTAGATTTGTTTTGGTTGTCAGTAGGTCGTCTTAGGTTAAGTGAGTTTCTTGTGTTTAAGGGTGCTCAAACAAGTTTAGAAATGTTTTTAACATTTATTTTTTTGTTCTAAAACAGTTTGTTCGTTTTGATTAAAAAGGCATTGTTCCAAATCAAGCTTTGTTGAGGACCTGTTCTTTTTGATTAACAAAGCATTATTCCAAAATAAGCTTTGTTGAGAGGACCTTTATTTAAAAAATTGTCATACAAACATTTTTATTTTTATAAAAATAACGCTTATGTATTTATTGAGGTTTTAGTTAATACATTATTAAAACTTAAATAAATATTGCAATAGTATTTTTTGTAGACGCCTCCGAAAATCCGATGTCGATGGTGCTGTTTTCACCTAGCGGCGAAGTCGCTTCCTAATCAAAGTTTTATGGGTGGGGATAGTAAAAAGTATCATGGCGGCTCCTAGCATGATCACTATTTATTGTCGTTTATCAAACATAGACATTTCTTGTTCACGAATAAGTTCTGTGAAGAAAGTAAATTATTATTTTGAGTCCAAATATGAGGTGTCAACTGTTTTTTAGAATCACTATCGATGGGAGTATGTTCAGCGGCAGTTAATTGATTACAGCTCCCTACATAGTTCGTCTAACGGTGTTTCAATGAGAATATTAAACAAGGTCTTTAACAATGCTTATTTGTTAACAGAAGTAGGCTATTGTTAATCAAGAAAGTACAGTTGGTTTCCTAGCAATAATATAAAATGTTAAAAACCATCAAACTCACATTGACATCTTTAAAACAGCGTCCAGCAGCCTGGTCTTTGATTTTGTGCCCCGTAGAAGATTTTTCCTCTTTACAATTTTCCATCACCCCTCTAGGTGAATATTGTTGTATACATTTTTTTAAAACTATCCTTAGCCTTTTTAAATAGTTTATAAATTTTTAGTGGTTGAGAAACACTAATTTAATATATTTTTATTATTATTATTATTATTATTATTATTATTATTATCACCGCGTCTTACTACCCGTTCGGGTTTATACGCACTTACGCTAATGTGTAATGGTAGGGTGATTGTGAGAGGAAATGGAGGACCTACAGTTTAACGTGGAATCCGAACCACGGCGGAGGCCTGGCATTCCCCACATTCACAAGTTGTGAGTAATACACGTCTTGTCAGAGGTGAATAAAGGATTTGGAAATCAAATAAATCTGTGCCGCGACCGAGGATTGAACCTCGGACCCCAGCACAGAAGTCCGACTCCTTACCCATAGACCACCAGGTCACCCAATTTAATATAAATTGCACGATTAAATTGTGGTATTTAAGTCGTCCTCAAATCTAGTGTTTTTTAGAAAGTGCAAGTTAAACTATTTAATTAATTAATTATCATTAAAATTACTCTCTATTAAATGAAAAATAACCAACGAATAAAAATATTGGCAGTGGTACGCAATCTAAAAGTGTTAAAAACAATTATTTGTGAGTTTACATGAAAAGTCGATATTTATACTTTTTCATAAACCCAGCCAAAATGCTATGAATCGAATAATAACAATTTAAGATTGATAATAAATTTTATAGTTTTATAAAATTAAAAATGTTCTAAGCTAAATCATAGAAGAACGTAAATATGTATAGGCCTTTCTAAAGGAATGAAAATGTCTCAACATAACAAAAACTAGCCTCCGATGCGGCAACAAAATATTTAATCCTAAAACATTATGTATGCCCTAAAATAGCGTATTTACATGTACACCGTTCTTATTCACGAGCACGTCATCCTGGATAAAATAGTTTAGTTACACAATATTGAAATTTCAAGCTCAGTACAAAATTTATTTTTTGACGCGTGGAAGTTTAGGAAGGTTAGATTTTGCTAGTTTGTGTAATAATAATGAAAATTAAATATTGGTAACAAAATAAATATATTGCTCCCTGCCAAAATATCTATGATTCCATTTAAATATATTAGGCCTTACTTGTGAGGTTTTCATTTTTGATCGAAATGAATGTTTATAGTAGATGTGGCTAAATTTAGATTGAAAAGTTTTTGTTTTACAATTCAAATTAGTTTTAAACATAAAAGTTTATTTATGTACATTTACAAGCAATGTCGTGTAACAACGCTGAGTGAAATTCCATGATTTATGTAAGTGCGTTTATATAATATTATACTAAAAAAATCTACAGTCTAAATAAATCAATTTATAGTTTTATTATTGTGTGGTGAAAATATTTTATTTTTTTGTAATGCGACAAAGAAAATATCTTTCAACGTTATTAACACTAATAATAATACTACTGCTGTGCACGACCCCTCGCCCCCCCCCTTTATATCCAAAACTGCTTATATGTAACACTTTCAGAGTGTTTATATCGAAAACGGGCTATATTTATGACGCGTTGTTATTGCGAGCAGTTGACGTGAGGTGTGAGGAATTCGTAAACATCCTTGTTTGAAGTCACGTAGCCCCTCAAAAAAAA
>CABFVZ010000674.1:316228-339126 GCA_902151445.1 Timema monikensis | reverse complement strand
TGTTGTTAATATGTGGCTTACAGTATAACTCACTTATGTATTAGAATACATGACTATTTCAATCAGAGGATCAATTCATCATGTAATTTTATATTATTACATCCTTTTAATTAAATGAAAAATCTTAATTTATTTTTTGTAAGAAAATCACTCTCCTTTTTAAGGCTTTAAAATAAACTTTTAAAATATTTCTGTTTTTTAACTACCTGTGTATCTTTGTTCTAACAAATGTTATAATTTTGTTTAAATAATTTAATTTGGTTTATAAATATTAATGTTTCAAACAAATTGTATATAGCTAATTGTTTTTGTTATACTTTTATTTTTATTTCATACAAATTATTTTTCAACATGTCTATTCATAAATTATATCAAAATCAATTTTACAAATATATGTTATTAGTTACTTATCATAGACACTTATTATTTTTCTTTGTTAAACATATTAAATCACCTCATACATAAGTATTATCCTTTTATATTAATTATTCTACTGCCTAATGTGGAGCCATTAATTGCAATATACGATAAACAAATATTTACTTTACTCATGCTTATAATTAGCTCGAATGGGTATTAGGAGGTGGTGCTAAAAAAAATCAAAAAGTATTTCTAATTTGACACCAAATATATTTTTTTTAAATTCGGACATTAACAAAGAAGGTGCATAATTTACATGAGTAGTTTTTCAATATTTGGTGTCGTCTAATCTTGATTCTTGAGGTTATCATTAATTATTTTTTAAATAATGGCCTTTTTTTTGTGATTAATTAATATAACATATATTTAGCTAACTTCTGTGTTTTCCAATATTTCCTAGAGAATATAGACTATATATTTATATATGTTTAAGTATAGTTATTTATTATAAAAATTAAAAGAGGAGGGGGGAATTAATAATATGAATTTATCCGATCCGGCTTAACCATTATTTTCAATATCCTTGAGTAGTTTTCCCCCCTAGGTAAGATGAGTTAATGATTGAATTCTACCACGTGTAGTCACAAAACTTTGTTTTATAAGATATCAGTATTTTTTAAATGGCTACCTATACTCGCATAGCGCGCTGCAGTATTCCGGTAATGTCAAAGTAGCCACGCACTTTATACGGCGTGTCCCGTATCCTGTAGTAAGCTCACACATTCCCTCTACTTGTGGATTCTGGTCCCGAGTTTTCTGCTCTGATGCTCGTGGACACACGTGGGGTCCTACTCCGGGAAACAGTGGGACATCTCACACTTACAGTTATAGGCTTGGTCACATGTAGGATGTACCTAACTCTGTGACCTATGGGGCATATCCTCAATGTTTTATTTATCGTTTTCATCGCGGCTTAATATATATTTGGGTTAAACGTATATATATATTACATCCATTACTATTTAGAGCCTGTGGCCATGGGTCAGATTTTTTATTCAAGTCATATAATCTCCACTACCGGCCTGCTAGTGCTGTCTTAGCTTCATATGCTTTATAATCTAACTCAAGACAAGGACAAGCACAACTTCCAGTTCCCAGCCATTAATTTAACAATATGAAAGAGTAACCCCATATTTAACCAGTGATACATTTTTTCGGCCGTCCCGGGAATTGAACCCGGGTTCCTTAGCTCACTAGACAGTCACGCTACCGACTGAGCTAAGGTGTCGGAGATAAAGGGAGTGCAAATAGAGTAGGGAGAAGAAAATTAAAATCTAAAGGAAATATAACCTCATTTGGCAGGAGGGGAAGTGGGAAAGTATTTTTTTATAAAACACCCTGTGTAAATCCAGCAAATATTCGTATTATCCTAACCTCTGCATACTGTCAGACCAGACTACATTGGGTTGACATCTAAATGGTGCACCCACCGATGAGGGATACTTCAATAATGAACTTTGGTTACTATAATACCACGTCCACATCGATGAGCATGTGGACTAATTGTCATGCTTCTCTTGTATGGTTCACCAGTTACATAAGTTGGGGTTCTGAATTTAGAGATTAGGCTGGGTGTATTGAGGGTGTTTCTTCCTAAATGGTTTCCTACTATTCCTTTATGCAAATTCTGCTACATTTTCTCAATACTATCCCTTCCTTGTATCTACTCTAATCAAGTAATTAAAATGCCTACAGCCCTGTTGGTTAGTAAGATGCAGTGGTAAAACCCTTTGACACTATCTCGCTGTAGAACTAGAGGTGTACACACCCCTCTAACTTGCTGATGAAGATTATGTGAGATGTCCCATTCTTGAACTAAGCTAAGAGTATAAAAGCTAGGGGAAGAAAAAGATCAGTATCTTTGTGAATACTTCCTCCTCTCCCACTACCCCCACTCTATATCTGAACACAGAGCCTGCATCAGAAATGAGCACTCCACCAAGAAATGATATTTCTCAGATTAAACTATGTATCAAATTAAAGTATGCAATATTAAAATTCATAAAAATAGATTTATTTTATTTTTAACAGAGTATTACCACCCCTTCTTATTATCTGCATATTTATAACAAATGGATTAAGAGAGAGGAAGGTAAAATTAGAGTAAATTCAGCGGCATTGGCTTGAATGGCGAGTGGTAAACTCCTCAAGAAATAACACACCAGTACATTCGAAAAAGTTCCCTCGTTTCCAGCTGTCAAGTCTACAGCGATAGTGAGCGATAGATAGAGTCAGGGGTAGGGAACCTTTTGACATTTGAAGGCCGCATGTCACTTCACGGATTCCTAATAAGGCCGTACACTGCATTTATAGTACTGTAAATTTTTCAAAAATTATGTACCTACCTAAATATGAATTAATTTAATTTCAGTAACTCATAAACGAGCAGACTGTTCTTTAGTTTCCTTTTTTCCTTATCTTGTTCGTGGACCAAATTAAATTAATTGTTTGCTCATTTATGAAAACATTTTGATTCAACAAAGACAAATTCCAATTGTCTACATATATTATTATAGATTCTTGTTAGATTTGTCAAATAAAATTTTAAAATATTAGTATGCTTCTACTCATTCACCTCGTTATGAAACGACAAAACATAGGATGACCTCCACAGTAAAAAAAAAAGTAGGGTGTGGCTGTGTCATGGACACGGCCGTGTGTTGTACTGTACGTGAATACGTTTATGTAACGGGTTATATATTTTTTTAATAAAATATTTTTATCGATTGTATTTAAAACATTAGTTTAAAGTAGTGACAGTGAATATAATAAGGTGTTAGAATAAAAAAAATATTATCAAAAATCTATCGATTGTATATGAAACATTAGTTTAAAGTAGTGACAACACTTTTCGACGCGTATAGGCCGACATTATATATTTTTTATAATATTTTTTTATTCTAACACCTTATTATATTCACTGTCACTACTTTAAACTAATGTTTTATATACAATCGATAGATTTNTTATTATATTCACTGTCACTACTTTAAACTAATGTTTTATATACAATCGATAGATTTTGATGACAGCTGACGATTAAAACTTAAACGAACATCGTAGCTTCTCCGAGTCAAAAGTTATACTAATTGCAAATCTCGATACGCAGCAAAATAACCTCAAACTGACTGCGCTTCCCACTCCACCACGTGCGATGCGTCACTGTTCTCGCGTATCGTAATGCATTCTTTGATCCTTTAGCTATCCAGTGGTATAATTTAATTTTGAATGTAGAGGATTAGATTCGAAACTACAACGCCAAACTGTATCCCCCGATTTTGTTATCATTAGGTTTTTTGGATTGCCCCCGTATGGTAGCAAATTTAAAAACGTATTCACGTCAAAAAAAATGCAACACAAACGCGAAATTAAACTATTGTTTCTGAATCAAGCTGATGACAAGCCAAGCACTCATAGTGCTTTAGGGACAAATTAATTATATAATAGCTGTTTCAGTGACCCCGTGGTCTAACGCGCTACTCTCGTGGTAGAGTAGACTACTAATGACGGGGAGATCAAGGTTCGAATCTCGGTCAAGTGTACTGAGGATGTTTTTACAGAATTGTTTTCCACCCTCCCTCCACGCAAATGTGTTTACACTTCCTTTAAATAGATAGATAATTTCTAATACCATTAGTGTAATTAGTAAATAAGCGTATAAACCAACCGGGCAGTAAGAATGGGTGCTTTTAAAAAAAATATGATTGTGCACCAACCGTAATTTTATACAAATAGAGAAAGAGAGAGATTATATTATTTATTTATAATCTCTCTCTTTCTTGAGGTGGCTGAAGGAGTAAATGTCAAGGAGTTTACCAGGTCAGTTCAGAGAGCTATGAGGACATCCATCCCAATGGTGAAGGATACATTGAATATAAACAATTGACCAAGGAACGAACGACTTGGTAGACTCTGAAAGTAGATGAGGGTAGCACGAAGGAGATATCAGAGGTCTATAGATCCTGCTAGTCGTGGACTGCTCCTCAATGGGTATAGACGGAAAAAAGAAGAGTTTGAATCCACCCTGGTGGCGGTAAAGAGAGAAAACTGGGAATGATATGTGCATGAGGAATTGAGAAGTAACGCATGGGGAATACCGAATACCGTTCCAGATAGCTACAGGAAAGGTAAGGCCCCCAAATACTAAGGAAGCCAGGAGGGAGGGGGGAGGATTTACATCAAACTGGGTACAATCAGTGATGCTGCTGATAAACACCCTACTTCCAGACGAAGACGGAGAAGACGAAGGACAAGTGATAGCTAGACAGGATATGACGAGTAGTTACGACAGTTATGAGGTGACAGATCTAGTAACCCAGGATGAGGTAATAAGACTTGTGGCTGAAATGAAAAAGAAGGTACCTGGACCAGATGGGATCAGGGTGGAGGTCCTTCAACAGATCAGCGAGCAGGTAGCACCCTTCTTAGTTAGCTTGATGAATGAGTACATGGCTCAGGGCCGCGTACCTAATATATGGAAGCAAAGTGAGGGAGTTATCCTGAGTAAGGGAGAGGATAAGGATCCTCAGCTCCCGAAATTGTACAGACCAATATGCCTCTTAAATGTATGCGGAAAATTACAAGAAAAGATCCTGTGCAATAGATTGCAAAAACATAGAGAGGCTGTGGTGATGCATCAACAACAGTACGGTTTCAGGAGGGGCAGGTCTACGGAATGACGCTATCGGTGAGGACATGAGTCTTGTAGATAGTGCTAGAGATAAATACGTAGTGGGGATATTCGTGGACATTTCAGGAGCGTTTGACAACTTGTGGTGGCCAGCGCTATTCAGGAGGCTGAGAGAAATTAGATGTCTGAGGAACCTCTATAGGAGTCTTATGGACTACTGTAGAGGAATATACACAAATTTGAGATGTCCAGGAATGACAGTAAGCAAAAAACTTACGAAAGGATGTCCACAGGGGTCGGTCTGTGGGCTGATATTTTGGGATGTAGCACTCGAACCTGGCTTAATGGAGATTGAGTCACTCCCTGAAACGGTGGGGGGTGAGGGGGGGTTGCCTTTGCGGACGATATACTCATAATAGTTTAAGTAACATCTTGAAGATAATTAGAAGCCAAGAGTAACTCAGTTCTCACTGGGCTGAACCCTTGTTGTAAAAAGGTAAAACTGAGTTTAGCTCCTGCAAAGACAACTTGCGTGCTATTCAGGGGGGTACTAAAAAGAAACCTGAGGGTTTGTATTGACGGACAGACGATAAGACGAAGCAAGGATACCAGATACCTGGGCGTGATTCTGGATGAGAAGCGCGACTTTATGACGCACGTGGGGAACACATGTGGAAAAGCTTTGAGAGCTTTGAATAAGATCATCAGTATAGGGCAGTGCAGATTTAAACTGTCTATGAGGCTGATAAGATTGTATCACCAGGCTATGTTGGTCTCCATTGTGGGTTATGGAGCCGGCACGTGGGCTCGTCGGCTCAGATAGGTAAGAATCAGAAGGAAAATCAGAAGCCTTCAGAGAAGTGTACTTTTGAGGCTATCTGGAGCGTGCAAGACTGTTGCCACAGACGTTTTGTGTGTAGTCTTTGGTATATGGCCCTTGGATTTAGAGGTAAGGAGGAGAGTGGCATTGTATTGAATAAGGAAGGGGGATATGGATAAAGTGGTTAATCTCACGAGAGCAGGAAAAACAACGGGACTTCAGGTCAGGATATATCTGGAAGAGGAGTGGCAAGACGAGTGGGAGCGGAGCCATACAGGTAGAAGAACGCATAAGATATTTCCAAACGTTTCTGAACGGTTGGGAATGGAGTACCTGCAGCCCTCTCCAGGTTTGGTATATTTTATTACTGGGCATGGTCCATATGAGGCCTCTCTCTTCACTAGATGTATGGCGGATACAGGAATTTGCGATTGTGTTAGGGAGATGACGCCGGAACACGTCGAGCTGGAGTGCATTGAGAGGTTTGAAGATAGAATGAACCTACAGATACCGTTGCAAGCGAGCACGGTTTATCACATACTGTGTGACGTGGACCCATGGAGTCTCCTGGATACAATCGCGAGTAATGTGTCCAAATACAAAAGAGATTAAGTACTTAACTGCAATGAAAAATAGAGGACAACTTAAGTCAAGGGTACAGGATGGAGAGTGACAGTGACATGACAGTAGACAGTAACGTTTCAACATATATGGATGATACATAACAGTATGACTTGAATAAGTCAATAGGTGTGACAAAGATAAACTGGATTATCGGCTGGCTGGGTAGAATGTGATGGGGATCTCCAGGCAAACCGGAGCCTAGTTGAGGGAAGGAGTGCTCTCTGGATTCCAGTAGTGTGAACTGCTGATCAACTGGAGGGTGCCTTGATACCAGCTAGGGAGTACAAGGTAACAACATCTTCAAACGGGAGAATCAACCCTCACTCATAGGGTCCAGCCCACTTGGTGACAAGTGTGTGATGCTGGGCTGGAGCTGTCGGGCATCTGGTCCGTCCACCAACCCATCGGATGGCTGCTCTCAGTTCAGAAAATGGAACGGCAATAACAACTGAAAGACCCTGCAGCCAATTATAAGAAGGACTTGTATTTAGGTTAAGTTAGTATTAATTATTTTTATAAATCTTTAGGTTAAGTTAGTTGTAGGTCTATAGGTGGTGATATTGTGGTTAGTAAGTGGAGCGAAATCTCTGGTAGGGCGCCTTCCCAGGTGGCGGGGAGGGGGATACCCGCCCCCGCTGGGGCTCTCGTCGATCTGGGGACTATTAGATCCAGAGTGTGGTGGCACACCCAGTGGGGCAGGGTACTGGGGGCATAATATACCTGGGGTGGCCCAACTAGTAGGTTAGGTATAGGTAAGGACAAATAGGACTTTTAAATTTATTATTGTATTTAAAAAAAAAAGAATGCAGCTAAAGGATGTAATGTTAATTCAAGATGCAGATATATGTCCCGAACTACATGCTAGGAATCGGGATAAATAGTTTAAATAAATAAATACTATAATAAAATATATTGACAAGAGAGGTTAATTTTTTAACATTATGCTTTAAAAATAGCGATTTATTATATTTTAATTAATTAAAATGCACGCCATTTGAGACTTTATAGTTTATAAACGGCGAAAATACATAATTGTACAAAATATGCGAAAAGATCGCACTTTATACCTCAAAAGGCCGCTAGTAATATAAGCTCGAAGGACTGCAGGTTCCTCCTCGCTGCGCCTTACTCCATGCAACCAGTGAAGCAGTTATATAGATTCCAACAAACGGGTGAGACACATTTTAGTTTTTCATATAGAGTAGAATATGTCTAATTTAACATTGGTTAATTCGAAATATTGGATAGTTCGAACCCACCACGATTCCCCACGAAATTCCTATTTAAATCAATGGTTCAAATTTCGAAGCCTATACATTGTTAATTTTATCGAGTCTGTACTCATTTCAAACGATCTTTATTAAATCACCCCATATGCCAAGAAGGACACATAGAGATAGTTATTGACGCATAGTAAAAGAGAAAGCGGGGAATTCTGCATCGACGTGGCGGTGAGTTTTATAGATCAGGGGTGCTTTGGCTTTCATCACTTTTGTGTGACAATGTAATCATGTAACGCTCTAATGGACTGACCTGCGATCTCCGTATGTTAATTTTTCTGAGTGTTTATATTTTTCGTTTAAGTTTTTCTTTTCTTTTCGTGTATTGTAGGCTACATAAATAGTGTGTACGTGTGTTACATATTGCATATTGTGTAAAATGTGTGTATTTATATGTAGCATATTTTGAAGTCATTGATTTATTGTGTACCAGTACCCTAGATACTATTAAAAATGAATAATTTGAATTTTGGATATTTCGTATTCTTTTAGATATCCCTTGGAGTTGGAATAAAAAAATGTATACTGTATATAGTTTCCAATGCTCAGCGAGTTTCTGACCTGCATCAGTGAACATAAATTGATTTTGTAAGGTATCAAGCTCGTTTGGTTTGGTTTGACTGTAACGGAGAGTTAAGGGTTTGAATCTCAGATGGGTTTATAGAGGGTGGGTTTTTTTTCTTATGCTTCTTTCACGCAAATATACCTGCAATTTCTTTAAACTAAACATTTATAATTACAACCTCATTGGTGTAGTTAAAAGTGAATAGACCAGATAGGCATTAAGATGCATTTTCAAATTATTGATCTTGCATTGAAGCCACTGATGGCCAAAGGCTCGACACTGTTGACATTTTATTGGTATATAATGATAATTAAACTTAAATACATATTATAATTAACATTACAAAATGCATTATAAATACAAATATATATTTAACTTATTCCCCTAAACACATCGTTGCATCCTTAAAGTGTTAGCAATAGTTACGTTACATTAAACAGAAAAACATGCTAATATAGGCCTACTATTAACCCAAAATCAATGCCATAATCTAAATAATGTATTGATACTTTTGCTTTTTGCACCGCTTATTAATACTATACGCCTATGTACTAATTACACTAATGAGTTAAGGATGGAGGGGTTTAATTTAGATGGAGTGCACTCGCATTTTTGTGGAAGGAAAGTAAAAAATCGTTTAGTAAAATCACCCTCGATGCACCCGACCGGGATCAAACCCTGATTCTCCCATATTTGGCATTATTGTTTGACACGAGAGCAGCACGTTAGACCGTACAACCAAAGTGGTTATTAATCCCCTATTTATTCTACTTTAGTATCAGTATGTATTATTTAGTGACCCGCCTCGGTGGCGTAGTTGGCTAACGCGCTTTTCGTGTTGAGCTCTACTGCTGAGGGCGGGGAGATCGAGATTCGAATCTCGGTTGGGTGAACTGAGAGTGGTTTTTCCTAAATGGCTTTCCACTCCCCCTCCACGCAAATGTGGGTTCACTTTCTCTAACTCAACCTTCTCAATTCCTAATCCATTAGCGTAGTTAGTACTTAAAGCGTATAACCCGAACGGGTAGTAAGACGCGATGCTATTATTATTATTATTATTTAGTTATTCATCCTTTTACAATTATAGTTAATTAGACCCAAACTAGTTTTGTAATCACTGAACTTACTACCAGAATTTCAAGTCAGTTATGTATTCTTTTCCAACTCCACTCACAATGAATGACACAAATCATTTGTCCATCCCATATCAATTCTATCCAAGTATTCTTAATACATTATATCTATGAAGATATCAAGTAATTGGTTCAATCCCTGCAAATGCAACTTTTGATCATTTAGAAAGCATTTACACACACTATGTTTACATTCTTTTTTGCTTGCCATAACAAGCGTTGATTGTGACTAGTTAAACCAGTATGAATTAGAATATTTTCGTCTTTGTTAGTGATCAAATTAGTTGTTAAATTTTATGAATGAAATAAGCAATGACTAAATGTCGTCGCAATCTCGTGACGCTTCAGCACTGCTGTGTTTGTGAACCGTGACGAGCTGTCACAAAATGTCACCCTAGACAAACAGGGACAAACTGTGAATGGACTTTGACACGCCAAGCATAATAAAGGAAAATACATCAAACACTCGAGAGGTGCTTTACTTACACATTTTAGTTATAAACCGCCTTCTAGGGTGCATCGTTTATATGAACCAACCTCTTGGTGTGAACATCCCCTAACAGTGTCCACACATTCACCTGACGTGTGGCTATTAGCCCAAATCACTGAACAATAGCAATTATTTCCTTCTTAAGATATGAATTGCCTTTACTTAAAAGACGTATCACATAAGCCATTGAGCCCACTCGTGTCTGCGGCTAAACACTTTCCTTCATTCTTATATCATCGGGAGTTGGCAAATTATACTTAATATATATTATAATCATACATGGAGGGAGCGATTTCCCAGAACTACTAATATAAAGGGTCGTCTTGGAGTGACCTACCACCACTCGTACACCTCTGGGGGACCCTATGAATAAGTGGTCCCTGCTTCTCTCTTCTTGTAGCCCCAATCTGTACACACACAGTAGGTTTGTGGGGGCTGTCCCCCAAAGTTCCATGCTTCCCCCCCACTCCCCTTAATGTATTAGTAGTTCTGTGAACTCACTCCTTCCATAAAAAAAATGTGAAATACAGTATGTTATGCTCTTATCGTAATTAAAGTATTAATATACATTTATATTTGGAGACGTTTTTATCTTTGGATTTCAGGTAAAAATAGTTCCTATAATTTATCATTGAATTTGAAGTTATTCAATAGTAATATCTAAATTCATATATAATAACCGTTGTTCACATGATTCAAGACTTTTGTGTCACAATATTTCAAAATTTACAAAAGTACAATCTAGGTACTCGATTGATGGCTTAGAAATTTAAATTCAAATCACTTGAAAACTATTAAACTAAAAACCATTTAGTGTCCATCATATTGAAATAATAACTATATCAAATATACATGTAACAGTACACACTTTGTTTGGTCTAAGTTCAAATAATGTCCATGTGAGATTTCGTTAAAATTGATTCACGTGTTTGAGAGTTATCACAGAGCAAACATCCGCATATACAAACAGTCTAAATGCCAAATGGTCTAGTCAAAATAAGACCTCACTAAGTTCAGTTCATTAAGTTTGAGTTATAATTATAGATTGATTTATCAAAATTAGTATCAATAATTTTTCTCATACAACTGCTTTCAGTTATAAGACTTACCTGAGTTTACACTCTGTCAATAAAGTAGATAAAAGTTGTTCCCCTATACCTCATTCAATTATTTACAAAAGTATTCGTATCACCAAAATATTATGTATGCCTATGATATTGAAAATCATAATTTATTAAAAGATATTTTATAAGAACCTTTTTCAAATAATTGCAAACCGTATATTCCAATCCAGGATAACCTTGATTTAACCTACAATTTATATTCCCTGAAAAGTCATCACCTAAACTAGTAAACATTAAATTCTAAGAAAATAGGAACAAAGTAACCATCTTAGAGGTAATATAACGTTCTACCACCACTTCTTTCATTCCCTCATACCCTTTGTTCCTACCCGTCTCTTGACTTAACTTATTTTCCGCTTGTTTTACTATTTATTTTTTATTTGTAATTTTGTTTATGTGTTTCTACTTCATTAATTTCCACCTCCTCCCTCATTCTTCAATCCCCGCACAAGCCTTGTGTCTGGTGCACTTGTCATATATTTCTTTCCCCACTCTTCTGTTCTTACTAGGCAACTTTATGGCCATCTTTATCACGCTCCCTTTTTCTCCGCAGCTTCTTGAACCACCAGCCTCGTTCTGAGCTCCACTGCTGTTTATTTATCGAGTAATTTCTTCCTCTGCTTCACAAACGCTTCCATCTGCAGATTTATTTTCCAATTTCAAGCTGTACACTAAAGAAGACTACTTTTTTCTTTGAAATGCTTTCTTAAATCAATTTTAAATGGATAAAATATCAAAATTTAATAAAGTGTGTTGGCTAGATATGAATCATATATTTATTTTAGAGACGGGAAAGCTTGATTCCTTGAATCATTAAATCCCTTTGAACCTATGGTATCTGAGAAATCCAATATTTGTTAAAATCTTTAAAAAAACAATCTCGAATACAATAATGAACACCTTGATTTCAAATAACAATTTTAAGTAATTAGTAAAAGGAATTATATAGACATGTAGTTGAGAGGGAAAAAAATCACAAAAAAATAACATGTTGTTATTAATTCACTTTAAAAAAAATTATTTATGGCGTAATAGACATTAAAAATACAAAATGTTCGGAAATTCAACTCCAAAACTGGACATGTAATTTGTTTAGAATAAAAGTAATACAAAATCCCTATACACTTAAATCCATCAAACTATGCTAATACCTTTAAATTGGTTTTTAAAGTTTCGATGTACAGCTCCGGGAGAGCAAATCTGTGCAAGCATGCGTGTACAAAAGGTTGCATTGGAGTTAGGCGCGTAACACTGTACACCTTGATATCTTGAATCATGACAACAGGACCTACCACAATTAATAATAAGCAACACACCAGTCCATTTAGAAATGGTAATACGTTCTTAGGATCATCATTAACGGTCCTACCTCACAGAGAGTGCTTACCATTATTACACGCATGCTTGTACAGCTTTGCTCTCCCAGCGACGTATGCCGAAACTTTGAACACACTTTTAATTGTATTAGCATAGTTTTCTGGATTTAAGGGATGTAGTATTACTTTTTGGTTCAAACAAACTATATATGCAGTTTGGGCGTTGAATTTCCGAATAAACTGTATAATATAATTAATCATTGGCACCAATCCTTAGAGAGCCTTTTTTTTAATTAAATTTTAAATATTCTCATTTTTACCAAAATTGTAAATTTTAAAAAATTCGAGGATTCTAAATTTGAAAGAAATTTTTACATACGGATTCAAGAAATATAGAATTCAGCCCGTCTCTAAATTTACAAGCTAAAATACCAGTTTTTCAAACATATTAAGAAACTTAATGAATATTGGACACTTGAAAACGACTTTAGTTGATGCTCTTTGTTTGAGAAATAAATAGTTCATCTAAAGAGCTATATAAATTGTGTAAGCCTGAGTACTGAAGCAAAGACTGTTGTTTAGTGATTGCTCACTACTATATAAATAAATGTTGCAGATATAATAAGTAGAATATTTTAAAACAAAATTAAGCAAAACATTTAGGTTAAATGCAAATTCAGCCGGGATTTGAAACTTGACATCCACGTCACAGGCAAACCCGACCAGACGAGCTCAATCTCTTGTTCGTGTACGCCGATGAGAGGCATGTATATTTTTATTGGTTGTATTTATTAATTTTTAGCACCGCGTATTACTACCTGGTCAAGCTATGCGCATGTACTATCTACACTATTGAGCTAATAATGAGTACAGTTGAATTTATAAGAAATGTATCTGCATTTACATGGAGTGAGAGTGGAAAACCATTTAGTAAAAACCACCCTACGAAGATTTGAGCCCCAATATCTCTGTTATTGGCAGTCTATTCTATTGCGAAAGTTACGCCTTCGACCATGCGGCCACCGAATTATGTTTTATTGATTGTATAGCTTATAAACAGATTAATAATTAAAACTAATTATTGATTATTTCGTTTACCATTTATTAAACTATATTTTAAATTTTATTTCCCATTGATTATACTAGGGTTGTTAGGTAATAAAACTGCTGTTAAAATATTCTTATCACTCTGAAATATATACTTTTTTTTTACTTTTATGAAAAAATTAAAATAGTGTGTTCAGGATTTGGCTGCAATTTGATATTAACAACTTATAATGTGGGGAATGCCAGGCCTCCACCGTGGTTCGGATTCCACGTTAAACTGTAGGTCCTTCATTTCATCTCATAATCACCCTACCTATCACCCTACCATTACACATTAGCGTAAGAGCGTGTAACCCGAACGGGTAGTAAGACGCGGTGCTAATAATAATAATAATAATAATAATAATAATAACTTATAATCATCAATATCTGAGTTAACAGAGATAAAAGAAATTATACAATGTAGATTTCCTCCCATCGCATCTTCGATTTTGTTCTGTTTAAGAAATTGTGAAAAATATAATGTATTTTTTCAATGGGTTCAGCTACAATTAAATTGTTTGTTAATTTTTCAGAAACTGTTTTTTTTTTTTGTCTCGTAGCACTCATATCTCATAATAATCTTCAGATGCTTTAAAACCCCTACCGACAAACATAAATCCCTTAAATGTTCTCTCAAGGAGGGGGGAACACACCCCCGGCAGATGGGACTCCAATCCACCCCCATTTGGTAAACCCACATGAGTGCCTTTGTTAATATAGTATTATTATTTTATTATGTTGTACTGATTAAACGCCTTACACATTTGTTAAAAGTGGTTGATAATTTATTTTTAATTGCCTACCATTTTATTTTAAATAATTCATATTAGTTTAGTGAAAAAGAGTACTAATCAAATAAATAATATTTTTATGACAAAATCTACGACTTTTTCTAACAATTGCATTTATTTCAATATTGTAGTAACATTTTTTTTAAATCAAATTCTACCCTGATGATATCTCGAAATAGTGATCTAAAGCACCAGACTTACGAAATTATGAATTTCTGGTGACAAAATAAAACAAGATTTTAGACTTAGGTAGTTGCGCTAGGGATAGTTTTCAATATTTTTGTGGTTTACCCATACCCTCTCCCCGCTAATGCATAACCATGCATTTTCTTTAGAGTAAATTCCTCATTCTTACTACTTAATTTAAGTCAATAATAATAATCACAATATTCCTGTTTTACACCTATTCTTACTACACATTTGGATTATACGCGTTTAGTTACACGTATAGGCTAAAGATGTGGAAGGCAGTATTTGTAGAAAAAATACTTTCATTTTCTTGAAGGGAGAGTGAAAATGCTATTCAGAAAAACATACCCCATTACTCAAACGAGAATTTGAGCCCAGAACCACCATATCGGTACTTAAGCTATTGACTAGAGATATTAGACCAGTGACTTTTAATCGGTGTGCCGTGAAAGATCAACAGGTTTGTCACGGTAATTTGGTGTAAGGTGGAAAAGAAGAGAAAAAAATGGAGGCCTAAAAATAAATCTATTTAAATCCATAATCAACAATAATTTTTTTTAAAAAACAATGATTATCATTTTAGTTATTGAACCTTTAAACATAATCGTAATAATTAATTTTTTTTGTTGTAAAATCTCTACTTATAAAACTGATGGTGTGCCTTGTTCAGTGTGCCGTGAGTATTAACAGGTTGAAAATTGTTTCCTTAGATTATGTGACTATAATACGGGCACTTTGGTGTGGAACGTTATACAAAATGTTAAATCAAAGGTTATTCGTAAATCACGTTTAAAATGGACGTGGACTCTTATTTTAAATGATTCCAAGCAGCAGATGCGCTATGCATCAGGAATATGTAAATTATTGAATGGTACACTAAACAAGCTGTTCTCTAGTGCAGGAGAACCAGTAAATCACGATCCCACATCGTAACAGTCCCCTTCAAGCGCTCCCCACCTACCGACATCAGTATAAATCATGTTAAGAGTCACTTTGCCATTACAAACATTCGGGACGCGCGTCATTTGTTTGCTTTCAGCGCTGCGTTGTTGATTTCAATCATTTCCTTTTCACTCCTGGTGCCTCCTGGTCTAAATACATTTATTCATCGAGTTACAGTTGCGTGAGTTTGTCGTGCTTCCGACAAAGAACAGTGCAAACAACGTTTGGCAAACTGACGTTTAGAAGACATATTTATGATTTATAAACCATTCCTAACTCTCTTTTTAGCAGGTAGAAGTAATGATGCAATAATATGATCGAGTTGTGTTCTTGTGTAAGTAACACAAATGAAATTAAAATATTTTGGCTACATAAGTTTATATTTTTCACTGTCATTAATTTGAAAATTAATGATATTTAAAATAAATAAATGACTATGAGAACAATCTTAAGTATATTAAACAGGTTAAAAGTTACAATATATATTAATGACTAAATTATAATATATTTTCAAACAATCGTAGCATATATATTTGTTACGATTTATATTATTACCATCGAATAAAGAGTTTGTGAACGACATAACAGAATATAATTACAAATGCTAAGGAACCACTACTGAACCGTGACTGACTTTACCGAATGAATATCAATTAACTAAACTTCATATCACGTTTAGGCTGTTGCCTTAAGTTTTAAGATAACAACATAGCGAATCTTTATTTACCCTTGTTCAGTTGTAACTAAGAACCTCATATCACCCCATTCCTCCCTATTTATGTGAGCCAGATTAGAGTTAAGCAGCCCATTTATTTGTTCAATGAAATTCTTAGGAAGTTGCGGGCCTTCAATAAACCACAAAATGATAACAGTTCGAGCATTCTTACAAAGACTCTTAGGTTTGGAAGATTCTAGCTTGCCTAAAATGTTTGATGGCCCTAAAATCAGCTAAGGAGGGAAAAAAATGAAATGTTTAACAAAATTTCAATGATTTGGTCCTAACATATAGGACTAGATAATTATTTCAAAACATAACGATAAACTTTTTCTTCAAAAGCCGATACCCCTATCATACCAAATTAATATTCTAGGTCAATTATAAAGGACCAGAATCAGCGTTCCTCAAGGCCAATAAAAGGACATAAAGCTTACATTTTTAGACCAACAATAAAGAGAACCGTAAATTTTCATAAAGAATAGTAGTTTGTGTTACTAACTAAATAATATTGGACATCCTACATAATTAACTGTTGCTTTACATTAACAAAAATAATACATTTTTTTCAGCTATGAAGTCATCTCTCTCAGTTCTAAAATCTGATAGGAATTTTTTTATGGATTTGTTTCGTGTCACTTCAAATATCTGTCGTATTTTGGGCATATATATATGATATATCTAAAACTGCAATAAATAATGTTTTAGCTAGACCTATATTTATTAATTATATAAAAAGTAATATGAGCACAATATGTCAAATTCTCTAGTTTATAGTGCAAGCCCTTTATTTGTTTGAAAAATGTTATACAAAACATTTTTAAATTTTGTTGAATGATTGTGAAGATTTTCGGTTATCTGAGAATATGTTACAGCATTTGTTGTAAATGTTCTTTATATATAGATTCTACACAAGCTGAGCACATCTCAGCATTGACTACTGAGTGCGTTGCGAAGGTACCGGAAGTGTTAAGAATTGAGTGTGGACAATAAAGTTGAATTAAAAATAGTTGTTTGTACTTGAAATTCAAATCCACACAAAGTCTATATAAGTTATATATATAATTATGTGTAGGCTATATGATGAATTCACATGGGGGCTACAGACAGGACAGATCTGGAATTGTCAGGGAATCTTTATAAAAATATATAAAAATCAAGGAATTGAAATATAAGTCTGAATATAAATCATCTAATTTCTCACCTAAACACACAAAAAAAAACAAATTGAGACATTTTGTTTTCCCTATATTAATAAATGTCATTGTCTAGATATGCATTCTAACTTGAGATGGTTTTACAGTGGGTTTTCTCAAACCAAATTTACACAGTTCCGCGAATAATATATGTAAGAAAACACTGAAAAAATAACTTTTTCAAATGTTTAGTAGCCACTTTTTTAAAAAAAAAAATTGTAATAAAACTGGAAAATATTGTCATCCTCCAATGAAAACTAGAAAAGGTGTAAGTCAGGGAAAATAGTAAAATGTTGGTTAAAAATGTTTGAAAAGCTAGGTAATTTTTTCATATTTGATCTGTAGCCCCGTGATTCGTTAGTTTCTTGAGTTGTATACAGTGGGGAATATTCAATGTTTGAATGCGGGAATATACAGTGGAACCTGACTAATTCAAACTTCCGTAATTCGAAATCGTCTTTAATTAGAATTTTCGCCCAGTTCAGTGAATTTTGTATTAAAATAATGTTAAAAGATCGTGGATGGTTCAAATTTTGTTTAGGTTAGTTCAAACTTTTCGTAAGTTGTAATTTAGTGTGCATTATTGTTTTCCTACTTCTAGTTGCGGCGACGTGTTGTTCTATTTTTGGAAACAGGGGAGGCGACGTTGGAATGTGGTCAGTACTCTCTTTCACGCCCCTCCCCCAATCACCCATGCGTCTTTGCTTACACGTACAGTTCTGTACTCCGTTAGTCAAAGTTGAACCTCTCGAGAGGTTACGTGCGCTATTCTTAGTGATTCGGTCGTAGCAATATTCTTGTGACGTGCAAGCTAATTTTGTTTTGTTGTTTAGTTTTAGTTTTGTTTAGTACATACTGTACAGTAGTGTTTGTGTGTGTGTGCGTGTGTGTGTGTTTGTGTGTGTGTGTGTGCGTGTGTGTGTGTGTGTGTGTGTGTGTGTGTGTGTATCTCGTGATGTCATGATGTCACTGTCCAAACCACAATCTTATAAATCATTAACTTTGGCCGAAAAATTAGTGGTGATAAAGGAAGTGGAAAAGGGATTCCTGGTCTCTTCAAGTTAGAACTATCCAGATTTTATTGTTTTAGTAGATTTTTTAATTTCAAAAGAGTGTATTTCTATCTTACTGTGCCTTCCACTGTAACATATATTTTAAAATAGGACTAGAGTATAATTAGTTAAGGCCAGACTGCTACCTTTCAGTATATATGGGCTTTATTGATACTCCTTAAAATAATTCAATCTTAAACACATTCCGTAGACTTAATCACCTGAAATTGTCTCAACTAATTCATAAATATAATATTTAATTCAAACAAATCAGTTTCAGTGAATTCGGTAGCTAAAGTCAACATTTCTATTAAATTATTTTTAATTATTATTTAAAATAAGTATAGCTTGCGTAATGAGATTTTATAGATATTTTTGTTTAAAGTTGGCAAATGAAAATACGATGCGCTTAGAATATAGCGATTGTTTCCTTAATTTATTTCATTAAAATCCCCACACTGATATTCAGTTATTTGTTTTCTTGTTATTAATCTATCTAGAACCACTCGTATCGATAGCCTTTAAAAAATTACGTTTATATAACCTCTACATACTATTATAGAGTACTGAGTTACAGGTATAGACTTTGTGTAAAAAGTAATTTTGAAATTGTAACTTCCGGTTACATTGCTACTTTGATTATGTAAATTTAAGGGTCTGATAAAATCAAGTCGCTACATACTGTTAGGTCAATATTTTACAAACTATGGACTATGGACCACATTAACTACGGACTTGTAGTTGTACACTTTGTACACAGTTTGGTTTATTACTGTGAAGTTTATCTTTTAAGGATAGAGAGTATGTAGACTTGTATTAAAACATGGGGTCTATCTAGTTATAACCATCATCTCAAAACCAAAGTATTATACTAAGTGGCTACTTGTGTAAAGATTGTTAAATATCTTAAGATCTCTCGACTCCCCAGGTTATTGTTATAGAAATCTATGAAGCATTCTCTTGGGAAAACAAAAAATGTCCCTTCCAAGGCAACGTCTGTTTGCGGCAAATGTTTCATGTATTATGATTTTACAGCCATAGAAATTGTTCAATTTGTTGTATGCAGCTTACCGAACAATTTCACCTGCATGGCCATTTATAAGATGAATATTCTTTAGTTCTGAAAAAGAATAACATTATTGATGTTCACAAGGAAAGAACAATACGGCTAGTATTGAAAATAGCAAACACAATATCCGCTTATCACTAAGTAATGAGACCCCATACACATATAATTATAAAGACAAGAACAAGACATCTTGTGAATGTGGGGAATGTCAGGCCTCCGCCATGGTTCGGATTCCACGTTAAACTGTAGGTCCCCCATTTCATCTCACAGTCACCCTACCATTACACATTAGCGTAAGTGCGTATGACCCGAACGGGTATTAAGACGTGGTGCTCATAATAATAATAAATATAAAGACTAGAGTCAGATACAAATAATATGACATAGCATAGAAATGTAGTAACAATAATGTTAAAGCATATGCTACTATAGAGTTACTTTGAAACTAGCCTAAAGTGATTTATCAAGAATTATTTAAGTAAAACAAATTTTATCTTATAAATAAACTATCAGTTTGACATGTTCTTCATACGGTTAAGCATATCCAACACTATATCCTGTTGGAACGTCCAACTTCCAACTGCCCACTTTTTGATATTTTCTTGTTGTACAATCCTGAGATAGCTATGGCAATCACCATTCAATAATGGTGATTAATAAATTTAATATTTGGGACAATATTACCTTGTTTAAGTGCGCAAACAAACACAATACATTAACAACGCAATCCTTAACTAAGCACGATCATTAAATAAAATAAGATAAACTAACTAATAGACATTGTTAAGGAGATATGTTCAAGAATAGTATCACAGTTCACTAAAGAGAATAAATAAATATTATTGATCCAGAAACGTAATGAATAGTAGCCATCGTGGTTTTCCAAATAGCATCATGGTTCACCGAGCTATGTTGCCAGAATTTATTTATTTTAATTATTGTTATATCACTTTTAGGTTGGCTTTAATTGTTTAACTTTCGAGTTCTAGCCTTTTTATTGCAACGCTAATAGATCATTTAATAGTTTAATTTTAGATTATTTTCGTCTTCTAATTTAAAAAATAAGGTTAAATTTTCTATCATATCGAGAAGTTTTGTTTTTCTACTCAACATTCCTTGCTCCATGTCTTAAATTCCAAACTTTTCATCGCTTTTGGTCTGGTTAAAAAAAGGTTATTACTAAACAAACAAAAATTATTAATTGATTGAGATATATATCAAGATTAGATATCAATAAATGAATTGTACCTAATTGATATAACATTGGGCGCCAACTACCAAACCCTTTTATTTTCTGAGGTAGGTAGATTTCTTATTAATTAAGTAAATCCCCAGAAACTTCTCAGCTCTGATAAGAAAACCCCTTTTCTCTGGATCTCTGGACTTAACCTAAAGTGTTTTTTTTAATTGTTGGACATTTATACCAAAGAAATCCCTGGAGCATATTATTATTACTAACTTGGACATCCAACAAACAAACCATATTTAAACCTGGGATACAATGTTAAAATTACTATGTACATTAATATGATAAATAAACCAATGACACCATGAAATTCATATAGTGATTTTAATTATTGTGGGGAAAAAATCTTTAAATAAACCTTACCTAATAAGTCATGCCTCCTATGATATAAAATTAATATAAGTATTGTGAAGCAACACTTGAAATGTAATGCCAAAATACAAAATTAAATTATGGATTACTACATAAATATTCCTTGAAATGAAATGATAATATATCAGGTTTAATTTAGATTTTAGATTAGATTAAAATATTGAGTTGTTTAAAAGAATAAAATATAACTTGACACTTCTAATAGTTGGATGATGATGGATGAATTATTTTGTCTCGCCCAATAATGTAGCTTGGTGATCTCAGGCTCCGGTAACAATGATATATTCTATGTTGTATATCTCACATATTCTTCTTGAAACTATCTCCTACCTTTCCTTGAAGGATAGTCCTTACTCTTAAAAAAGTTTTTTCTGCCAAAATCATAATTAATTATAGAAAATAAATATATTTAAGATGCCCCAAATGGAGACCATCCCTATCTTTTTTAACAATTTTTGCGAGTCAACAAAACAAAATCATTAACAATTTCCAAACATATTCTCTTTTTTTTAATAAAATATCTGTGTAGGAAAAAACTAGTTTCCGATATTTAAAACTAATAAAAAATTCTTAGATCTTTAGACAATTAAAGATAGTATTATTATAAAAATTACTTAATATTATAATTTGACAAAAAACATAAATCATCTTTAAAATTAATTTTTTAAATTTCACATAAAAATCCAAACGAAAATAATTATCTCTTCCGCTAGGGGAAATTAGTTCTTCAAATGACAGCCAGATGTTATAAGCATCCAAGAACATAGATTAAATTAATATCACAACAGTTCCGAAATAAACCACTCTCTAAAGATGATAGCATTAAAACAACCGGCAAAAAAAAAGAAGTATGGCGGATTGGCAATCTATGAATCAAAGTAAAGAAGGAAAGTATTATAGTTAAATAAAGGTAATTATATTATAAATATAATGTATATCTTTTAATTTTAAATAAATAATTAATTTTCGAAACTTTAGGAGTTGTGATTGAAATAAAAATAATAAACAGTAAAGTTGTCAACGTAATTAGACTGATTACGTATTTGAAAGACTGAGTCAACCGACTATTAAATTTATATGATAAGAAATTCTTTTAGCAAAAATAACATCACAGTGGTTATTGTGGGGTAGTCCTTTTATTTTACAAACTTGTCAAATTTAAATGTTCTTACATGTCTAAAATAAGATTTTATAATAATTTTAGAAAGATTTTAAATTACTATTCTCCCTCTACACCCTTTTTCAATTCCCACATTCCCATTTTAAGTTTTAAGATTTATGTAGTTATATTATATGGTTTATTTACACACTTGCTAAATTTATATTTTAAAGTACACTGGAAAGTATTCTATATTGGTTGTATCAATTTTTAGCTCTTCCATTTCCTGGGCTTAAATTGTGGAAATGGACATGTTCAGACGTTATTCTGCTCTCTGGGAAGTCCTATTGGGTTGTATGTCAAACTTTCGTTTTACATCTTACCAAGTAGATTTTTATTTTATATTGGTTTTAGGAATCTTGAGGCGAGCACCTTTTTCCATTTACTGCTTCTTCATTTTTAAATTTAAAGATTATTCCTTAATATCTGTTCGGGTTGGTTTTCAAACCCACCTAACCAATTTTAATCCGCTACTTTACTGACAAAAAAAAAATATTATTCTAGTTTTTTTTAATTTGAAACCCCCATTTTACCAGTCCCCTTGATTAATAGTAAATATTTAACATTATTTTGCTATAGGAGTAATTCCTCTACATTCCTGGAAAATTTCAATTTTATACATAACCTTAAAGATTTTTTCCTTACCGTCCACCAACCTACCCCCCCCCCCCCCCCC
>CABFVZ010000674.1:304627-316193 GCA_902151445.1 Timema monikensis | reverse complement strand
CCCCCCCCCCCCTCCCCTTTTTCCACACACACGCTTGTCATCCGTCCTTTCCCAATTTTCTCCATTTAAAATCGACAGTCTTGTATGGTTATTTGGAGTTGTCTTTATATCTTCTTGCCAAATTTCAGTTGTCTACCACACAGAAAAAGAAATTGATTCTACTAATTTTGGAAACTGTAACCAGTCTCTGGCCACCCATTAAACAAGTACTACTTATAAATTTCAAATTTAAAGAAGAATATATGAAGTCTTTCTACCTGTCTGACAAAATTAAATTCTATACCATACCTAAAAGTGTTTTTAGGCTCCCTTCTCCCTGTTTACCAAAGTCCCATTTAATAGAGTAATATAAGCAGCACTTGATATTTACTTGGAGTGGTCTTTCCACCTACCTAGTGAGTTTCACACACTGAAAATCAGTTGTTTACTCTAGTTTTTTTTTAATATTGAGCCCCCGTCCTCTTTTTTCCAATCCACTCTTAGAAATTTCAAGTTTTAAAAATTATTATTTTTATCTGGAGCTCACTCTCTCTCTCTCTCTCTCTCTCTCTCTCTCTCTCTCTCTCTCTCTCTACCTGTCTGACAACTTTAAATTTTCTACCACATCTAAAAAGTTTCCAGGTCTAAGAGTTGGAGAAATATGGTGATGAATAAGTCAGTGAATGACACACCTTTATGCCCCTCTCCACCCTTTTTTGGGATGAAATTTGAAAAACCCTCAAAACCATCCCACCCAATTCTAGACAAAAAAAGCTTAATTTTAAAATGTAAGGCTCTATGTCCTCTGGTTCAAAAAACACATCGGTAAATTTTGTTAACTTTTGACTCCCTTTTTTTTATCCTTTAGATGTCAAATTTCGCAAAACCCCGTAATATCTCTTGTGTGTTGCCTTAAAAGAACTTTAACGGTAAATTTCAAGTTTACAGGCCCAGTGGTTGGGAAAATGGGGTAATAGATGAGTAAGTGAACTTTGTCTTTTATATAAGGAGATTTTGACTAATAGGATCATATTTTTTCTTACCTCAATGTGACCTATTTTCTCTCGTCAATGGGGATGTAATTTATCCATTTGGCATTCTGATAATGACCTTAGAAGAACAAAAATTTATCAAAACTTCTTACACTCATTTTATAGAAGCTAGAACCTACTTTCAATAAGCCCACAAATTTTTATTATTATTATTATTATTATTATTATTATTATTTAGCACCGCGTCTTACTACCCGTTTGGGTTATACGCTTTAAGTACTAATTACGCTAATGGATTAGGAATTGGGAAGTTTGAATTAGAGGAAGTGAATTCACATTTGCGTGGAGGGAGAGTGGAAAACCATTTAGGAAAAACCCCTCCCAGTTCACCCGACCGAGAATCGAACCTCGATCTCCCCCCGTCCTCAGCAGGCGAGCTCAACACGACTAGCGCGTTAGCCAACTACGCCACCGAGGCGGGTAGGCATACAAATCATCATACAGCTTGTAGAATGAGTTTTTTAATTACTCATTGGCTTCAAAAAAAAAATGTATGTATCAAGCACAGTTATTAACGTTTCACTTTTCTTTGACGTATCACTGGTGTGCAAACATAAGCTGTTTCTAACAAGTCCATGACAGGTCTGGCATTAAAAGGTTAGAAAGGACAACTATTGTTTTGCATGAACACTAATAGGGGTGACGTGACACATTAGTTGGCATTAATATGGTAGAAAATATGAGTGACATATAAATGATGATACTCAAAGCACACCGGAATGATTTAGCATCAATTCATTTAGTAATGTTTATTAATTCAATGTTATTAGATACAATTATTATGATTGTGGTAAACGACGCTTTTGTGTTCATCCTTTTTGGCGAGTAAATGTAAAAATCTGTGATGTTTCCATTATTTTTAAACAGTTAAATATGTATCCAGCAAAAACTCAGTTTTTTTACGCAATGAGTAAAGAAACATTTCATTTATTATTTAGAAAAAATGAACCTGCGATTTTAAAACAAGATACCAGCTTTAGGACGTGTTTGTCACTTGAAGAACGTTTTTTAATAACGTTAAAACAAATGTCCAGTGAATTAAATGAATTAACTTGTCCGTTACATGTGATAAAATGTGGAGCATACAGCAATCGTTTGACACCGACTTGGCCTGTGTCAAGTCATCAATATGTATCATTTCAGTGAGTGCTAACTCATATGTTTACATCGATCTAACCTGAATATACGTAATAGATGCCAGATCACACGTCACATCATTTTAGTGGGCGCTCCCCCTAATCAACCAACTGTTTAGTTAGCTGTTTCACGCAATGTGACCGATTGGCTGATCAAATAGATGGCCGACTCAAAGTTGCATTTGTGCATGGGCTCATCCGTCAGGTGCTCAAACCAGACCTAGTACCAAGGGCAAATCACGGGCTCCCCTCTTTTTGTAATATTTGACTTCAGATGTGGCAAAACCTTATTTTTCTAAGGGGCCGTTAGTAAAAAAAAGTTTTGGGGGGCCTGAAGACCATCCCTCGTCAAATGAATAGAAAATACTTATAGTGGTCTTCATCTGGGATTTGCATCAATTAGATTATTCTATAAGCTATTTGAATTGTTCCTTACCCAAACACTCTTTGAAGTTTGAATGCCCCTAGAAGCTATTTAGAGCCGTTTTCACCTAGAGTTAGCGGCCTATTATATAAACTATTGGAAGTGGTATTCCCCCAGCGGTTTTTTTAAATTGGGTGACTCAATCAATTATTTGAATTGTCCTCACCTGGAAATTCTTTAAAAATAAAATGCCTCTTGAAGATAATTATAAATAATAAATAACACTTTTTTTAAAAAATTGAATGCCTTTAGAAGTTACTTAGAGCTTGATAAAAAGCCATCTTTCCACTTCATGCTCAAGAATATCAGAGGGGAGTGAGATAAATCTAAAGGATGGCAAGTTTATTGCAGAGGAGGGAGAAGCTTATTCTATTCAGGGGAGGGGGGACACAAATTCTTTACATAAGGGGAATACTCCTTCCTCCCTGTTTCTACACTATTTCTTGATCTAGGTTTGTTCATTTTTTTTCAATCCTTTGCTATTATTTTTATAACTTTTATAAAAGAAAATCCATGTATGAAAATTATCACTTAACATAACTTAACATTGAAATGATACGCAAATAATGAAGTATTTAAATTGAACTTGATTTACTGCCCGAAACTCTTTCTGTGCTAAATTTAGTTTCAGTACAAAAATAATAGACACTGTGAAATTTCCAAACACCTCGAAACGAAAGACAAGACTGGGCCTAATCAATGATAGTAGAGTGACATATGCCAGTACGTTCCTCCTTAGGAAACCCTAGTGTGCTGGGAATTAGCTTTTCCTTAGTATGGATAGGCATTTTATTGCCTGTCATTCATATTTCATTTTGTAATTTTTTCATCTTCTTAATTATTATTTTTAACTTGTGAATTTGGACTCGATCCCGGGCCCTGTACCATGATACCAATAGTAACCCACCTCCCTTCTCGTGGTATACATGTACATGGAGCCCATTGTTAGGCCTCTAAACAGCTTAAAACCAGTGCTTAATGTTGGCCTCATGCACGCAAGACCTCTTTTCTCTGTGGTGAACCTTGGGAAAGTGACTTCTGACATGTTTATGAAATCAAATACGAATTATAAATAACTAAAGCTTATCAGAGAAAATACTTGGTGAAAACAGTGTTTTGCAAATTTACATTTATAACTACCTATAAAATTAGTGAATGGATAGTGTGCCTAACATTCACTTAGATGATATGAGTTCGAGAACAATCTGCTGCTGCGGATTGTCTATGCACCTTTTTTATTGTTTATTTATAGTGATGAATATTGGTATGGTATGTAAACATACTCTTGACACGTGGTTAAAAAAACCTTTATCTCCGATACACTATATAAAGTGAGATAATATGTTTTATTTATTAGTGTCAATGTTAATTCTGCGTATAATGACAATATTACATCCGTATTTGTATCAAATCTGTTAACCACAGGACATTCTAAGAGAATTAAGGATTGTTTAAGTGATTTATAAGTCTTAGAACTTTCATTCCCATAAGAAATACTCCGGTGTAAGGATATGTACTGTACGTTCAGTAGGGGGTGCCATTAACGCGAGGTCAATACTCCAGCTAGTGAACTTCAACAAAACCTCCACTTGGACGAGAAACATTTGACCTTAGCGTTTTTGTGGAAGCTCCAGATGAAAAAAAACGCTTATAATTTAATCGGACTACAGAACTTTGAATATAAATCTCTGAGAGGTTTTTTTTTTCATAAAGAATTGAAATGTATATTAAGTTGAAACTACTATTTAGGTCCATATTAACGCACACTGAAAGTGTACGGGGGTGGGGGGAGGGTCACTTCTCCACGTCTTACTACCCATCTGGAATATCTGGATTTTACCCTTATGAAGTAGGGATAAGAAAGATAAATTTTAGGAAGAGTATAAAAACATTAGCATGGAGAGAAAGAAAGAGCGTAGTAAATCATTTATCTAAGAATGACCTTATTACATACACTCAACCGTGATTTGAACCCCGACCTACCTATCGTTGGCATTCCAGTCTATTTATAGAGTGACGTCATAAATCTTACGACCACTGTTGCTTAATATTCTATTCTTAAGTGTATTTGGTCCTTTCTATCTAGTAAACTCTAAGAATACCAACCTCAAAGGTCACAACGTCTAATACATTAAACTTTCACTATAGTTCCTACTGTATGTCCGGTAATGGGGAAGGTCAAATTTCAAGTCTCAGGTGGATGTACGTTTAATGGACCTATTCTCTCTCCATGCTAACTTGGCTGTACTTCCTCCAACTACCCTCATTAAAACTACCTCATATATTGAGCCATTAAATAAATTAAATATGAAACGGGAGTGTTAAGATGCCTTGAAAATAAATAATCTATACTTATAAAATAACATGTCCTGATTGATTGACTGACTGACTGACTGACTGACTGACTGACTGACTGACTGATTCATCATCGCCGAGCGCAAACTATCAAGGCTACAAGCATGAAATTCGGACTGTATATTCATTTTGTTATGTAGGCACCCACTAAGAAAGGATTTTAGAAAATTCCACCCCAAAGGGGTCAAAATAGGGTATGATAATATGTATGAAAGTCCGTCATTTTGAAAGTTACATAAACAAAATTTTGTATTTCGGTTATTGACGTAAAACAAATAAATACGTGTTTCAGGAATTTTGGAAATTTTATTTAATAAAGGATGAAAAGGGGGGTGAAAGTTTGTATCGGACTTGCATTATTTTTGATCTGAGGTCAAGTTATGGTCATCAACGTAACGTAATATTTTTAATTAATCTGTAAATACATATGTATATTTTCGTATTTGTATATAATCAACTTCCACGCGAGCAAAGCCGCGGGCAACAGCTATCTAGTGTTACCATAAAGCAAGAAGGGCATAATCTAAACACTAGACTATCCACGTATCGAATTAATGAGACTTGGCCGGTTGTTTCAATGTTTTAATTTCAGTCCTCGGTAATAAATCAAGATGCACCAAGCGAGGCTGGCAGTGTGAAAATAGAGGGAGGGTATGTTAATACTGGTCTGTGCCGCTAGGGACCAGCACTGTGTCCACGTCTCGTGATGAATTGCCCGCTCCTGTGCAACGCGCTTTACCGATATACAGGGGCAAAAGTACTGAGAGATGACCACACACAAGCGCATCGAGGTGTAGAATAGCTAAAACCCATTAAAAGGACCTCTTTAGGTGAAGCCACATGTTGGGATGCAAGGACCAGACTGAGTGTTTTTTAGTGCTAGTGTAGTAATAGTGTAGTTTTTACTACCCACCTACTTACCACCAAGGCTCCACCCCCGTCATAACGTTATTTCTTGTTTGGAATAACGTCTTTTAAAGAGCAAATTCTGATAATAATACTACAATAACATTTAAACTACACAAACAATAAAAGCTCATACATTACAAGACATACTTAAATGAATGTTCAGTCACTTATCTGTAAAATTTGAAATGAGACTACGCTTTATCAAACTTTCACGCCCACATCGGTAGAATTAAAAGTCAGAAAGATTAGCCAGCTGAAATATTAATCAGCAACATGAACAATAACAAAGATTTAAAAAAAAACATATTTATTAGAAGTAAGCTTAGATTGCAACAATATTAGCCAACAACAAGATTAAAAAGACAATTTTACGTTACTCAGCGTCTAAACGAGTAAGTCTCTTGATAAATCAGAAAATTCATTATCATCCCAGAAAACCCCTCACACGTTAGAGAACCCATTGTTAAATAATAATAATTTTTCATACATTCAAGACACAGTTATTGTATTACATTAATCGATTACTTATCTATTTACCCTAATAGTTCCACCTACTTGAAAGGAAATATGCTCACAAAACAATATTTTTAGAATGACAGTTCTTAATTTTCAAAATCACTAAAGTAACCATCGATCATATTTTTTAAATGCCATTATTAACTTATTATAAATTTATGTATTTGTTTGAGAGGGGTAGTCTATATTTCTTACCATTTACTATGATCACAGAATTTCGACAGTTCATATTATACGCCGTTGAAAATGAGCTATTTTTACTTGTTCATACAATATTCGTAAATTTAGTGCACCAATGCCCATTTTACAACAATATTTAGGGTGTAATTTAGTCAAAAGATTTATCCAATTTTGCTTTTATCCGAGACCAAAGTTGACTTCCATTCTTGCTTATGATTTAAATTTTATAGCTAGAGAAAAATCATTAAACGGTCAAATTGTCTCATGTTTAACGTTTCTTGCGGAAGTATCAACGTCAATGCTCAGAAATATAGATTAAACATTTATCAAATAAACAATGCCATTTCCCTTCCTTCACCTCTGACAAGACGTATTGATCACATCTTGTGAATGTGTGGAATGCCAGGCCTCCACCGTGGTTCAGATCCCACGTTAAACTGCAGGTCCTCCATTTCATCTCACAATCACCCTACCATTACACATTTACACATTAGCGTAAGTGCGTATAACCCGAATGGGTAGTAAGACGCGGTGCTAATAATAATAATAATAATAATAATAATAATAATAATGCAATTTATTTTAACAGGGCCTCAACAGAGTATTTTAAGGTACTTAAAGATGTATTTAGTGGATTTAAGGGGGAGGTGGTTAAGGTCACTTTTCTATAAAAATTTGTTTGCTATTTTCACATAACACTGACCCCCTTTGTTGTCTAGTGGTTCGAGCTTCTGGCTACAGTTTCGGGTTCAATCCCCGGCGCTTTCAGATTTTCTGTGAAGCAGTGGATCTGGAACGCGGTAAACTTAGATTAATGAGGACAAATGAGGAGTTACTTCAATAAAGAAGTAGTGTTTCCGGTCTAAAAAACTGAAATTAGTGGCCTAAGCCTTTGTTGTGCTGATTAAATGATACATCATTGTCAACATGTGGTGGGCGTACTATTATGACTCGATTGAGAGTTGAAATCATGTGTGGTTTTTTTTACATAATATATATATATATTTTAACTATGCAACTAAGCGCATCCAAGCAAGGATAAAAGTGTATATAAAAAACAAAAGCACATTATATTATTTGTTGCTGACATATCTGAATTTATTTATTTAACTTTTGTATCCAAAAAATGTACTTGTAAACTCACCATAAATAAGTCCAACGAGAAAGAATATCCAGGACCAAATATTGAATACGTGTGCTCTAAAATGAATGCAAGCAATGAAGATGGCACAACCATTGAATAGATCATAGGCATTGGCACAACTAAAATGATTTGTATATTAAATTTTATTTGCTTCATATTAGTGATAGTCGTTTCATGGTGTTACAACTGGGCAGATATTTTCCTTTTAAACAAAATTATATTGGCAATATTGAGTATAATATAATATTTTTTCTTTTATGTATCTGATTTTTATGTGCTTACTAAAAATTGTCATATTTATTGAGATATTTCCAATTTGTTAAGAAATAATCGAAATTCTTTTACTTTCTTTGAAATGTTTCAAAGATGCGAAGGTTATTTTGGGTGTCGACACCAAAGCGAAAGTGGTTTGACCATCGACCTTGACATTTTGAAACTTTGCACACCTCTAGTGGTTTCAATGCCTCAAAATTATCATTTCCATAATAAATACAACAGTGGGAGGTACTTCTATTTAAGTAGGCAGCTCTTAAGGTGTGATCTTAGGAATTTCGAACTAACGGCAGTATTTTTGCAGTTTTCAAAGCAAAGAGTTTTTTTCAGAAAAATAAATCAAATATTTCTTCAGTAGAAACATAAAGTTTAATTTTCTTCACATATTAACCTAAACAGTTTTAGAATATCTGTCAAAGGTGCCATATGCTAATATGCTCATTACATATATTCAAGAAATTTTGAGCGTACTAATTACTACGTGTAGAAAATTAAACTCTATGTTTCTACTGTAGCAATATTTGATTTATTTTACCATAAATAATTGTTTGCCATGAAAACTGAAAAAATCCTGAACTATTATTATGTCCCCTTCCATACCAACATAAATAATAAAAGTTTCTTGTTTATTATTTGTACTTTCCTCTTTTAGAATTATCACTACACAAAGACTAGGACGCTTTTCTCCATTCTATATATTCTTCCAGGTTGAGGCTTTATAAGTTGAGCTCTGTAAATAAGGAATAATGGCTTTATCATGAGGGAATAGGGTGTGTCGTGCCTAACTTCACTCCACCCTTTATCCCGGTCCTCTGGACGAATAGTCTTCACCGCAGAGTCAGTCAAAAGCTTCTTTAAGGCTCTTGGAACACCTCCCCCTCCTCACTCTTCTAGGACAAGCCAGTCTTGATCAAGATTTGAGAGGTAAGCTGAACTCTTGTTGTAGGTTCGCTGCCTGCTCTTTTTATGTCATAGTAGAGGTGTGTTTAATGGGGGGTGGGAGCCTTTGTGATCCCTCACAGGAGATGTTCTTAACGATATTTTTTGCTTCCGTATATATATTTTTTTCTTTGAATGCGTGAAAAATATAAAAAATTTGTTCCGTATTTCATATAAGATTGATTCGTTCTAAACTCCTCTTTCTTTTCTAAATATAGGAATAGGATTTGAATATAAAAGGAGGACATTAATAAATACTATGTGTGTGTTATTTGAAAGTTTGTTTATGACTTAGGTTTTGAGAGTAAGAAATATGTAATGTATTATTTGGAAGCTATTTCCGCGCTAGTGTCGAGAAAATGTGTAGTGCGCTAACTCTTTAAGGCCTTTTTATTCCATACGAATAAATAGTTGTAAAGACCAATACAGCTAGATACGGCTTTTCAACGAAGTTCTAACAAAACCACACGGAAATGTTCATTTGTTTAAAATTGGTATATATACATTTAGCATTAGAATATATTCCTCAAAAATAAGGAAAGGGAGTTTATATAATTATATTGTCTAAAATATCTGACAAGTTTTATCAAAACATATTTCAATTAATATGTTGGCCAAGCATGGAAATTAATTTATGATGTTTTTTTATTTGAAGTTATAATTTTGTTATTTCGATCTTATAAGAAGTCCAACTAGAGCCTTTATTTAGGGTGCTGAGAGTGACCAAACCCATGAAAATGTTTTTTTAAACAAAAAGCCGGGTGTACATTACTGTTGTATAGAACAAAATTTATAGAGTAAGTAAATTCAGTATTACTATTTCATCAAATCACAAAATAACATTTTCTTTAATTTGTAAAAGGCTTAACAGTGTTCAAGTGCGTTTGAATTTTTTTTTTTAAACTTTTTACATGTTTGTCTAGGAAACAATTTTTTATCTCTTGATCAACTAACTTTTGGTTCTAAAATAAACATTTTAGAGAACCTGCCATAACATTTTTTTTATAAATATATATATATATTTATTTATTGAAGCTTATCAAGGCTTTACAGATATATATAATAAAACCATCAATAAATGTGTCCCTATTATTATATATAAATCCCATTATTAGAGAAGGTTCAAAACAAGTTTTAGAGTTAAAGTTTACTAATCAAGATATTAAAAACTATTTCTCAATAAAAAATAAATACATCGTTTAAAATCACTTTTTAATCGTCGGAACGCACTTAAACAAGATAGACGTGACTTGTTACGTATTTCCGCGGGTCATCTTTTCCACAAAGCACTCCTTCCCTTGAAAAGAGCAAATCCACCACAGTTTATTGACCTAACTGAGTTAACTTCAACCTAAATTTACTCCGACACAACACTGCTGGGAATGTAAGATATTCCTCTCATCTTCGTGACACCCCTCACCCCCCCTCTTTGTACCGCCCCCTTATCGTCTGACTGGCATGAGGGGTATAAAAGTTACATAACAGATGCGACGACTATTTACAAACTTTGAAGTTTTGGCTCAACAAAAAAGACAGAACTTCAAGATGTTTTTACTGGCGCAAGTTGTGGGTCTATTCTAAACGTTACGGATTATAAACTTTACTAAAGAGATAATGTAGCTAAGAGGTATGCTTTGGGAAGGAAGAGAGGAAAATGTCCATGGTTTGCTCGGTTTAAACTTGGCGTAGGATGAAAACCGCCAAGCTTTAGTTTAAAAGATACTTCATCAACTTTTTCGTTGACGTAAGTATATGCGTACAGTTTCAAATATGTTATTATGTTGTGAATTCTACAGGAATTATTTAAATAAAGAGAGCAGGGAGTCGAACCAAAATACTTATCAGTTAAGGTTCAGGTTCTGATTTTTCCCGTAATAATTTTAAGTTTGTGGTTTTGGTTCCGGTTAGAGAAAAATAAAAGCTTCGTCTCTTTTCGATTCATAATTAGGTTCCAGTTCTTTTAATTTTTTATTTAATAGCTATAATACCAATACACAATTCTAAAATAAGAAAATATGTTATAAAACAACTAACAACATAATAAAGATTATTTAAATAACTAATGCAAAGATATATCATAATTCAAAAGCTAAATAATTGCCCAACTTGATTATTATTTGAAAAGGAGATTGTTTTATACATTTTTACCTCCCACATCTCAAAAAACAAGCAGAATAGGTATAATATTCCGATATAGTTGCATCTCATTTGCAAATTAATAATAAAAAACACTTTTTTCCATTTGTATTTACACTTTAAAACAACGTGAAATAAATTAAATTAGTTTGTTGCAGCCAATCCATCTAGTAACCATTTCATGAAGTTAAGAAAATTGGGAGTTTGAATTTTAAGGAATTTGTTTTTAAAAAATGATGACGTATGTCCAGCACGAAATTTGTTTCAATTTAGACAGTGGTAACAAAACAATTACGTACCTTTTATTGTTGGATTTTTACATTCAAACAACGCAATGGCATTTCTTGCAGTATTACAAAACAAAACTACGAACTGTGTAATCTTCGTCTAGATCCAAAGAGGTTTGTATTCCTCCAAGTCCAAAGACATCTCGTCACTAAATATGGCAGTTAGTATAACTTTAAAATAAGTTTTAAAGTTTCTATAAACATTAATGTTTTATTAATGGAACTTAAACTTTAAA
>CABFVZ010000674.1:262657-295875 GCA_902151445.1 Timema monikensis | reverse complement strand
GGGGAGCGGGGGGGGGGGAGGGGGGAAGAAGGTAAAAAAAATTTGATAACCAAAAATAAATCTTTATAGATCCATTATCAACACTATTTTTTTAAATAACACTATTATAATTTTACCAATTTATCTTTTAAAAACGATCTTAATACTTTCGTGTTTTTTTTTAATGATATGATATCTCCATTGATGTTGTGACTTGACAATTTTGATGCCTTGTTTAGTGTGCCGTGAGTTGAAAAAGGTGAAAATCGTTACTTTAACGTGAATGTCTGTACTTAATTGTTCATTAATAAGTCTAATGTTTTGACAAATAATACAATATAAATCATTTTGTTCAGTAACGTTTTTAATTTATTTGGGACCCTAACATTTCGGCATCAAGGGAATTTCACCAGCATTCACTTGAACGAGAAAACAACATTAGGAGCACTATATTCTCATTGCGCGTGGACATCTTGCAGCCACCATAAATATTGGCATGTATGTAATATAACCTAACCTAAACTAGTTTACAAAACCTAGCTCCCTGGATGTAAGAAATGGGACACGCTCTAAACCAGGTATGGAGGAACTTTTCTGACCATACATTTTTAACTAGTTTAGTGTGCCAACTTTTAATTACGTATTTTAAATGATTATTTAAAATTATAAATGAATTAATATTGTGTAATGTAATGAATTGATCAAATCATATTGTAAATAATTTATTAATGCTTAAATTTTAAAGAAGGAGAATTTATTAAATTTTAAAATTGAGTGTCTCAAGATATTGTTATTTTCAATAACTTAAAAAACATTTAAAGTAATACCTTTAGTGAGGAAAAAAAAGACGATAAATTGATATATAACTATGTTAAACTCAAGAAACATACATAATATTTTACCTATTATTTTGAAATATGTTTTCGTATTTGACTAGCCAAAATATTTATGTTCGGTTCATAGCTTGTCTTCACAGCACACAAGATTTACAGTACCTAAGTACAAGCCAAGATGAAGTCTAACCGTTAGCTTCACAAAGTTCATTGTGACATGACGTTGAATGGCATGGTTTTCGAAATATTATTGACTTTAAAAAATTTTACCACTTTGGGAAAAGATTAATTTAATGTTTATTTTAATTTTGACGTGCCAACTAAATTGTGTTCTTGTGCCATAGATTTTCCCTCCCTGGTATAAACTCAAAACCCATGAACAAATCTCCATCGGCCGTAAACCCCACGTCACCTGCTATAAAGAAGTTATTTCAAATAACGTTTAACATGGTATGAAAAGAAACTTTTGAAACGTCTGTTATAAAGAATCCTCTTATTCTTTACGAGAATTTGGATAAGTAGTAGTTTGGAGGGCAATATATAATAAAAATCCCCTTGCTTTTTAGAATGACAAGAAATATTCTTAAAGGGTTTGCGCTCCACAACTGAAACATTTATTTCATTCTAATAGGATTTACATATACAGGAACAAATAGACGTAAAGTTTTGTGTTGATAATAAAGTGGTGGCCAAAAAGTCCTGAACCCACTTGTTTTCTTGCTTATTTTTTGTATTCCACTCAATTTGTGGCTGGTCAATTATGATTCTTTTTAACTGTCAATGTTTCTAATATCACTTTTAATGCTAAATGCAAATCTGTTGTTAGTTTTTCAGTGTCAAAATAGTTGTTGTTGTGCAGCTATCTGTACACAAGAAAATGTAAATTTCATTGAGGTTTCATGCAATCATCAGGAAATAAAAACTTAAATTTATTGATAGTTCATATAATCTTCATTTTTTAAATTATACAATAGATTTAACACATATCACTAACACTGTTTCTTGTCCATATCCATGTTTAAACGCCAATATATTATGAGTGATAGATAGCATGGCTGGATTTAAAGGGAGGAGATATGGACGTCAGTCCAGGGGAACCCCCCTACCCGCACTAAATGGCAATCTGTGTTATTTATTATATTAGTGGTAAATTTGTTTTGGCCCAACAAACCATAAAGGGTTATTAATGGTCGTAAATTCTTACAGTTAAATTATTTTACGAACTCCTATTATTCTAAAGCATTTAGTATTCAGATTTGACTAGATATACAGAGTGTTTCTAAAATATCTGCCCAAACTTAAGCCACATTATTTGTGGGCAGAAAGAAATAGAAAACCTAGTAAAAATTGTCCATTAAATTCATCTTGTATTACTAAATGAAAGTTGAAGCTAGTTACATCAACACCGGGAGTACGCAGCAGTAAGTACGTCCATGTACAGCAAGTTGCATATCACTAGGAGGGTAGGGGTACCCAGCCAACAACAAATAAAGTGTCCGAATGGTGAGAGCGAGTCAAATTCAACCGACGAATACTGTAGTGACCAAGTCTACCCATAATTTACCCCCCTAGTAATATGTAATTTTTTATACATGTAGGTGCTTACAGATGCGTACTCCAGGTTTTGTTGCGTCTAACTTCAACAAACACTTAGTACTACAAGACGACTTTTACGGACTTTATATTATATAAGTTACATTAACACACTGTTAGAGGGAACCCAGGTAGTCCCAAATTCCGAATAATGTGAACACAAATTTTGGAAAACACGGTGCAAAAACAAACAAAACTAAAATAACTGTAAGTCACAAGTGATAATAAATGATAAATTCTTACTTGTTGTAGTCAACATTGTGTTTTACTTTAGTCAAAAATAATTATATCACTTTAAACTATATACCATGAATGTAAAACTACAGTACATATTAGGTGTTATACATCGGTTAGTGAAAGGAAATTTTATAAAACTCATTCCAATTGTAATTTAAAATTTTGTAAAAATTACTTTGATTTCCCTTAAAACCCCCCAGTACTCTCCCGCTTAGTCCAAATTTTCGATAATCCGAAAAAATTTCAGTTCCAATTAGTTCTAATTAACGAGGTTCTAATATATATATATATATATATATATATATATATATATATATATATATGTGTGTGTGTGTGTGTGTGTGTTTAACATGCATGAATATGTATATACATTGTTTGTGACGTATGTACGTGTTGCACATTTTACACTGTTCGAACGTCAGACTTACGTTACCTTGTAGTTGTATGTATTTACAGTTCTCATTCGGAATGTGGGAACCCAATTAATTCAATGTCACTTTTACGCAGAACATATCGGAATATTCAAGGCCTCCTGCTAACGTTAAACGAGTACGACGTCATCACCTATACTTACCAAAAACCATAATATATAATATATGCCAGATTAAGACATGAAATGTTTATTTAAATATTGAGTCCCCCACAGCTATTCAGGTTACACATGTGATATTTACTATAATGGAGTAGGTCTAGGGGTAAGGTGTCAGACTTCTGTGCTGGCGGCCGGGGTTCAATCCTCGGTCCCGGCACAGATTTATCTGATTTCCAAACCCTCTGACAAGATATCTTGTGAATGTGTGGAATGCCAGGCCGCCACCGTGGTTCGGATTCCACGTTAAACTGTAGGTCCTCCATTTCATCTCACAATCACTCTACCATTACACATTAGCGTAAGTGCGTACAACCCAAACGGGTAGTAAGACGCGGTGCTAATAATAATAATAATAATAATAATAATAATAATAATAATATAATGGAGTAGGGATGAGGAAAGAAGCATTTTCTAGGTAATCTACCTGAATTCGCTTAAAAGGAGAGTGGTGAACCATTTAATAAATATCACCCTCAGTAGACCCAACTAGGATTTGAATCCCGACCTTCCCATCATATGTGGACCAGTCTAACACAGTCACAGCTGTCACAGCTTAGATCATTCGGTCACTGAAGTGAGTTTCAGAGATATAAATGCAGTCCTGCATGACATGGCTGCCCCAGTCCTAACAAAAGTCATAAGAACTGTTGGGTGGGTGGGGGGGGGAGAGAGATTTTTTGTCGGAAAAAGTAGGTAAAATACAGGAAATTTCAAAATAAAACCTAGAATATACTGGATTATTTGAGAATTTGGGACATTTATCTGATAGTAGGCCTTCGCATGGAAGAAAGATCTAATTGTAAGACTAAGCACGCTATTGTGTTATCCTTTCTGATCTCCCCCTTCCCCCTCAAACACTGGTTTGCGTTAACCAACCACTACATCACTCTAGATGACGGGTAGATCGGGGTTAGAATCTCAGTCGGGTCTACTGAAGGCGGGTTTTCCTAAATGTTTTCCTACTCTCCTTCCATGCAAAGGCTGGTAGATTACTTCTAAAAGGCTTCCTTCCTCATCCTTACCGCATCAGAGTAATTAGCGCATAATTGTATAACCTGAACGAGTAAGACGAGGTGATTAGAAAAAACTCTAGCCACGATGTTTACAAAATTATTAATACATTTTGGTTTATAGCACTTGGTATTTTATTCTAAGCCGCTGGACGTCCGTTGTTTGGATCCTGATTGGCTTAATGTACGACTTTATTCTTTATTTCTTGATACGCGTGTGTTACTTATTCTTAGGGGCTATATTATATTGTCTTGTATTCGGGTGCCACGCATCCTACCAGCGTTTATGATTAAGTTATTATTACATATTAAATAAATATTACATTTCCAAATTTAGTTTAGATTTAGATTTATTGAGATCCATAATTATTGTTTTTAGCATAGAATAATTACAATTATCCTTTCGTTTAAGTTAAAATCTAATTGTTGTGTATGTCACACATCTACTCTATTTGACTGCCAAAAAGCAAGTCAGAGTGATTGAGGTGGGAGTGGAGGGAACGCTAGTTAAGGGCAATGTTTTTTCAGTTTCTATAAAAAAAACATTTGTTTAACCAAAATAAATAAAATATTGCTCCGGTAGACACATAGAGTTTAATTTTATTCACATGGTGATATCAACAGATGTTGAATATCTGTCATAAGCGTACGTAGAGGCATAAATGAGAAACTTTTTAAGTGAAGAGAAAAGGTTGTGATTAAACTCCAGGATACCCTTGACAGATATTCAACAACTGTTCAGGTCAGTCATCATGTGAATAAAATTACTCTACTGGAGAATTATTTGATTTAAAAACTGCAATAAATACTGCCCTTAACTAGAGGACACTACATTCCCACCTAAATGCACCTCCACACCAATTGACTACGAAAAAGCAAATGTCCTTCCCGGCTAGCCTTGAGAGATTCGATTTCATTCCCTTTGAGTCTTCAAGCTTACTCCACCAATAGCAAGTCAAACCTGTGTGATTTCTCTTTTCCGAAGAAATATGTCAAGGACTACACTTTCCCTTTATAAAACTAGGGCAACCCGGTGGATGGGGTGAGTCTTTTTAAGGCGATTTTTTTCACAAAGTATGTGTTTTTATTTCGGAGCAATAAAGGAACTACCATAAGGACATATATAGTTTATGTGACTACCAACTCTCCTTATCCTAGGTTGTGAGAAAAGAGAAAGATATGACCAAATCATATTATTTTGGGGAAGATAGTTCTATAAGCNTTTTTTTTTTTTTTTTTTTTGCAGTTATAAGGATTGCTCCCCCATAGTTTCTACTCTTTACATAACATATTGTAGGTTATGTCCATGGTCATAAAACAAAGAGCCAGGGCTTCCTTTAAAAACGAGTTAAGACACGCCGCAGTGATGTCATAAAATGTCGAGTAAGGTGAAGGGAGAGTTTTATTGGCTGCGTAATGCGCTAGGTGCTCTCTGGAGACAGAACAACCTTCTTTAAAGTAGGTCAACACTTACAGTACACTTCGCTTGAAATTTTTTCCTGGACGTTGGTGTGCGTGCTCGTTTGAGATACTTTGGGGAGTTGGGACTTGCAACAAGCTTGTAGTCCGACACGTGTTTCAGAGCTACAATACCATGCGATGGAAACCGTCAGAGTAGACTATGAGACTAAGAGCCAGTTTCATAGACAAGATTAGTAGACGTCTCAAGTGCGGTGCAAGATCATAATGGAATGGGTAAGTCTTGCTTTTGAAACGAGTTTTGGTAGGTGTCGTCTTGTATTTAGTATAACACCACACCTGAGACGTACTAAGTCTAACTATGAAACTGGACCTAAGTCTCAACTAAACCTTTTACTGACCATCGATAAAAGTAAGTACAAAAGGTTTGTAGGTATATGGTGTTTAACATTTTCAAACAATAATAGTAAAGAAATTATAATTCAATTGAATGGTTGATAATTTAAATATATATTTAATTTAGATGGAATAAATTAGATATGGGTACAAATTTAAAATTTTATCATAATAAGGTTTGAATTGTCACATTTATAAATATATGAGACATGAACTTGGTGAGCCTATGGAAAGACCATCATTTTGAGAGAAGAATGTGTTATTAAATTGAAAACAATTCTGGTCATAAACAGTTGGAAGTACTGAAGAGAGCTGTTCAATGTATTCAGGAAAAGCGTTGTTATCGGCTAAATAGATGTGGCGATATTGATAGTTTAACAGAAACATTGTTGGAAAATTGCTGGAAAATGTTTGGTTTGAATATTTAAAAAAATCCCCAAGCCCTCAGCTGAAAAAATTAGTGGGTGTAAAAGTAATATTTATTTTAAGTCGATATTTATCGTTCACATTTTAACTGTAAAGATATTATCAGCTACACGATTTACTAACTAACTTAAGGTGAGGTACACAACCAACTCTAAACATCCAGCTGGTGGAATGTCGGTTATCGAACCTCGATCTTTCTTTCTAGAATAGACACTGCTATAAATTTTGGACTACTATAAAAAAAATTGAAACCTATTAATATAATGTATTGTTTTTCAAAGTGTTGGTCCATCTAGATTAATATTAAAAATATGTATTTCATTTGTAAGCTTATGTTTTTATAGTTTCTCATTTCAGTTATTAGGATGGCAATTTATATTAATTTAGCTTAATATATTCTTGTTATGATTAAATCATCACCAAAGATTTAAAACATCTGGTCATGGTCACAAAATCAAATGATAATTATTAATGGAGTTATAAAACCACATCGGTGATTTCATCGTCTTTAACACGTCATTCTTGGGTTGTACTGGGTTTCTGGTGACTGGGAGGTCAGGTCGGCTTTTAACTCTTATCCTAATCCTATTTTTCCACCGCATCTTACACCATATTTAGGATGTAAAAATTGTATAAACTGATGGGACAACTATGAGTAAGTTGTAGTTTATAGGAAGCAATTCATGGCGTCAGCCCATGATCAAGTCATACCAACCGATTGGCCCCCTTCTGTTAGAGAAGATATTGCCAACTTCTATGGATAGAGGATGCCATGTGGTCAACATAATGAACCCTTTGGACGATAATATGAGTTTGGTCTAGTTTCCCATCACCAACAAACTAGGCTAGATGAGCTTGACGTTTAGTCCACGTGCTCACATATGCTAGTTGTCTGGTTGTATTAAGAGTGTTTTTTCTTAACTGGCTACCCAATCTTCCTCCATTAAAATGCAGGTACATTTCATATCTATTCTACCTTCTTAATTTATACAATATTATTGAAGTTTAATACTGATATCCCAGATGGGTAGTAAGAGACTGTTTGAAAAATATTGAGTGCGTGTGAAACCCTCTTAACTCGGTTCTCAGCTCATCTCACGTGCATAACTATCTTAATTCCAACTGTCACGTGTACGTGCGTGGCTACACTCGGAGGACATGGGCATGATGGGCTATGGAAGCCTCTAGGGCGGTATACGTACGTTTTACAAATAAGTGGATGCTGGACCCTATACGGCCGGTGAGTTTCCGCCTTTAAAAGTGGGCAAATGTCAGACTAAAGACGACGGTGTCCTTGATGGTTGCTTCACAAACTCTCAGTATTGCAGCAGGTGTTGACTCTATCTTAGTTAAAACACTCATTGCCTTGTTATCAGTCACCGAGTACGAACTAAGCCCTGAATGTTATGGGAGGCCCACTTAAAACCACCAACATTAATTGAAAATCATTACCATTTGGAATTCTAGAATTACGTCATATGTGATTCACTAATAAATAAAGTTAACATAAAAAGTTATCAAAAGCTTCCAATATTACTTTCTTATGTATAATTAATATTTACATTATTAACTAAACGAACTAAGAATGCAAATAGAATTGTAATTATTTTTTCCCCGCCATTATGGCAACATGAGTGTCCAGTTTTCAAATAACGGACTTCCTATTAAAATCAGACTGGAGAAGACATTACCAGAGGCAGGGGTAGCTTAGGCAGACCCGCGAAGAAGACGTGTAACTAGTAATGACTATGTGTTACGGCGTTTCATCAAGATTTAACTTTCCGCGAGTTATTTTTATCTTTCATATTACTATATATGTTTTATTTTACACTGGAATTAGTTTCAAAAAATTACTATATGATGGATATTGAAAATAACTTGTCTAGTTTTGAGAATTTAAATGCTCTTGCACTAGACATTACTGGGAGGAGTTGAGACCTAATTAAATTTGTTTTTGTGTGTAGTGTTGCGCATTGTGACTCATTACCCGTCTAGATGATCCGAATATTTACACTGATACGACAGGGATGGGGAGGATTGAATTGAGATTAAGTGTATCTACATAGGGATAGCAAGAAACAAACTTGATAAAAAAACTCAGCAAATCAGGTTCATTATTTGGCCAATGTTCATAAATTGGTAGAACAAATCAAATATTTATTCCACTTAGCGTCGGTATTATGACCAGCAGATAAATTTTGCTATCTGGAGGTTAAAGTTAGCGACCAGATAAAGGTTATCAGCCACTTTAATATTTTACGCGTATTATGAACTGAATTTATCTGCCGGATCTGTAAGCTAAAAAAATTGTTTGTATAAAACGTATGGTTGGTACTGTTTTTACTGGTGCGCGCATGCGTACAGACCCTGCTGCTACTGTCACAACCTGGCTAGTGGCTACATAACATTCAACATTTGTTAAATAATGGCGGCTAAACGAGAGCGAGGTAACAGATGGTGTCACGTGGGCGCAGAAGCTAGGTTGACTTAAAAGTACTAATTTCTGTGTCTGCCAAAATGTGGTTAATAGTTTGGTACAACGTTTACAAAATTTAATTTACTCACATTTAAATAATTTGTTCTTGTATACTATAACTCTACAAATAGCTTGTCAGTTTTTAATAAAGTTTGAATTAAATGTTCTCACTTTATAAGCGAACGGATAGCAAGACGTGGTGATTAGTATGATTATTCTAACTTTATATATAATTAGAGCTTGAACCTGTACCTACTAAACACGCGAATCAAGATTGTAACATAAAAACGGATTCTGATGGACGAAACCACATTTAAAAGAACGCGTCACTATGTCAACGCCCATTTTAAATTTCAGATAAAAGTTATCAGGTACTTAAACCTCCCGATAAAAATGTTATGGATAAATACATTTTATCTGAATAATAAGTGCTATATGACAATCACAAGACGCACATTTAAAATATCGACACGATCAAAATATTTATCAGCCAGATTAATATTCATCCAGGAGTCATAAGCTCAGCCTTTATAGTAGAAAGCGTATCTATCAGTTTAGTTCTTGAATTACTTCAATAAGTCATTGGCTGACTCTAGCTCACACTTGTGTTTATATTGAATATTTTTAATATGTTAGTGGTGACCTGGTGGTCTAGGGGTAAGGTGTCAGACTTCTATGCTGGCGGCCGGGGTTAAATCCTCGGTCCTGACAAAGATTTATCTGATTGCTAAACCCTTCCTTCACCTCTGACAAGACATCTTGTGAATGTGGGGAATGCCAGGCCTCCACCGTGGTTAGGATTCCACGTTAAACTGTAGGTCCTTCATTTCATCTCACAATCACCCTACCATCACACATTAGCGTAAGTGCGTATAATCCGAACGGGTAGTAAGACGCGGTGCTAATAATAATTTAATATGTTAGCCAATGTTTTTGACTTTTTATTAACTCTTATATATTGATTTATGAATTGATAAAGTATTTTATGTTTTTATTAATTTATCTTAATTAGACACCAAGGTTTTCTTAAATGTAATTATTGTTTTTCAACGTCATATTATATCTTTGATCAATAAACTTTAAAAACATCATAACTTTGAAAAAAATATTGTTCATATTTAATAATAAATCATTTAAATCTTAACTTTAATTCAATTACTCCTTACTTAAGGTGCTGCAGATGGGAGCGTGAGTAATTTTACAGTTTTTAGAATATTAGATTTTTTTTTTTGCTAAAATAATTTAAATATTTCTCCATTAGCATCATATAACTTAGTTTTGTGCACATTCTGATATCAACAGATCTTGAATATTTGTCAAGGGTGTCCTGGAATGTTGTCAAAACTTTTTCTCTTTATTTAAAATGTTTTGACAAAATTACAGGAAATCCTTGACAGATATTCAAGATCTGTTGGTTGATATTAGTATGTGCAGAAAACTAAACTCTACATTGCTACTCGAGAAATATTTTATTTAAATTGGCCCAAAAAATGTAATACCCTAAAAACTGTAAAATTACTCGCGCTACATTCTGCCGCACCTTAAGATTTGATAGTTAAGAATTTTTTCTAAAATGTTGACTATAAATAAGTACTGGTCTCTTAAAACATGTTACTTCTAATGGAAAAATTATTTAAATTCAACACCAAAATATCCTATTGAAACATAATTAGCTAATATAATATCTTTCGATTCCACGAATAGCCCCTATTAGATTTATCTATATCATAACATTTTATTTTACTCTATATTGTTTTATAAATTAAATCTTTTTTTATCTTACCTCACTTTGAACTTTAGTCAGATTAGACGAAACGAACGTCTTTTTCTACCTGTTCACCATTGCAGTTCATTTTTATTTTCAGAAACCGTTGGTTTTAAATAAACATTTCAAATAAAATCTTGTATCTTTAAAATAGCCTACAACTTTGCAATGATGAGATTTTTCTATCTCAAAGCGTTGCGGATGTATGACAAAAAATAATCAAAACTTTAGATACGTCCCTTGTGTAAAGATTCCTCTTATTCCACAGGAAATTAGATACGTCATTTTGTTTGTAATGTTAAACTGTGCCTATATATGAGTTTTAATCAAAATTTCTAAAAACGATTTTGGGAAAACTAATTGTTTTTTCTTTTTTGATCTGTAAGTAAATTATTCTTAACTTTAGGGTATACCGCTGATTAAAAAAAACCTCTCTGAAACCTTATGAAAAACCTAGGTACCTATTGTTAGCCCGATTGATACAATAATTTCGGCTCTATACCTAGTAACAAACAAACAACATTGCGAAAACAACTTTTTCTGGTTCAGGTAGTCATGAAACGTCAACATCCATAAAATTTTCTAATTTGATTCTTTTGACGATCACAATACTTCCTTTTTCCTAGGGTTTGCATAAAAAGTAAAAAGATACAAATATCGCAAAAATTACACAATATTTAGCTACCTTCAAATTATTACTTTATAAAAACGAACACACATGCTTATGTATCATGTAAAACATTATCAATGTTAAAGGTATTTTTGAAAATTTTCAAATTTCAATAAACTATTCTTATTTTTAGGGGTGGAATGTATATATGTATATGTATATATATATATATATTATATAAAAGGGGGTATGCTCATTAAACATCTCAATATAAAGTTTATCAAAATCCACAACAGTTTCTGTTGTAGATCTAGGGACAGAAAGATATGGGAACACCCAAACAAAATTGTAAGACCCACTTTTGGGCTCATGGGTACAGTTACATTAAAGTCATGAGTCATGACATTAAATTGAGGCATAAAATGTTCACGATTATAATACTTTAGCTGTATGAGAAAGTAAGATAAATACTTGGTTTAGCAGTGAGTATCGCCAGCTCTGCGAGAGATTGTTTACACTCGTGGAACTGCTTAGTGATAGCACCGTATCTTACTACCCATTCAGGTTACACGTCTATCTACTAACTAGACAGCTGTGTTATGGATTATGAAGGTTTAATTTAGAATAAGTGAGCCCTTATTTGTGTCGAAGGAAAGTGGAAAACCATTTAGGGAAAGCAACCCTCTGTACATCCAAACGGGATCGAACCCTATCGTCTTATCCTCAGAAGTCTAGTCTAACACGAAATTAGTGCGCTAGACCACGTGGCCACCAAAGTGGGTACGTATTTACTAAATACTCATGAGTTAGGGATGAGTAAGGTTGAATTTGGAGAAAGTATGTCCCCATTTTCATGGAGGGGAAGGGAAACCCCATTTAGGGAAAAAAATCTTAGCATACCTGGCTAGGATTTGAACCTCAATCCTTCCATCATCAGAAGCCCAGTCTGCAGTGAGCGTGACGTTTTAGACCATTCAACCACCGAAGTTGGTCACACTATGCATTCTATAGCTAGGTTTAACATTTAACTATTTGGTAAGAAAATCCAGGAGTTTTTTAAAGTAGAATTTCATGGTTTTAAAATAATAATTGTTTGAAACGTCCAAAAACATTTTATGTTAAAGAACAGTTATAATATGTTTATTGAAGTTGTATTACCAAAGTTTGAAAATTCAATAAAGATTCTAACTTTTCTTTAAGTTCTAATACAATTATGTATAAAATTGTAAGCTTTCCAACAGTAATTTATTTCATAACTTTGAACTGTTATTCCATTAATCTATTTTGTTTTGTAGTAATGTAATGCTTGAAATAATTTAAAAGCAATGTTACCATTGCTATGCTGATAGTTTTTATCCAATACGTTTTTTTTATCAATTAAATAATGTAAAATAAGGACGAGCCAAGACAAAGTTTTATTACCGACGGAAAATAAAACTACAGTAGGTGGTTTACCTAGATGTTTTTACACTTTCCCTCCACATGAAAGTGGGTACACTGCATCTAAAGTAAACTTTCCTCACCCCTAACTCATTAGCGTGATTTGTATATAGGCTTATAGCTCAAACAGTTGGTAGAACGTGGTGCTAAAAAAACCAATTTATATAATATTGGTTCAGGTTTCAACATAGCCTAAGTATTGGGGTTGATCCGACACTTTAGCTCAGTCGGTAGCGTATATATCCACTGAGCTAAGGTTCCCAGGTCCTATTCCCGGTATGCAAAAAAAATTAGCATTAGTTAAATGTGGGCTTACTCTTTTACAATAATGAATTAATGACAGGGGGCTGGATGTTGAGTCGGTACTAGATTTAAGATAGTTTATAGTTTAAAAGTCGTGTACTGATATAATCAATCGGTTCAGCAAGTGCACGTTAAGTAACATGAATAAATGAAAATATTGGGGGTGGAATTTTTTTTCTATAACAGCTCCGGGAAATCCACATATTTACACTAGATGGATATTTTTTTCCTATATGGTTTTCCACTATCTTAACAAGCCAGTGCAGGTACATTTCCTCTAGGTTCTACCTTTCTTATTTATACACCATTAGAATAAATAAATGCGAATAAACAGAGTGTGTAGTAGGATATGGTAGGGTAAGATAGTTTTCCAGATATCAGCATCAATACATCTTGGAGCATCAATTATCATGGATGTGGTCATTAAAAGCTTTGCGCTCCCTCACGTACATACTCGTTAATTAAAGTTGTTTCATTCTACCTACCTCATCCCCACTCATTTAATATAATTGAATGCATTCAGATCGGACGGGAAATGAAGACACTTAATGACAAACTTTTGTATTAATTTACTTGAGGTATTTAACGTGCACTTTCAGAACCGAATGATTATATCAGCACACGAGAATTTCTATGAGCGAGAGGGAAAGGTTTTTGCAATTTTGCCAGGAAAATAGATTTTCACATACCTTACAGGGTTATTTTACCTGCCATAATCGACATGGGACCGACTGCTTTGTTTCACATCCTAAGGAAGTTATGTTATGGATTGCTATCGCTCAAGAAAAATCTGTCAATTCCAGCTGGATTTGAACCCAATAACATCGTGTACTGAGGCGATAACTTTACCCCAAGACCACAGAGGTTGACAACAAGCTTAGTCACATTTCGTAATGATTGGCACGTATTGTTTAACAAATTTGACAGTTTACCTAAAAGGCAAATATAATAAGAGGTATTTATGCGTGGTTTTCGTTGAACATAGAACTATTCTATTATTAGCTTAATCAGTTGGATTCTTTAAATAAAAAAATGACGCCTGGGCACGAAAATTGAACCCAAGACTTTTGGCTTAGCGTTTATGTTTCCTTTTTCAATTTTTTAAATATGATATTTAGATGCGGCCATAACCGTAATTAACAACTATAATAGCATGGCTATTTAATTCATCAATCAGATAAGAATGAGGTAAGGTAGCTTAGTAGAAAAGCAGCCACATTAGTGTGGGTAGGAGATGAGAGAATCACTGTGATAAATGACAAGTGAAAGACCCCGTGAGCTCGGAAATGACTTGAAATCTCTATCTTCCCATCACCGGCCACCAATGTGAGCGAGCATCGATAGTATTGAATTTCTACATTTTATTCTAAAACATAAAATGTACGCCAAATACAGTTCCCACTGGATTATCTTCAGTGTTGCGTACGCTGTCATTAGTGGAATAAATTTTCGTTATTTATCCGGAGACTGGTTTTTTTTTCATCCAATTTGCCTTTATCTCAGTTGATGACACTGCTTTTTTTTTAGAAAAAAAAAAGAGCAGTTTCTAATATTGTTAACCTAGATATATAGCTGGCAAATACACAATTTATAACCAAACCCCTTTCCCCTGTTTATTTTTGTGCCATAAATTAGTTTTATAGGCTCTGAGGAAGTTTTTTGGGGGGGTTATAAGCCTGATTCCATGACGGTGCTAGGTGTTTGGAGTGGAAAGGGGAATATAACGGCACCAGGAACTGATAATATATGTTCATCGCTGATTAGTCCCCAATGCAGGCAGTTTATACGTCGGGTAAGAGGTGGAAGGGAGGGGGAGGTAAACGCCAGTAGGACAAACTGCCAAAAAACTGGGTCCCAATACATCGAGGGCTTACTGTAAAAAACAACCAAGTCACAAAATAAATATTATTTTTTTTAAAAAAAAGCTAAAAGTAGTTATATGTGGATGAAAAAAATATCTGCGCTAATTTAAATAAAATGTAATTTTTTTTACATACTTTACCACTGTTATTTTTTTTTCGCATCTAATTAAACTGCTGGGCTACGTGTAATTTAATTGCTCTAATGGGATTGGGATGCAAAGGGTAATATTTGGGTTGAGCACGCCCGAAACTGATTAGAAGGAGCATGGAAAATAAGATCAGTCCATCTGGCCATAAATCTAACACCAACCTCTTCATTATTACCAAACTAATAAAATAGCGTATACATTCAGATAATAGTTTAGCACGTATTGAATTCTGATTTGACTTATTTTATCATTTCTCAATAATGGCAGAGTTTATATCTTTAGCTTCTGAATAAACAAAACTTTATTAGGCCCCATATTTATGCGTTTTGCTTTTACGCTCGTTTTTTTTATCACTTTGGCAGATTGACACGGCGAACAAGCTTGGTATTATTAACTTGATGTGGACAAGCTTTGTATCAAAACGTTGTGGACAAACTGTGTATCAACTTGACGCGGACAAGCTTTGTATTATTAACTTGATGTGGACCATCTTTGTATCAAAACGTTGTGGACAAACTCTTTATCATCTTGACGTGGACAAGCTGTGTTTGTATTAACGTTCCGTGGACAAACTGTGTATCAACGTGAGGCGGACAAACTCTTTATCATCTTGACGTGGACAAGCTTTGTTTGTATTTGGACAAACTGTGTATCAACGTGAGGCGGTCAAACTCTTTATCATCTTGACGTGGTCAAGCTTTGTTTGTATTAACGTTCCGCGGACAAACTGTGTATCAACGTGAGGCGGACAAACACTTTATCATCTGGACAAGCTTTGTTTGTATTAACGTGCCGCGGACAAACCGTGTATCAGTGTTATGTGAACAAACTCTTTATCATCTTGACGTGGACAAGCTTTGTTTGTATTAACGTGACGCAGACAAGCTGTGTGTCAACGTGCCGTGGACAGGCTGTGTCAACTAAGGCTAGGTTTGTTCTGATGCTGACCCACGGGTTGAGTGGATGAAACAACTGTGTTTGTTTCAAAGTTATCTTTATGACAAATTATCCCCGTGTAAACGTTATTACTCGATGTATTGCCTTCCACGTGGATGAGCGCCAAACAGCCTGAAAATAATGGTGGTGACAGGGTTACGGGGGAAATCGTGTGGGTGTACTGGTTATTCGTTCATAACGATATAGGGGCGAAACTCCAGTTGTGTATCGTTTGAGTAATTGTTACTAACATTAGTTTATAACAATTTGCCGTTGTTATAAAATGTATAAAGTACTAGCTCACATGGTTTAAGACGTTACTTTCGCAATAGACAAGAATGCCAAGACTGCCAAGATGGAAAGATTGTGGTTCGATCCTGGTTGGGTGTGTTGAGGGTGATGTATCTTAAATGGTTTTCCACTCTCTATTTCTCCACGCAAATGTGGGTACACTTACTCTATATTCTACCTCCCTCATCTCTAACCCATTAACTTAATTAGTGCATAAGGGGTGTATAACCCGAATAGGTAGCAAGACGTGGTGCTAAAAATAATTAAATCACATAGTATTTAATTTATTTACTTTATAAATATATATAAGAACTTTAGTTTAATTTTTGTGATTTTGTTCAAACCTTCCCCTTTTAAAGCCTCACAGACAATCTACATATTTACACTGATGATATGCTGGGGTCCAGGGTTCAATCCTCGGTCCCGGCACAGATTTATCTGATTACCAAACCCTTCCTTCACCTCTGACAAGACATCTTGTGAATGTGGGGAATGCCAGGCCTCCACCGTGGTTCAGATTCCACGTTAAGCTGTAGGTCCTCCATTTCATCTCACAATCACCCTACCATTACACATTAGCGTAAGTGTGTATAACCCGAATGGGTAGTAAGACGCGGTGCTAATAATAATAATAATAATAATAATAATAATACACTGATGAGTTAAGGATAAGGATGGTAAGATTATGAAGATGTCTTGCTCCATTTACGTGGAAATATATTGAAAGCCCATTTAAAAAAACACCTTAAAATACCCTTTGGAGTTCCGAACCACAACCTCTTTGGTATTGACGGTCTATACCAGAAGTGATGTACTCTTGTTGCCGCGCCCTCACCGATGTGAATTATCTGTTACTAAGGACTAACTAAATATTAACAAATTAATCAAAGTGACAGGAGGGATGTGTGGAGAGGGGATGGCAAGACAACAGTAATAGATCCCATTTGGGCAACCACCCTTATCATACCGCAGCGAGATTTGAACCTCGATTTCCAGATAAATAAATACATTCGATTGGTAAAATGACAACGTGAGCCCCAGTTTGGATTACTGTACCGAAAGTCAGGCTAATTGTAGCAACATCATAAAGCCCCAAAGATATTTTGAACTGAAAAATTGTGCGTTCATCATCACTATTTCAATAGTCTACTTAAATGCTGATAGCTCAAACAGTTACTAAGACCCTGTGAATGAAATAAATATAAAAACTAAACATCTAAGATCTTAAAACTTGTTCACGGAGCTTTGAGAAAACAAATTTGTTAATAATGCCGGAATAAAGAGTATTCATATATCCGGCAACATTTGTTAAAAATTAAAAGTCCTGAGTATACGTCAAGTAAAATGATTGGTATATTATTATTATCCTAATAATAATAATAATAATAATAATAAGTTTGTCCTGAACTGATCTTAGGCACGATAAATCTCTCTATTAATACTAATATGTTTATCCTACACGTGGTATTTCACTCCTATTAATACTAATAGGTTTGCCCTCCATATCGTATTTCACTCTAGTAATGATAATGGGTTTTTCCTCCTCGTCATTTAAAATTCTACTGATAGATAATTCCTCCACGTTATCTATCCCTCTACTAATAATATAGGTTTTCCCTTCACATTGTATTTATACTTTACTACCTATATGTTCTCCACGTGGTATTTCAATCTACTAACACCTATAGATATTTCCTCCACGTTGAATCTCAATCTACTATAATAGGTTTTTCCTCCACGTCAACTATCGCTCAACTTTTACTAAAAGTTTTTTCCCCTACAAGCGGTGTTCCACTCCACCAATAATGACCTTGTTTGAAGTGACCCTAACGTGACTTGTTTTATTGTGTTTCAGGACGATGATGAGCTCACGCACTCCGGGCACTGCCGCGTGCCAACCACCCCCACACCCCCCGGCTCCCCCTTGGACTCCCCGCTCATGGCCCCCGCCCCCGCGTTGCCGCCCCCAGCACACTACATCTCGTCCCTGCGAGCCTCCTCTCGCCGTAGTCCAGGGGGTGTCAGTCCCGACAAGGAGAGGGATCCTCTAGCAAGGTACGACCATAGGAAAAGTTGAAAGGCTTTTGTGCAACAATCAGTCAAGTCCACAAATTATTTGTAATCACACAAATGGTTTGCTTAGCATATATGTTAATCGGCGAATATGTGGACATTATTATGATAAGATAAGGTAATGAGACTTTAAACTGATGTGTTAATTATTTTTATTGTAAAAAAAAATTAATCAAAATATGGTTCAATGCATTAAAAATGTATAAAAAGTTCAAAAATATTGAGCATACATAAAAAAGTATTGAATGGTTTTGAAAAATTTTCAAAAATTGAAAATATTGAATGTTAAATAAAGAACAATTTTAAAATAGTATATGAATGTTGAAAATGTAATAAGTAAAATTTGAATTTACCAAAAAATTATAAACTGTAAATGCACCTGACACTATTTTGATTAATTTTTGTTACAACAAAAATTATTAACACATCATCTTAATATCCTAGCATTATAACGCTCATTAAAAATCTCCTTAGAATTGTTTCTATAATGTTATTATAAATACCTCAAATAAATGAAAGAATTAGATGAAATGATCATTATACTATATTACTATATTACTATATTATTATATTACTATATTATTATATTTCTATATTACTATATTATTAATGTACCTTTACAGGTATTGATAATATATACTAAAAGTGATTGCTGCAGATCACGTGACTTGATGCGAAAGTAGATCTAATAAATTCTTATTGCTGTCAGATAATATGTATTTTAGTAAGAAAAAAAAATAGGTGACCTGGTGGTCTAGGGGTAAGGTGTCAGACTTCTGTGCTGGCGGCCGGGGTTCAATCCTCGGTCCCGGCACAGATTTATCTGATTTCCAAACCCTTCCTTCACCTCTGACAAGACATCTTGTGAATGTGGGGAATGCCAGGCCTCCACCATGGTTCGGATTCCACGTTAAACTGTAGGTCCTCTATTTCATCTCACAATCACCCTACCATTACACATTAGAGTAAGTGCGTATAACCCGAATGGGTAGTAAGACGCGGTGCTAATAATAATAAGAAAATTGAGGTATACAAATCCTGTTATTTGGAAAAGTAAGATAAAAATGAGTTTTAATGATCTTTCGCTTGTTGTGTGCCAACTAGTATGAATTATTAGTAAGGTAGAAATTAGAGAAAATGTGTGCCCGTTTAGTTAGAGAGAGAGTGTGGAAAACCATTGACGAAGAACACTTTCGGCATATACGGCTTGGATTATAAACTCAACCTCCCCGTCAGCAACAAACTAAACTAAACGAACTTGATACTTTGATCACGTGGCCTACGGCTCAGGTTAGTATAATTTCAATTAATCAAAAAAAAAGGCTGCAGGAAACGTAATATATCCGGAATTTTGTAGAATTCCAAGGAATTTTATAAAACGCTCCCGGATTGGTTTTTAGCAATGTGTGAACTAAAGAATTATTATGTTTTGCGATAAATGGTACTAATTAAGAAGAGTCAAATTGAGAAATCGGATCATAAATTATTTATTTATCTTTATTTACTAACGGTATTTAACGTGCGCTTTCTGAACCGACTGATTATATCAGCACAGGAGCATGTATATTAGCAAGAGTGGAAGAACCTACTAATTTTGCCAGGAAAGGTATTTTCACATACTTTCCAAAGTTCTTTTACCTGCCATAATCAACATGAAACCGATGGCTTTACTTACTCTCCGCAGGAAGTTGTGCTACGGATTCTTATAGCTCAAGAAAAATCTATCAACATCGGTTAGGTTTGAGCCCACTCGCATCAGGCCCTTAGACGAGCACCTTAACCCAAGACCGAGGAGGTCAACAAGAAGAAAATTATTTGAATAAATATTCATTATTTTGATAAGCTATTTAAATTGTATAACACCAAGTAATATAATATAATATCAAAATTTTAGAAAGAAGAAATTTAGTTATGAGTTCCTTATACATACGGATGATGTTGCCATACTTATTTCAGTACTGAATTCATTATAATATAATTAATATCATAATTACGATTATGACAACTATTATCACAACTTATGCATAATTTTAAAACAGCGTAGGTCGTCGTTTTCAGCGATATCTAACTACAGAATCGTCCTCTTATAGTGAATAGTGATTTCCCTGTGTTTCAAACAAAAATAAAACGAAGCATATTAGTTTTGAAAACAGGTTTAAAAGGAGTGACTTTTTGCTAAAATCCCAGTGAAATACCAGTTACATAAATATAAAATATAAAATATTTTTTAAAGGGGTGTTTCAGCTATATTAAGGAAGTTAGGAATATAAATTTCTAGTTTCTGTTCGTTATATAGGTGACATACATTAATTTGTAAAATTAAGTTGAATTGAAAAATAAGTGGTTTGTCCATCGGCCAAGACAAAGCCCAACTTCTATGAGTTTAAACATCTTCAAGCTTTCGTGGATTTTTTTTAACGTCCTACTACCCATCCGGGCTATAATCATAGCCGCACTAATAAGCTAGGGATGAGGAAGATAGAAATGAGAGTAATTGTCACCTTACTTGCGTGGAAGGGGAATGGGAAACCACCAAGGAAAAATAGCCCTGAGTACACCCGACCTGATTTTGAACCACCACATTCCCATTACCAGCAAACCACACTAATGAACTCGACATTTATACAACGATCCACCGATGAAAGTCTTATCAAGTCCAAGTTTGGCCTGTGTTATGATGTTCTAAAGATAAGAAGGCTATGTCCATATCTATGTGAACTTGGTCTGTGTTTAATCTGTGAATGCGTCCCATGCCCAAATAATAACTAACAAATCTAGAGGATGCTATGGTTCCTTTGATTGCAGGCTCTTGAGGTTTCTACGGGCGTTCTACCGCGAACTTGCGGGTAGGGACCCTGCCCATCCACCCCCTTGGGCCCCTCCGCTGCCCCCAGGGACCCTGTGCCCCGCCCACTTCCAGCCGTCCCTACAGTTGGCAGCCCTAGGGACCGGTGGCAGGGCTGACACTGAGAGTAGGGACACCATTAGACTCGACCAGATACTATCAGCCGTCAGAGTGAGCGTAACAGGGAATTTTTAACAAGGCTCAGTAACAATAAAGCTATATATTAAAACATTGTAGTATCATTACATTACACCAATATAGTAGCAGTAAATTACAACAATAAAGTAACAATAGACTTTTTCAGCGTAGTTTAATCCATTACAACAATATAGGGACCTTGCGTGACATCAATATAGTAACAAAACAATAGCAATAAAGTAACAAAACACTACAACAATAAAGTTACAAAATACTTCAACATCATAGTAACAATAGGTTTCAACAATATACTATCAATATTGTGACAATAAAATAGCAATAGCGTACTACAACATAGTTAAATCGATTACAATAAATTACACTAATATAGAAATATTAGATCTAAACAATAAATTAACAATACAATACAACAAAGAAGTAACAAAATACAGCAAAATTATAATCACAATATAGTATTAATATATATAACAATAATAAATACTATCTTACCATAGTTACAATAGATTCCAACAATATATTAGCAATGATTAAAACAATAAATTAACGTTATACTACAACAATATGGTAGCAATTAACTATGAAAATAAATTAACAATATATTATATACAACCATTTTGTAAAGTAGATTATATTTTATAACATTAGGTATATAGTTAAAAACTATAGCACTAATATTATAATAATAGACAATTATGTCTTGGCTCTTATCAAGATAAAATAATAACAATGGTTTTTAGAAATGTTATAATTGGAGACAGAAAAAATACACTATAACAATATAATAAAAATAAAATAATTATATTTAAAATTAAAAACGTAATATAAACAATAACTTTTAATAATATCGCAGCTAAAAAGGAAAACCAAATTGGGTCAATAAATTACAATAAAATGATAAGAGTAATCTCTAATTATATCATGGTAAACATATATCAAAATAAAAAAATATTATATATACAAACAATGTACAATAAATATATTAGAAATAAAACATACAATAATTATAATAAAAACAAAAATAACAGTAACAATAATAATTACTAACAATACAGTAACCAAAAATCAAAAACAATAATAAGAGACTACACATAAAAGTTAATAATAGGTACTATAGTCTTATATAAACAATATTGCACAAGAATACAGTAAATATTACAATGATTTAGTAACAATAAAGTGATATAATACTAAGATAATGTATTTATGATAGTGATGATGAACCACAACTTTAATAATTAAGACAATTATTATCAACTATCAATCCACTATGATACTATACACTAGACTAGAACATTATACTAGCAATAAAGTCCAACAATAAAATAACTACTGTAATTTTTCCCCATGAGTAGACCAGTGAGGAAGTGATGCACGATGCTCCCAGGAGGGTCGGGTGGAGGGAACACAACACTAGCATTGTCACTAACTACTGTTGTTCTCTCATGAGCAGACCAGTGAGGGAGTGATGCACGATGCTCCCAGGAGGGTCGGGTAGAGGGAACACAACACTAGCATTGTCACTAACTACTGTTGTTCTCTCATGAGCAGACCAGTGAGGAAGTGATGCACGATGCTCCCAGGAGGGTCGGGTAGAGGGAACACAGCACTAGCATTGTCACTAACTACTGTTGTTCTCTCATGAGCAGACCAGTGAGGGAGTGATGCACGATGCTCCCAGGAAGGTCGGGTAGAGGGAACACAACACTAGCATTGTCACTAACTACTGTTGTTCTCTCATGAGCAGACCAGTGAGGAAGTGATGCACGATGCTCCCAGGAAGGTCGGGTAGAGGGAACACAACACTAGCATTGTCACTAACTACTGTTGTTCTCTCATGAGCAGACCAGTGAGGGAGTGATGCACGATGCTCCCAGGAGGGTGGTGGTCGAAGGAGGTCCTGGCAGTGGGAAGACGACACTAGCTCTGAGGTTGTTGCACTCGTGGGCGACGCAGGATGACTGGTTGGGTCCGTCTATCCAACTGGCACTGTTCGTGCCTCTGAGGGAGCTGAAGGGGAGCTCTCTCGCCCACTACCTCAGTAAAGAACTGTTACCCAAGACGGCGCTAGGGGGCGGTGCCAGCCCCTGGAGCTCTGGCGGCACAGGGACGTGCGGAGGCGGCAATGGCTTCGCTCAGGTGAATCTTCCGACAGCAGCTTTTATGTTCCTTCCCAGACACGCGAGCGATGTTTCCGTACTTAAATTAAACAAGACAACTTTTACCACGTGGGGAGCTTACTATCATGACGACTATTCAAAGGCATCGAACAATATTTTTTCTATGAGGTGTCCTTTAGAAACATGTACTGAGCCTTTATTCAATAAAAGTTTGTATATGTATATATGGCTCCCCTTGGGTGGGGGGCATTAAATTGCAGGGGAGGGTTCCAGATCTGCAAACTTCTCTTCCTACTCCAGCATGACTATTAGCAAAACAAGTAGGTAGGTATCTGTTAAAACTTGTGCGTAGTTTGGCAGCGACGTGGTTCATAGTTTTCCGTGATATTGAAGTGTAAGCTCGTGCGCAAAGGAGACACAAGTTGTCTTACACTAGCATTTTTTTATTTCATATTTTAACCATGTATACTACATGTACAGGCTGTACGCAATTAGCAAATTGAGGTTCAATTTCCTTGTATTAAAAAAAAAGTAAAACTAAATTATTATTTTTTAATTTGTTTTAAGGAAGTGATTTTAACTTATTGTATTTCTAAATAAAATAATAATCTTAAAAATCACACTAGATTGTTTCGAATTATAAATTAAGCTTTTAATGAAAATGATACGGGTAGAGCCGGAAAGAGGGATGAACTAGTTTTATCCGGGTAAAGTCCACCTCAACCAAAAAGTATGCATAAAGCTGAAATATAATACAAGTGTCTAGCTTTACTCAGGTAATCTACGGTACATTCGTACCTGCTTGGTTGAAAGTTAACTTTATTATACAAAGAGGTTTTCCTAGTGTAGACCTGACAGTTCTCCCGAGTGTAGACCTGACTGTTCTCACGAGTATAGACCTGTCTGTTCTCCCGAGTGTAGATCTGACTGTTCTCCTAAGTATATAACTCTCTGTTCTCATAAGTGTAGACCTCTCTGTTCTCCCAATTGTAGACCTGACTGTTCTCCCAAGTGTAAATCTGACTTTTCTCCCAAGTGTAGACCTGCCTGTTCTCCCAAGTGTAGACCTTACAGTTCTCCCGAGTGTAGACCTGTCTGTTCTCTCGAGTGTAGACCTGACTGCTCTCCCGAGTGTATACCTGTCTGTTCTCCCGAGTATAGACCTGACAGTTCTCCCAAGTGTATACCTGACTGTTCTCCTAAGTATATAACTCTCTGTTCTCATAAGTGTAGACATGACTGTTCTCCCAATTATAGACCTGACTGTTCTCCCAAGTGTAGACCTGCCTGTTCTCCCAAGTGTAGACCTGTCCGTTTTCCCAAGTGTAGACTTGTCTGTTCTCCCAAGCATAGACCTGTCTGTTCTCCCAAGCATAGACTTGTTTGTTCTCTCAAGTATAGACCTGCCTGTTCTCCCAAGCATAGACCTGTCTGTTCTCCAGAGTGTAGACCTGACACTCCTCCTGTGTTTCAGGTCTGGAAGTGTCTGGGTCATCTGGAAGATCGGCTCCTGTTTGTGTTGGACGGGTACGACGAGGCGGTCAGTCTGTGGTGCCAAGAGGGCGGGGGGAAGGGAGGTCAGACTGGGACTAGTGGGGGTGGTAGGGAGGCCCTGGGGGATGCCATCGAGCTGCTAGAGGGCAGATTGTTCCCAGAGTGCCGCATCCTGGTGACCTGTTGCCCCGGTTGGAGTAGTGAGCTCATCCCTCTCGTCCAGCGGAGGGTGCTGCTACACGGGCTGGACTGGCCCCACGTGGAGAGACTCGTCACTGCGTACTTTGCCGGCAACAAGAAGCCGGAGTGCGCCAACAGGTGAGCCGGGACATTTTCAACTCCTATTGTCAGAGCTGGGGCGATATTTATAATAATATATATAATAATTATATATGGAAGTGTTTGGCATATTTTAACCTTAAATTAGAGTACCTATTATAAAAGTAAATGAAACATTGCAATTAAAAACGTTCCAAAAGTCTAACTTTTTAAAAATATATTTAGTATTGTTAATATTTAACTATATCAAAGACTAAAATGAGATACCTGCTTATTACTTTATTAAGATTAAGCTATTGTACTTTTGAGGATCGTAGCCAGTATAATTTTAAAACCCACTTCAAATAATCGAGTAATTAATTTGGATGTGAAATTAAAACCTATCTTCTGGAACACACCCTTAAATCCTAACAGTATGGCGTCCAGTGAATGTCATGTTTGTCAGACTGTCTTAATCTTAGTATTTGACTTCATAAAGATAATATCGTGATTAAAACTCTATTAAAGTTGGCTTAAGGTAAATTAAGATATAGATAACTATTGATTAAGAAAAAGTTAAGGTGAGTTAACGGTATATTATAACTAAATTAACCGTGAATATTTCTACATCAATGGGTACGTGTGATAATGCACTTACCTCCTTTAGTCCTGTTTATCACTGATGAGTAGATCAGGGTTTGAATCCCAGTCAGATGTATTGAAGGGGGTTTTCATTAATGGATTTTCACCCAAATGGTAGTAAATTTTCCCTAAATTACACATTCCTCATTTCTACCTGATTGTTGTAAATATGCAGACAGCCTGGAATGTTATTGAAATGCGCTGTCAAAAATAAATTGACTAGAATTGTACTAATATTGAAAATGTGTTAAGTTAGTGTATTATGTTGGCAGTACGGAGCTGTGTGTTTTCCTTTTAAATATTCATTTTAGTGTAAACTAAATATCATCTGACAAAACATTACGTTATTTTGGTAGGTATTCCTCAATGGCCGTAGAAATATAATATAATGCCTAACTAGTACAATTCTATCCTCTGCTTTTTAGTTACATACCTAATGGCTCACATCCTTTGTCTCTATTTTAGAGAGGAGTTTCTTGACGTGTGCAACATTTATAAACATCATAATAGCATAACTTTATTCCTTTTTACTTTTGACACATAGAAGGGGAGGGTTGTGACATCATTCAAGGTCGTGATCTATTCCTGTCTCTACTTGTCTTGTCAAGCCGCCAAACTGGTGCCATCAGTCATCAGGGAAAATCCATTGCCAAATAGATGGGGAGGGTTGCGACATCATTCAAGATCGTGAACTATTCCTGTCTTGTCAATCCACCAAACTGGCGCCAGTCATCAGGGAAAACCCATTACCGGGGAAAGGGGAGGGTTTCCAGGGTCAATGACTGCATGTACTAGCTCATGGTTTCATGGTCGTGATCTATTCCTGTTTTGTCGAGCCGCAAAACTGGCACCAGTCATCAGGGAAAACCCATTACCACATAGAAAGGGGGAGGGGAGAAATCCAACAGCCAATCAAAGAGCGAGGGGCGTGGTCACGTGACCAGATCCAGCCAATCAGCCTCGTGTACTAGGTGGCCCTCCGCACTACTCACAGCTACCGATTGACTTCCTTTAGCGCCAATTTAGAGGGGATTTCTTAACATTTGGAAACTTGCCTTACCATATTTAGGACCCACATCGGTGGCCGCGTGGTCTATCGCACTACTCTCGTGCTGTACTAGGCTGCCGATGACGGGGAGATTGGGGTACGATCCCGGTCGGGTGCACACTGATGGACCTGAAAGAGACAGAGTGTAATGAGGTAGACTGGATATAACTAGCTCAAGATGGAATTGGTGGCATACTTTTGTAAAAGTGCCAGTGAACTTTCGAGCTCCTAGTGCCAAAGAGTAATTAAGTAAAAGCTGATTGTGAAATGGGGTTGGTGTCTAGAAAATAGCAGGAAACATCTAAGCAGGGATTTTTGACCTATTTTGATGTTGATTATTATAACCTAAGTTAGGTTTATATTGAAAGCATTATCATTATTGAGGATTAAAGACACATCGACACAATTGGTCATTAACCCCTTTTATATTGTAAAGATCGTGTATTTTTAAAAGTGTTAGTATTCGGATCCTTGCTCAGACCCTTTACACTAGTCCTTCACTTTCATCCATCCTCCAAATATTGAGGCGCATAGACAACCATTATCAGGAACTTGAAAATAAATACTTTTATTGTAAAACAGTCCAGTTCACACCTCTTAGCGTTCATGAATAACGTCACTTGGACACAGCTCGTTTGAAATCTTTTTGTCATGTCTTAGTTGGGTTTTTTTGCATCATGTCTTACTACCCGTTCAGGTTATGTACTAATTACCAGGTGCGCCAACTAGTGAACATTATTGGGGGGGAGGGGCTGAGGTTTGAGGGTTTCTGCAGGCCAGTCTAATTTTTGAATGACACCTTTGACCATTCGGCCATTGACGCGAGTAGTTTTTAAATTTATTTTCCTGGTATTTCCTTGGTAGTCACTTGAGACCTGATAGAATGTACTATAAATACAAGTGGCTTATATTAGTACTTCCCAAAACTATTTTAGCATAGTGGTTCTACCCCACCCTGTGTCTAGGTGTGATAACTCTTTCCTTTAGTGACATAACAGTGTACACATAATTAAATAGAATCTTATGGCGTGGTTTCATTCCGTACCATAGTTATGCCTGTAATGTCTGTTTCAGGGTAAATGTATAGGCAAGCAAGGGGTGTAGAGTAATAAGCATATTGTTGTTACATTTACAAGTAGGTTGTCCCATAGTTTCACAAATATCGGTTTCCAGGTTCTTAGAAGTTATAAGCTCTAGTCAGCAGGTGCTACGCCCTCTGGCTTGTTGGCCGCTAGGTTGGCTTCTCCTCTGCGTGCTGTTCGAAGAAGACGGAGGTGAGCTCCCAGTGGACACCCTAGACGTACACCAGGCCCTGTTCAAGTGCCTTATCCGCCGCAGTTTGATCCGCAGGGGAGACGTCAACCTTGTGGCATCCACCTCCCCGGACCTTCCCGGCCACTGCAAGAAGATGCTCGCCGAGTTTGGAAAGCTTGCTCTGGCTTGCGTCAAAGAGGAAAGGTGAGAAACACTGTCGTGTCAAGACTGGGGTGTCAAGTGGCGTCTTGTAAAATTATGACAGACAGGACTTTATAGAAACTAGTCTTACATTGAATGTTTTCCTTCTATGCTCTAATTTATTTTGAAACTATACTTACATGAAACTAATTTAATTTTATAAACAAAGTAAAGAATCAGTAACAAAACTTATTTTTAGTGCGAATGTAAACTTGTTTTAACACTCATTGTAAGTTTATTTTATTTACATAGAAAAAACAACAAGATTAGCCCTTTTTTTTTGTTTATAATTTTATTTTTTGGTAGGCATAGCTATTTTATATTTTACATCAAAATGACCTTCCACGTGTAATTTTAGAACTGTTGTTGACTTACTATATGAAAATAAATATTGCTGTGTATGTACTTCATATCTTCAAATATATCAAACTACTTTATATAGGCATATTTATATATTTTATATTCCTAGCTTAGAATTATTTATATAATAGTATTCATTAAAATAAATAGTGGAATAAGCCTATATTGATACAGGTGACCTGGTGGTCTAGGGGTAAGGTGTCAGACTTCTATGCTGGCGGCCGGGGTTCAATCCTCGGTCCCGGCAAAGATTTATCTGATTACCAAACCCTTCCTTCACCTCTGACAAGACTTCTTGTGAATGTGGGGAATGCCAGGTCTCCGCCGTGGTTCGGATTCCACGTTAAACTGTAGGTCCTTCATTTCATCTCACAATCACCCTTCCATTACACATTAGCGTAAGTGCGTATAACCCGAATGGGTAGTAAGACGCGGTGCTAATAATCAATCAACCTATATTGATATTGAAATTTTGAGTAAAATACTCGGCAATCATTATCGGAAACCCTTCCAGTAGTCTTTTAGTTGTACAAGTAGATATAAGAGTCCTCACTTAGTACTACTGATCAGATTAGACAACTTCAACCTTTTCAAAAATATCACCAAAAGGGATGAAAAAACTTTATTTGTTTTAATGAAAATCAATGTCGATTTAAAATATAAATATATATCATGCTCTATATCACCCGGGGGTCACCCACTAAAGCCAGTGACTACTTGTTCACACCTAATAAAAGACTGGACAGATATCTTGCATTGCACACCTTGCTGACTTTTCAGGATTGGCAACACTAGTAAACAAATATTCTACTGATGTACTGAAGTAGTTTTGGGCATAAGAAGTTTACAATCAACAAAAGCACCTTCAAAATATTTTCATTGTAAGGGATACTCAGAATGGGCAGTTTCTAGAATCTGATCTAAACGATATGCAATGACGAATGCCATGTTCTTGCTCACTAACATCGAAAAGAAAAAGGAGATGAGTACGGAATTTTCGCTTCGATATTTGAACGATATGCTTTTAAAGACATTTATATGCAAAACAGGGGAATACCTTTATACTTGTATGAATAGAAAAAGACGCAGTGTTCATGTCATGGCTGGTTCTTAGGGCGTTCATTTTTACACCACCAATACCCCAAACGTCCAGTCTAGTTGAAAGAATCAAAATGATGCTGAAATAGCGCATGTGGTCGTACTCACCGAAACACGACATAGGTAAATATGTAAATTACCCTATGAGCCTGTGAAACAGTGCAAAACATTATAATATCAAAGTAGTGCTCGCAAACCTTTCTAAAACCAATGTTTTAGAGCTAATAGACCGTTTATGAAGTGAGTGACGGACACAATATAATTAATAAGCCCAAACTCTTGAACGACACGATTTTTACTAACAAGTCCCAGGTATTACTTTAAACTGGGTACAAAAGCAACCGAAGATAATATACTTTTGAGGTGGGCAGTATTTTGTTTTAAGCCCATTGTGTATATAGTAAAAGTCCTTAACTGTGAAGAAGGGGAGGTAAATTTTTACGTGCAGAAGCTAAAAAATGTACATTTTGTATAGCAGAAGAAAGTAACATGGTCAAGAGGTAAGTGTTCTAGAAAGAAAGTGTATTTTCAGAAAATGGTTTACTCGTTAAGTACAATTCACGTCTCTATTCTAATCACGTTAGCGTCTGATATTAAGGACCAGTTTTACATCATCCATTCGATTACATATGCAAACAAATGTAACAATACAAAACTGAAATACCAACACTTTAGATAGCTCGGTGGTATAATCCCCCCACCCCCCGGTCGTTGACGGAGGGAACGGCAAAAGAATGGTCAGTCTTGTCTAATTTGATTTTCTGAAGATGGCCAGGTAGAGATAATAATTCCAGCTCTATGCTGTGAGATTATTTTGCCTAAATGTTTCCACTTTCCCCTTCACGCAAATACGTGTACATTTAATATAAATGGTTCCATTTTGGTGTGGATATATTCGGATAGCCTTAACGTGTACTAATACCTAGAATACGTTTTAATTTACCTTACTAAATACTACTACTAATACTAAACAGCTTATTTCATTTCCCTAGATAGAAAAAAAAATTGGGCCCGTAGTTATTTGCATTTTAAAATTTATCTATAACAGATCTTTTAAAGCTAGCGCGTGTGTTGAATACGCAACTTGATATTTTAATTCTCAGGTTTGTGTACACGGATGCAGAGATTCGCTCCCACTGTCGGGGCGGTGGCCTTGAGGTCGCAGAGCTGGGTTTTTTGACCCGGGGTCTCAACTTCGGCCGCTCCCACAACCAAAAGAAAAGGGCTGACTACTTCACTCCCCTCGTGAGAACGTTTGCTGAGTTTCTGGCGGCCTACTACATCTCCTCCGTGGTCCACTACGCCAACATTCTCAGGAGGGAGCTTGAAGACCTCCCTGGGCTGAGTTCCATCGGTGGTGGGAGCAGCTTCTTGACAGACAACAGCACGGTGTTGATACTAAGGTTCCTGATGGGGCTTCTCGGAAGGAAAGGGCACCTCGTGTTCAACCAATTGTGCCCACTGGACTTCCCCACTCGGACGACGTTCATGCTGCTTCAGGCAGCAGGACCTTCTGAGAGCAATGTGGCCGCCGTTTGCCGGCTGTTGGGAGCGTCGTCTAGTGGTGGGGGCTGTGTTGGTGTGGGGGGAGGTGGTGGAGGACCCGGGAATGGGTCGAAGTTGACGGTGCCTCTTGTCCATACGGCTCCTCTTGAACTCGAGGGCTGGTCGCATGTCCTCAGGAGCGAGTCTTGCTCGCTTGAAGCCCTGGAATTGGTTTTTCAGTTCGATAAAGGTATTACACACGGCCCTTACAACTAATCAATATATTATGTCCATCCATTTCATAGACAAAGCTATCAGTAACTAAGACCCCATTTGGTGGAAACTCTGTGTCACATGACGAACAACTATTGACTTCAATGAGACTCCTGTGGTGAGGTGTGACCGTTTACAAAAAGTTATCAGATCTGTACACAGTTAAAAATAGCCCTCAAATATTACACACAAATATCTTATTTCTAAAAACTACATTATTTTCAAAATATAAAAACAAACAAGGGTTTACTTAAATCAAAGCTAGATATAGAATGTAAGTTATTCTACAATCAACAGCTAAAAAGAATTTATCGATAAATCAAACTTAAAGTAGATATGAAATTATAGTAATTAAGGGGAAATGTATTTAAATCCATCCCCTACTCTGGACACGAAGTGACCTGTAACAGTGAAGGAAATAGCTTTATTTAGTAACCCGCCTCGGTGGCGTAGTTGGCTAACGCGCTAAACGTGTTGAGCTTCGACTGCTGAGGACGGGGAGATCGAGGTTCGAATCTCGGTCGGGTGAACTGGGGGTGGTTTTTCCTAAATGGTTTTACACTCTCCCTGCACGCAAATGCGGGTTCACTTCCTCTCATTCGACCTTGCCAATTCCTAATCCATTAGCGTAATTAGTACTTAAAGCGTATAACCCGAACGGGTAGTAAGACGCGGTGCTAATATTATATATTATTTATTGTGTTCGGTGGCTCAGTCATATATATCTACTAATCAATGTATATATATATATATATATATATATATGTATATACTAATTAATGTAGCCACATTCCAGAGTGGTAACAGACCCCTTTTTCTCGTGTGTCTAAAGGGGTGCTGCGAAATATAGCGATAGCTCAATCCAGGGTGTTCAGTAGATTTTGTATTCAATAAAGTTTGTGGAAATTCTTAACCTTATGTAATATCCTGGTTTGAGATAGACAAAAATAAGTTAATTGTATATCCTCATTTTATGAATTGACTATCTCGCGTATAATTTTTGTAATTTAATTTTCAACTGTCATCATTGGTAACACTGGAGACGCTTTGCCCCTATTATACTTGAATCCATGTTACATAGTGTGCGCCTTAACGTTTAATTAACCTCCTCAATAGCAATATTTATAATTATAGTTATGGAATGCCCGACTACCTATTACAAGTGAAGTTTTCTTCTTCTTTTGGTGTGTCATTGTTTGGTTTACCTGCTATACATCTGAATAGAAGGAAATGTACTTTCATAATGTAGTTAAGATAGCAACAGTCACAAAGACCAAAGATATAATTATTTAATGTTATTAACATTGGTGCTGAAATTAATGCAATTAGTTTTACTTCATCATAAATTGTAAGTATATATGTGTATGTATATACAACATACACATAAATACATCATAAATTGTAAGTATATATGTTTATGTATATACATATATATATATATATATACTTACAATTTATGATGAATAATTATATATATGAGCGGTGAATGACTCTGGGTGCTTAGTTAAATTTATATTTTTCATTATCAATGTACATACATTAAAAATAAAAAAAATCACTATCTATATATATATATATATATATATATATATAT
>CABFVZ010000674.1:217799-262646 GCA_902151445.1 Timema monikensis | reverse complement strand
TATATATATATATATATATATATATATATATATATATATATATATGAAAAATATAAATTTGACTAATCACTCAGTCATTCATCACTCATACTTTAAGGCATTCTGTGATTAGCGTGTTGATTCATCGGCGGTTAGAACTATTATTTAATCTCAGTCATCGGTGAATTAAGCTAATCTAAATGCGGCCTCTCTTATGATATTTAATTGGCTAGGGTTAGGGATACTCACAATATAAGGAAATTAACTTTGTCATGGATATATCCGAGTACTTTGTTTAATGATTCAATTGATGTTATGAGTCGCTACTAAGAAGTTATTGTTTCAGTAGCTGGTTATATTACGTGAGTTTCCACTCCAGTTATCAGTTCCAAATTACACTTAGTCACACAAATAAATCTAAAAACATTTGGTCTTCCCCAATAGGTACAGTAGTTCAAGAAATTGTAAGCTTACTAACAACTAACTAGACATTTATGCACCAATTTTTTAACTAAATAAATTTTATTAATATACACGTTGGACATTTGAGGATTAAAGGATTGGTATGGGTACATTTTGATTTCTAGTCTAGCAGTAAGCTAGGTTCTACGCACCCTAATAGTATTTGTGTGATGTTCTTGAGGCAACATTGTAACGTGAGATTTTATTATGCTTTCATTGATTGATTTTAATAAGATCTTCAAATATGACTATTATTGTTTGCGACTTATTTTATAATTGTACCTCACATTCATCACGTGAAGACAAAATAATTACACATCCCAATGAGATTCAAAACAAATCATTTCGAAGTTGATTTGTCATTATCTGAAGCAAAACTTCCCAACAATGTTGGTCTGGACTAATGGTTCTGCACCTTTTCTAATTCAACAGACAGTAAAAAAATATTGGTTCCTTGCGAACAGCTGGCTAGGTAGAGGATTTAAGAAACAAGCCAAGATTTTCCCATAGCAGGCCTAGTTTGGGTCAAATCTAAATACTGGGCTCTATATCACAAACAATTCCTGTTTATAGATTTGTCTAATTTTTCATGCGTTGATTTTTGTAATTGTGATTTGAATAAACTGGTTAAAGCAATTTTTAATCTGGCCTGCCCTTTCATCACGTACAGTCACATCAGGTACAGTTAGGTGTATAAGGGTGATGTTATTCTCTCACTAATATATAATTGTTTGCCCCACAATTGAACTTGTGTCAGTCCGCAAACTAATGGTTGAGAAAATCTGAACTACACCAAATGGACTAAAGCAGATTTTTTTCTAACATTTTTTTAGGCGCCGACTGCGAAGAGTTGTTGGACGCGTTTTTCTCCTCCCTGTCATGCAATGACAGCGTCCGTCTTGTGAGGATCTCATCCTTGCTTGGTCACGAGTTCACTACCACCGAGGTGGCCAGGCTAGCAGGGTACGTCAAGATGACTCTGCCCAAGTCCCGACTCCACACTTTCGAACTGGTCATCACCTGTTTGGAAGACAGTGCACACGACAAGTTAGTCAAGAGTTTCATAGCCCCTGAGATTAGCAGGGTCCATCAAGGTGACCCTGCCTCCAATCTTAAGATGATCTATATTTGGATAAGAGAGATATATGTGAACCATTATTTATAATAATATTTTTTTATTGATTTCAGTATCAGATTAAGCTCATTAAATATATTGAGTCAACCTTGTAGTTGTATTTCATCGTCAAGCTTGCACAATTTATATTTCATGATCTTATGAATCTTATATATCACTGTCTTATCCACAAAGAGAATCAATCTAAACCTTTTAGTTGGTAATTAAGTCAAATACAAATATTGAGTGAAATAGGGGACCAGAAGAGATCCTTGTGGTGTTTCCATGCTTATACCTGTTTATGAATATGAGACTTTCATCCATCAACCAAGACTTCAAACCATCTATGTTGTAAGAAGTGGATCACTATGTCTGCTATCCACGTAGGAAAATGATAATTTAAGAGTTTTTATTTTTTCAGGGCCAATGTGCTAGACCTTGTCAAATGCTTTCTCAATGCCGATGCAGGCCACACAATAACAAAATGTACCTTAGACTGTTTCATTTTGTAATTCAAGTCCTTTTTACCATTTGTTTACCCTGAAATTTAGCAATCTTGGTTCAACTATGGGGAATCTTAAAATATAGAACCATAGTGTAGTCCGTAAAAGTAAGACTGTTACCTTTCAAGGTGCACTGAATGTACTTAGCTTGGTTACATAGCATGTGACATGTTATAATACTTCAACCCCACTCAATAGTTTTACCCCATTTTTCATTTATTCGAAGTATTTAACATTCCCTTTATAAACCAACTGATCATATCGACACACTTCCAATTGTAATCTAACTTAATACTAAACTAGAGACAACACCAAGCCCCCGGACGTTAATTTAATCACTGTGAAAGAATAAACCCACATTTCACCAATAATAAAGCTTTCAATTATGCAAGGACTCGATCCCGGAACCCTTATTTTAATATACAGACAGGCTACCAACTGATTTAATGTGTTGGACAACCCCACTGGAGTTTAGATCAACAACAAAAAATATGAGAGAGGTAATATGTTATGATCAGTCTACCCACGGTGCAGGCCCTAATCTGATGTTTTTGTCCAGGTTCCAGTCCCTGGTGGATGCTCTCTGCGAGGGTCTAGAGCTCGACCCCAGTCCTAGTCTCAGTAAACTAGTCCTGGACCTGAACCTTGGCACAAGCCAGGTGGTACAACTGTGCTCTTCGCTTCAGAAGGCCCCCCAGGTTACCTTCCTTCACTTGCCCCATCTCGGATGTGGTAGGGATGGTCTCAGAGCCATCGCCAACCTCATACGTTGCAGACCCCTCGTCGCACTCAACCTGGCTGGCAGCTGGGGTATGCGCCGTGAGGATCCACCCTCCTCGAGTGGTGTCAGTGTTGGTGAGACCCCCACAGACAATAATAATAATAATAATAATCATGTTTACAGTTGTCCTCATTCGCAAATGAGTTATTGAATAAAGACCGGTTAAATCAAGGCCGTACCGAAGTAGAACAGATTTGGGGGGTTTAATCCCCCTCTGAAAATAATAGATAGCAGAAAAGCCAGATCATACGGAATACAAGTGTATTTGTTTGCCTCATGTAGCTACGATTCACGCACACCTCCCTTGACACTTCTTCTGTTTCCAGCCAAATCAAAACAGTGTTGCTATCTACACCAACAAAACGTGTTCGACTGGATTAAGACTGTATTATACGCCACCTAGATGCATAGCTCAATAGCTCTGTGGTTTGAGCATTTGCGTACCAAGTCAAAGGTCCCCGGTTCGATTCCCACGTTCAGCTGTCATTTTTCAATTTAAAGAAATTAGTAGAATTTATACTTTGCTATCTCCAATGTAACAGTTGTAAGGCGTTTGCAATCGAGTGTTTTTTTTAATCATTCACTAGTGGATGTGTACCGGTTTGTTTATTTTAAAACGCACTTGTTAACACTGAGAACTGGGCTAGATATTATTATTATTATTATTATTATTATTATTATTATTATTATTATTATTATTATTATTATTAGCACCGCGTCTTACTACCCGTTCGGGTTATACGCACTTACGCTAATGTGTAATGGTAGGGTGATTGTGAGATGAAATGAAGGACCTACAGTTTAACGTGGAATCCGAACCACGGTGGCGGCCTGGCATTCCCCACATTCACAAGATGTCTTGTCAGAGGTGAAGGAAGGGTTTGGCAATCAGATAAATCTGTGTCGGGACTGAGGATTGAACCCCGGCTGCCAGCACAGAAGTCTGACACCTTACCCCTAGACCACCAGGTCACCTCCCAGATATTACGGAGAACCGGATAGTCGAAGGCCGGATAATCGTGACTCTAGTGTATTAATAATGAATTTTGGTGTTCTTCCTAAATGTCTAGACTAGTATACTAGTAGCTTATTGAGTATAGTAAATATTCCAGCACCTACAGCTCAAATCGTATTTAAAATAACTTTAAATACTTCATAGAAGGATTTAATATTAAACTTTCATTGGCATATCTTATTGGGATGTCCCCCAACCTCCACTTAACTCTAAGATAAATCATTTAAGTTGGGCCCTGGTCACTCTTGATCATTCCTTGTCAATCAGCAATAGAGGTTGATCTGCTTTTGCCCTTGCTTGACGATGGTGTATAAAGGCCGATTCTTTGTGCCAGTGGTAGATCTATGGAATATTTTAGAATAAGAGGGACTAATAATGAAATAAAACCAATGTAGAATGGTGAATAATTGATTATAGCCCCTATATTGGGTAAATGTAAAACCTAAGGATGTTGCACCATATATGTTTAATAGTCCATGATGTTGACCATAACAGAGGCCCGGTGTTTTAGGTTCCGGTAGCGGTAGCAGTGGCGTCAGCACGCTCCAGCACCTGGCCAAGCAGCCCTCCCTCACCAGCAACATCTCCCCCAAGGCCACCTCTTCCTACTACTTCTCCTCCCTGCCGCGAGGCATGATGGGAGGCTACAACAGTCTTAACAGACCCGCTACTCTGCCCAGGCAGCCACTGCAAAACCTCCTCAGCGACGGTTACGGTACCGGAGGCGGGGGAGGGGATAGCAAGAGGAACTCCGACTCGGTCCTGTTCCAGAGGTTGTTCCATCCTCTGCCCGCGTGTGACTCCACTGCGCATGCGGGCTCTGGTTTCCACGACGTGTTCGAGGCCGCCAGAGACCCCGCGTGCAAGCTTAGGAGCCTCAACGTGAGCAAGTGTCTTCTGGGTAAGTGGACCTGTAATAATTATCGTAAGATATATAATTATTTATTGCGTCTTGATGTCAGTATTGACCATCAGCGATATAACAAGGCATCGGTGAGCACGCAGACTAAGCGCCGGCTTTATAGTCAGACTTAGTACGCCTCAAGTACGACCCTATACTAAATACAAGATGAGGACAATAGCTACCTACAAATGGAGTGGGTTAGTTTCACCTATGAAACTGGTCCATCCCATTCTGGTCTAGGTAGGTGTCGTTTCGTATTTAGTATAGCACCGCACTTGAGGCGTACTAAGTCTGACTATGAAAGTGTCTGCAAATGTCAAGCTCATCTAATCTAGCTTTCCAATGACGAGAAAGTTAGGGCTTGAGTTCCAATTGGATGCAATCAGGCTGTTTTTCCTCCGATTGTTTTCTAGTCTCCCTCAACACAAATGTGGGCATAGTCCCTATTTATTATATCTCACTGGTCCCTATACAATCAGTGTATTTAAATTAATATAGTCTTGATGGGTAATAATATTAGCTGTCAAAAAAAAAGGTCCCTTATCTGATCACAGTTATCCATTGTATGCATGTGTTTCTATGGTCCCAATCTTACCACCAGTCCGTCGGAGAGTGTAACATCATCATGTTAAACTTCCTCGGTACACATGACTGGGATATAAACCCCAACCTCTACTTCATCGTAAAATAATACAAAACCAGACTGACACCTTTGTGTGCGCACCCACATAATAACATAAATACCCGCTTCAATGGCCGCATAGTCTAAGGCGTTATTTTCACGCTAAACTAGACTGCCGATGATGGGGATATCGTGGTGTACTGAGGGAGGTTTTTCATAAATGGTTTCCCACTGTACCTCCACGCAAATGCGGGTAGACTTACTCTAAATTCAACCTTCCTCATCCTAACCCGTTTGGATAATTTTTTTCTTTATTTTTCTTTAGTTTTTAATTTGTTTCCTTCGAGACAATAAAACTTTATATTCAAATCTGACCTGTATTTTATGCCCAAGCGGATTATTTACTTACCTGGCATGAGGAGGATACTGTAACAATAGATAATATATATTCATGTTTACCTTTTAACAATAACTGTTCATTATTTGAAATTTTTAGATGTATTTACATGAGAATAATTATTTGTACTCAGACTGTAAGAATCTTTCCAAACATAGGATTCGTATGTAATTATATGCTTATCACGAGTAATGTAAACAACTAAATTAAGTGAGGTAGAAATGAAAAGGGTAATTAACAGGAAACTAACCAGAATGTGTCTGAGATAGGATGGAAATCCAAAGGATAAAATTGTCCCAGTCCAACCGATTGGTATTCGAACTTGAGTCTTAACCACTCGGGTCACATAAAGGCTCGCCAGTAGAACAAGTAGAACATATTACTCGGTCATTATTAAACTGGGTTTCAATAATGAAAACATCATTTAATTATACTAAACATAAGAAACTAATATAAGAGAACTCTGGAGTGATTTATTTTCCAACAGAACCACACAAACAATTGACTGGCGAAATGACATTCTAAAAAAACGGTAGGGAGAAAACATATTTGCCTTGGTCATGTACTAGATCGTTAAGGCTTCATACTTCCGACTACGAAAGGCCGGTTAAAGCCCGGGTGAGGTCAAAAGATCACTCTTCACACGGGGCTGATGGTTGTTGAGCTATAAATCATTCGGAGCTTATTGTACCTCGGGTAAGAGGGAACACACAATTTAAAATGTCTTATTTTATGTTACATGTCCTGCTGCTGATTTGGAACGCACACAACCAATACTAACTACTCTAAATACAGGAATAGAAAACCTAGTTTTATGAAAATATACTATAATTTGCTTGTAATGGACTTAAAGACACATTAAATTAAATATCCCTAATGCACCCGATCAAGATTCAAACTTTGGACTCCCAGATCAAATTAAAGAATTCCAGTGATGACATAGCTCGTATAAATAATGGATGATAAACATATTCTCAGTCTAGATATCCTGGATTTATGCCTAGATCTCTAAGGTCATTCAGACACGCCAACCTCTTGTCACCAGAGGAGTATAATCTCGGCATGTCCGTGTGATTAGGTGCTGAGGACGCACTGTGTCTAGGAGAGACGGTGAGAAGATCAGAGTGTTTGGACGCACTGAGACTCGAAGGCGGGACCCGACTAGGGGAAGTGCTGCCAGTGCTGCTGGGACTGGCGGACAACACTTCCTTGCAACTGCTCGACCTGGGCTCACAAAGACTCGTACTGGAGGACGGGCCGACCCAGCTAGTGTGTCAATCATTGGCCAAGAACACCAGTCTCAGGCTGCTCAGTCTTGAAGGATGGACCTTCAGGATAGAGGTAAGTCACCTTTGAACAGAATATTTATCAATAGTTCCGCACAAATTAGTATTTTTATACTCAATATTTGTACTAGTTTACTTGAAATCTTTCTTCATTTATGCACCCGCCTCGGTGGTGTAGTTGGCTAACGCGCTTGTCGTGTTGAGCTCGACTGCTGAGGACGGGGAGATCGAGGTTCGAAACTCGGTCGGGTGAACTGGGGGTTATGGTTTTCCACTCTCCCTCCACGCAAATGCGGGTTCACTTCCTCTAATTCAACCTTCCCAATTCCTAATACATTAGCGTAATTAGTATTTAAAGCGTATAACCCGAACAGATAGTAAGACGCGGTGCTAAATATTATTATTATTCATTTATACGCATCTTATAGGCTGTTCGGACTATCCAAAACATGGCATAATATGAGAAAACTTTAAGAAAATACCTCAATACTTGCATAGGGATGGGATGGAATACATTAATAAAGGAATATCCAATACACCCATTTGGGATCGAACCATTTATTCCCGAGATACTAATCACTAGTGAAAACTATTAGAAAATTATAGTCTTATTAGTTAAAAAAAATGGGTGTGTGTACTTATGTACGCGCGTGAGAAGTTATAAACCTACTTCTTTGGCATCATTAAAAATTTAATAATATATATATATAATTATTCAAAATAAAATTTAGAAAATAATAAATATATATGACATAATTTGTACTAAATATTATAAGATTCTTAATTTTAAATATTTATTATTGATTATTTAATATTTTAAAAGTAAATGAATAAATTTAATAATAAATTCAAAAATTGAATTTAAGTTTATTCATTTTTTAAATATTTATTATTTTCTTAATTTAATATTCACTTTTTACTTTTATCAAAAAGTTTTCATTAAATTTGTTCATTTATTTTTATTATTTATTCAATTTAATAATAAATATTAAAATTAATATTTTAACCAATAATAAATATTTAACAATAATAATTTAATAATATTTAGTATGAATTATGTTAAATAAAATAAATAATACATTCGGATAGTTAACCTCAATTATATTGGAGCACTTGAAAAAGTCTATAAGCACAATTTTTTCACTAATGTTTACGAATAGTAGATAATATTAATCAAAATATTCAATTTAAATTACTACTTGAATATAATTTATTAGCACATATATAATTCGCACTTGTATGAAACTAAAACACGTGTTGTGAATGTAGAAACTAGAAACATATGGATACATATTATATATATGAAAACAGTGATCAAAGGTGACGAGCGTACCAACATGCGCGACTAGCAGAGGTTCCATTTCCATTTTGTTGGTAGCATTTTTTTCGAGACTTAATGAGCGGTTTAGCTTCAACCTGATACTTTTGTTTTACAGTGATGCGCGCGCATCTTAAAATTTCACTCTCATCATTTTTTCATAACGCGCCTAAAGAAGTATAACTTCAACAGGTTTAAAAATTAGTTCGAAAGACATTTAACAAATACTTAATCAACAAATTAATATCAATCATTTAATTACTACCAATTAATTATATGAGCTGAACATCAATCCGTATACCTTACATTTAAACTAATTACAACCATAAGAAATATGTAGCCACACGTTAAAACTACTGTGCTAGGAACTTCAACACTGAAAGCTTCGGTCAGGCGAGCAGGAACTGTAAGTTTGAGGTGGTGGAACAATATAATACCGCCTTGAATGTGCCTTGAACAATGCGTGAAATGTCGCAACATCTAGTCAGGCCGGTGAACGCCTGCTAGCTTCAGTGATTTCTCATTTCAGTTCAGCCATGAATTCCGTAGCGAAAAAGTCCTAGCACCCGTATCGGTTATACTCTAATTGGGATATGGAAAAAAGTAGAATTTTAAAAGAAATGTAATCACATTTTCGTGGAGAGAGAGTAGTAAACAATTTTGAAAAACGGCCTCAGTACACCCAACCAGGATTCGAATCCCTACCTCCCCGTCACCGGCAATTCAGTCTGACATTAAAGAGGCGCGTTAGATCATGTGATCACAGATGCGTGATTTTTCTCTGTACAACTTGTGTGACGTCATTCAACATTGGATGGTTAGCAAAGGGAAAATGTGCTCTTAGTCATTAAACATTGAGCTTTACGCAAACGAGTTTTTTTTTTAATGTCGTATTGTTCAAACAAGTATATCTTTGCAAGCTTACAGTTACATTTTCACTGTCAATATAGGCCTACTCCAGGTTAAGTTTAGAAAGTAAAAACCTACTCAAACATAGTAAAGATAAAGTCACACTCATACATACATCATCACATGCTACCACTGTACTGAAATGGACCCCGGCATACTCGAGCTGAGACATATCTTTGAGGACGTGCCCTATCTGGCCAGTAACACTTGAATTCACAAGGTGTCTCATTCCAGCATCATTTGTCGCTTGCTTCAAGTGACACTTAACTGCTCGTCTGGCCCAATGTAAAGAGATGTAATGCCAATTGGAAGAATTTGTTGATGTCATTGCTTACGTCAGCCAGATACTACGTCACCCAGTACACAGCAGTTAGTAGTATGTCGTTCGGTCCATGTGTTTCGGAGGGTCCTTTCATTTATCTTAATGATTATTTATTTATTTGTATTTGCCTGATAATGTTTTTTTCGTGTATAGTTATTTATTTTATTATGTTTACCACTATAGTATATGTTTTAATATGCTAATATAAAATACAGCAGGGATGTTCTAGTTAATGGTTCAATAATAGTAACTATAATACTATATATCTATGAATGCTAACTATATGTAGTGGTATTGTTCTTATCAAGCTGTTTATTATTTTATATAATATAATATATAGGATACAAGTCATTGCTGAACAATCAGACTTTTAAGCTTTTTGTTCATTTATTTACATATGTTAAGCACGTAAGGCTAAATATCATTGTTGAACAATCAAATTTTTAGGATTTTTGCTAATTTATTTGTGTACGTTCTTCAATTTTAATTACATGTGTTTTTAAACAGACATACAAAATGCCTAGCTTTGCTGTTGCACTGTGTAAATAATCAACGAAACTGCAAGGGTAATAATATATATTTTTACTCCTTTCTTAAGGATCCAGAAATGTTCCGTACATGGGAGCTCAAATGTAAAAGGAAAGACACAATTAATACAAATTTTGCTCGAATATGTTCCTTTCATTTGGCCGATAGTGACTTTGATATTTGTGGTGGTAAATTGAAAGTTAACTAAACTGCCAAAAACTTAAAACAAATTGAATGTTGCCAGTGTTAATACAATATTTCCAACACGTAGGTAATTTTGAACATATTTTAATAGTTTTTTTAAGTGTAATTTATTCAGTGTTTCTCATTTATTGGTGTGGATTTAAAATATATATTAATATGTTTAATGTTCTAAAACGTGGCATTATAATTTCTAACAATAATTGTTTGGAAAGGACTTAATTTGTCTTCCATAAAGCCTTGTGAATGCTAAGCCATGTTCTCACGTATAATTTTCCGTGATCCACTGAAGATTAATACAAAATGAATGTCAGAACACTCATTTCATTAGACTGAATTATTATTTCACATTATCATTACAATTTAAAAGAAGTTATATTTTATTAATTTTTAATTATTATCATTATTGAAAAATGAAAATCAAATGAACCGTTTGAACACGCACAAGAATTAATGAATTTGTTTTTATTTAAATGTAAATATTTATTTAGATATTTACAGACAATACATTGTGCTGTTATAAGATTTCTCAAAAATTGTATTTAAGTGTTGAGACGAACAAACCGACCCATTTTTAGACTGCTACATACAATTTGAATGTCTGTGGAATATAAATAGTGGTTTGTATAAAATAAAACAGCACGTGGCGTCATTTTAGTAAATTAAGCAATAGTTGATTATTCTCACCATGATCATTATGATAAACGACACGTGTGAACAAATTCCTTTAATTTTTATGATCATTAAAAATGAATCACTTGAAATTATTAATTGAAAAAGACACGTGAGAGCATGGCTTTAAGCACTGGCTAGTGTCCTGAGTGACGTCACACACTCAACCAATCAGATGTCTTTCTCCAACTGGCGCTACCTTCTATTCTCTTTACATTGGTCTGGCCGTAGCCTTATACAAGCTTAGCTAGAGATATGTATTCTCACCTCGGAGACTATACATTCTCTCTCATATCTCTTCTATAAATCAGTATTTAAATTTTTGGGGAGGGGGGGTATGCTGGAGGGGATTATAGGGCGACACATATACCTTTCTTGCGTGACATGGTACAGAACCAGCATTGCCTCCTTACTAGTGGGACTATCACAATAATGATTTCGTTTTATTATAATATTTGCTGTGTAGGTACTTAACGAACGCTGGGTTAGATTATTACTAATCGCAATTAGAATTTCCCAGCTACTATAGACAACAACCAACACCTAGGTGGATAACGGTGAGATATAAAAAGCACACCAACAAACGGTGCTATTCTATATTTTCATCACTGAGTTTTACTATCCATTAGAGATATACGCATAATAAGTTCTAATTACACCTATGTGTTAGTGATGAGTAAGGCTTAATTTAGAGGAAGTGTATTCACATATGCATGGGGAGAGAGGAAAACCATTAATGGGAAAATCACCCTCAGTGCACCCTACGAGTATTCGAACTATCATCTCTCCACCATCGGCAATCTATTCTATTATGAAAGTGACGGCTTGGACCAGTGGTACTAAACCTAGGATACGTGTACCCTGGGCGGTACGCAAAGACATCTTAGTGGGTACATAAAATGTAATATACAAATAGGTCGTGGTAAACACAGTTAGTCACAAGGGGCCTGGAAGTATAGATATACGATTCGAAAACGCCATTTTTTTTTCTCTTTCTCATTCTTTGTCTCCTTAATGCAATTCTTATCTGGGCGGTTAGTTGGATATGTGTTAGATAACACTTGTTATCTAAGATCTTAATTCTTCTTTTTTTCATTCAAATCTTATTATTTAATACATTATTTTTGATTTAATTTATATTAAATAAATTATATAATATGTATAACTTTCATTATACACAAACAACTTCGGGTGACCCGTTTTGGTGGCCGCATAGTCTTAGGCACTACTCTCGCAGTAGACTAGACTACCGATGACGGGGAGATCGAGGTTTTAATCTCGGTCGGATGTACTGAAGCTGGTTTTCTAAAATGGTTTTACACTCTCCCTCCATGCAAATGCGAATACACAACATTTACATTCAACCTTTTTCATCCTAGCCCATTAGCGTAAAACCATAAAATCTTATATAGTAAAACGCAGTGCTAAGAAAAAAAATAGTTCCACCAATGGCTGTCTGGCAGTAGTTTCACTAGTTAAGGAGTTACATTAGTTCCACCAATGGCTGTCTGGCAGTAGTTTCACTAGTTAAGGAGTTACATTAGTTCCAGTAGTTACTAATTTACATAAGTTCTAATAGTTATTGATTTGCAATAGCTTCACTAGTTAATTATTTGCATTATTTCCACTATTTACTGATTTGCATTAGTTTCACTAAATTGCACTAGCTATAATAGTTAAAGATTTTAATTAGTTCCTTTAGTTACTCATTTTCAGTAGTTCCATTAGTTACAAATTTGCACTAGTTTCACAGGTTACTTATTTGCATTAGCTCCATTAGTTAAACCTTGGAAAAATACATTTTCTCTTCTTCTACTCTATCAACAAGGTGTTTTTATATTTTCCCGTCCTAAATAGCACACAATGACTGTATTCACGTTGTTTAATAATGCAGCGTCTGTCATATCATGAGCCTGGTGCTCTTCTCAGTCACATAGTCTTTACAAAACTTAGGAACAAAGTTTCGGGGAAAAGTTAACATATACCTATTTCTCTCACTTAATTTTATGGAAATATAAAAACGTGATAAAACTCAAAAGGGTACTTTTTACCGCACACCTTTAGGGGTCCATTTTGAACAAAACTTTCCAAATGTCTTTTCACCTCTTTCCTTTTCCATCCCCTAATTATTATACGTCTTCACTCTCTTGTATTAGACAGGACTGCCATTTATGGGGATATCGGGGTTTGTATCCTGGTCGGGTGTACTAAGGATATTTTTCCCTAAATGGCTTTCCACTCTATCCCTGCAAAAATGTGTACACTTCCTCTAAATTTAACCTTCTTATAACATAGCACATTTAAAACACAACATCTTTAGGCAGAAAGAAACAGAAGATCCTTATAAAAAATGTTCAGAAAACTCAACATATATTATTAAATGATTGTTGAAGTTAGACCCATCAACGCCGGGAGTACGCAGCATTAAGTACTTATGTGTACACCCAGTTGCATATCACTAGGCGGGCTCATCCTTCAGTCCCGTTGCTCGCTGCTGCGCACGCCTGCCCGCCTAGTGATATGCAACTTGCTATACACGTGCGTACTTACAGCTGCGTACTCCCAGCATTGTTGTGTCTGACCTCAACTTAAATTAGTAACACAAGATGACTTTTCCGTACATTTTTTGACTAGTATTTTCTCTTTCTCTCTGTCCACAGATGGTGTGGCTTAAGTTTAGGCAGAGAGTTTAGAAACATCGTGTGTGTGTCACTGGAGTTCCCTGGAAAATTATATTTAAATGAGATTTAACACTGTGGTTTTTCCACTCCCACTCAACGTTAATGTGGATGCATTTCCTCTAAATGACCTTCTCATCTTCAACTCATGGATTAAGACGTTAAATAACCCTCGCGATAAAACTTGAGGAACAAATAAAAACTACTATATATAATTTAATGTATTCAAATGATAAAGGGTGTTTTCTTCAGCCGTCAATTTTGACAGCTATTATTTTACACTCATAGATACAATTAAGAACCTGTTTTGTATTTGTGCACCACGTCTTACAAACCATCCAATTAGTCATTTAATTTCGCTAGTGACCTGCTTGTGTGGTTGCATGATCTAAAGTGTCATTCTCGCAATAGACAAGACAGCCAATTTTAAGGAGATCGGGGTTTGAATCCCGGTCAGGTGTAGAGAGGTTGTTTTTTCCAAAACTGTTTTACACTTTCTCTCTCCAAACAAATGTGGATACGCGTCCTCTAAATACAACCTTCCTTGTCCTCAACACATTAGTTTACCTAATTAGTACATAAGCGTATAAACCGAACGGGTAGTGCAATGATAAAAAAGACTCTAGTGGGTAAGAAGGATAGGAATGATATGATTTACAGGAAATTTACCAGAATTTTGGAGAAGGTATAGTGGGAAACAATTGAGGAAATTACCACTCCCAGTACACCCGGTAGGTCGACCTCCACGTTACTACAAACAACAGACTAGTTCCGGGATCATGATCAACTTAACTTTCATGTAACGTAAATGTTCTCCTCGTGTTTTTAAATGAAAGCCATCACGATTCAGTTAACTTAGCGTCCACTTAACTTAAGAGTTGTCTAGGACAGAACTTTCACGTTAGGTGAAGGTACCGTGTGTTCTAGTTTTCCAATCTTGTTGCGATTGACGCCAACAAGGCTATTTAGTACCTCATTTGTTTGTTTGTGGTATTCAAATGAATTGTTTGGTACATTTTTTCCACATCTTGTGAATTAAAAAACTTCGCAACCTCTTGTTACACTTTATTTTGTTTATCTAATAATCTTCTCTTGCAAATAACTGCCACCTATTAAGCCATAAATTATTTGGTTTAATTTTAGTGGCCATTTTGTTTTCCAACTGTTCAAATCCATTGCCAGTGTTTTGATCGAGTTGTTAAGTTACTTTACGTGGATCCTGATCACACACTAGTGTGTTTACATTGAGTAAACGTTAAGTGAATGTTACGTTACGTGAACGTTAAATCGATCGTGATCCCGGCATAAACGAGCTTGACATTTGATTCACTTACTCAACGATTCTTAAAAGTGATCTTATGAAAATCTTAACTCTTTAATAGAAGTGTGAATATATATATTTTTTAAAGAAAATCTGATCCAGTAGAATACCAAAACACTATGTTGTTATCGTAAAAACTCGGCTGTGTACTCTTATAAAAATAACTCCTCTCTGACGCTCTTTCACCTTACTCGATACTCTTAATGGGCAATGGGGTGATGTATCGTGGAAACTTTTGTCTAAGAAAGGGTTTGCTGGGAATAGAAACAGTCTACAAACGAGGAAACAGTTGAAGAAGGGCTTGTCAGAGGGAAAAAAATTGTTAAGGTGTTGTCTTATGAGTTAGTCTCCTCTTTTCTCTTTTGTTTTTCTTTGTTGAGTTGTAAAAAGAAAAGTGTTGCAACTATATACAGGGTGTTTCTAAACTCTCTGCTAAAACATCAACCACAACATCTGTGGGCAGAAAGAAACAAAGGATCTAGAAAAAAAAAAAGTCCGTAAAAGTTACCTTGAAAGTTGAAGTTAGATGCAACAGCGCCGGGAGTACGCAGCTCTAAGTACGTATGTGTGCAACAAGTTGCTTATCATTAGGCGAACAAAAGTGTCCGGCAGCGATTAACGGGTCTTAAGAGTTAGCGCGCGTCAAACGCAACCGACGGATACCGTTGGGACCAAGTCAACAAATCATTATTATAATTATGTGTCAACTTTGTCACAACAGTATCCATCGGTTGCAACGTGTTCTTGTAACTATCGTTCGAATAGTTTTCAGTTGAAAGGTTTTGTTGTTTCTTAATTACGAACACACAACTCTGTCTACGGCCTTGTACACAATTATATTATGTATTTTGTTGGTAAAATAAATATGTATATTTAGTTTTCCTCGATTTTACCTCTTAGCCCACAAGGCACAGAATATTTTGACTATTCGGCGCTTTCTCAGAAAAAAAGAGTTCGCTAAACTCCCTTTTCCACTTCTCTCAACCATTCTCGGGACGATGTAACCAGTCGATTCTGTCTGATGACAGCGCGTAGCCAGGCCCTTCTGTCTATCCTCGTCTCGAAAGGTCGCTCCCTGATGACTCGACAGATGGCCGACATTATCGGGACATTTATTACAACCTGGTCTATACTCAGAGTTGAAACGACTCGATCTATGGTCATTTCTTTGTTCGTGGTGAAATAAATGGTTAGATCAGGAACGTCTAAAACTTCAGTTGCAAGATTTAGTTGGTCTTATAAAAAGTCTCAAGAGAGATGGATTGGCTAGGAAATGGGAAAGACAAAGACGAAACAGGAAAGCTAAAAAGAGTGAAAAGTACATATCTTTAAATATGGGGAGAAGGAGGGATGTTCATGGTTACCAAAATACAAATGTTTAGGGGTTTACCGAGTAATTTAATAAATATAAATGTTACTATTGGTTTAATATGAGTCTGTTTTGCAATTGTAGTTTTTTTTTTCTCATATATTGATATAAATGAGACTCACTCAGTTTTCTACGTGGAATTCAACATTAGTTTAAAAACTAAGACAAGTTTCTAGCACAGCGGCTTTAGAAGTATAAAAATAAAACGTTAAACAGTTTTAGTTTTATTCTTTAAATTGATAAATGACACCTTGATAAGGGAGTTTAACCCAGGACCTTTGACTTAGAACTCCAATGCTCTAACCCAAAGGTCCCCAACCTTTTTGTACCTTAAAGCACATTCAAAATTAACGGTAGTTCGATGGGTACCAATTACTTTTTTAAGGAAAATTTACTAACACCCGCCAGGCTCATAAGTCAGCCTCAACGCTATACACACGGCCGGTCAGCTGCCATGTTAAGTTTCCCACAGCGAGTGTGACGTCACATGTGGCTATGGGGTAATACTCAAGGCCATAGCCAAGGGGTAAGGGGGCTCAACCCCCTCCAACGTGACAAAAGATAAATTAAAAAATACTGCTTTATCTACGGTTTTAACAAGACAAAATAAAGACAAAGAAATATTTAACTACTAGACACCATTTTGGTGATAGGTACATTTTTAAAATATATATTTATTCTGTGTTTATTCAGGCAACAAAGCTGGGTAGACCTATGTCAAGATATTTACAAAGGAAATAGGAGGTTTAGCATGGATTAGTGAGTGTGGTGAGAATGATGGACGGGGTGGGGGGTAGGTCTTTGAGATTAGGAACAAGCCAAACCTTTCAGCTTTAAACTATTAGAATTGTAGTTCCGAGTAAAAGTACACTTTGTAAATGATCCGGCAAAGAAATAGGAATGAGAGGGAGGGATTGGAAAGAGGGGGGGCTTTTAATCACCAACTTCTTAAGAACAGCATACCTAGAGATAAGCACAAACTAGATTTTTGTCAAAAAAAGACAGATTAAAACTATTAGTCAAGAACTTTTCAGCTGTGGTCAAAAATGGCCGTGCAAACGCAAACGGCTTGGCGGGCGCCATGGCCCCCGTGGGCATAGTGTTGGGGACCCGTGCTTTAACCACTTAGTTATTCAGGAATCATCATGTGTCAGATAGCATTTTTAAATTTAAATAATATGATATTTAGAAGGAGCTATAACCGTACATAACAAATATAATAGCTTAGCTATTTAATCCATCATTTTTAGTTTTGCCTAGTAACTTATTATTATTATTATTATTATTATTATTATTATTATTATTATGTGTTCTGTCTTAAGACATGTCCATTTCTATTTTCAGTGAACTACTAATTCACCATGTCCTCTACTTCCTCATTCAGTTAATAGAATTTTCTTCTTTCTTTCAAATCATCCCATATTTGAATCCTCCTCCTTACTAAGCTCCTCTTTCCCTTAACCTTTCCTTCTATGGCGTCGTGCAGAAGAAAGTTCCTCCTAAGTATGTGTCCGATCCAATTTGCTTTGCTCCAAATAATCACATCCAAAATGGTTCTCTTCTCACTCACTCTTCCTAAGACTTCTTCATTTGTAATCCTTTATGTTCATCTGATGTTCTCAAGTCTTCTCCAGCACAACATTTCAAAGCTCTCCAGATATTTCTATTCCATCTTCCTGATAGTCCGAGTCTCTTCTCCATACAGCGCGATGTTCCAAATGTAACATTTCATCGGGTTTTTTTCTCATTTACAAATTTAACTTGCTGGTTAGCAGTAACCTCTTCTTGCTGAAAGCTTCCTTGGCCATGGCGATTATTGCTTGACCTGATTTCATTGGTGTGGTAGGCTTCCTTTGTCAGAAGACTTCCAAGCTTCTTGAACTGCTCTATGTTTTCCAACTCCTGGTCTCTAATTCTTATTTTCGGTGGTTCTTCATTTTTTGAATCACCATCATTTTTGATTTCTTAATGTTGATCTCCACGCCATATCTTCTTCCTATCTCGCCCAGCTGGTCCATCATTTCCTGCAGCTAATCATCAAGAACAATGCCACTCTAAAATTCCTTGTGTTGTCAAAAATCAATGTTTAAGGTCAAACGAAATTAATTTTTTGAACAAAAAGCATTCATATAAAAAAATTCAATATATTGACGATTCAAAAATAATTCTAAAGTCAAAATTTTAGTTAATTTTAATTTCTTTTGGCCCCTTAGAAGGTGGGAAGTATTGTGATCATCAATCAAATCTAATTCGAGATTTTTATATACATCGACGTTTAATGACCTCCTGTTCCTGAAAAAGTTTTTTTCACAATGCCGTCTGAGTGTTTGTACCTTAGCATAAAGCCGAAATCATTTTACCGATCGGGCTAAAACTTGGTATCTAGGGTTTTCATAATATTTCCCAGAGTGGATTTTGTTATTATCGATCCAACTCTAAAATTAAGGGTAGTATACTTCCCAATATCTCTCTACGTAAATACGGGTATATTACCTATAAAATGCTTCCTTCCACATCCCGGCCCAAATAAAGTAATTTATCATATTTGCGTATATAGCCTGAACAGATATAAATACGCGAAGGTAAAAAAAAAAATTCAGTTGTCACAAGATAAATTATTGTACTCATCACAAGACATTGTTGGGATAGTCAAATCTTGCACATTACGGTGGGCAGGTCATACAGCGCGAATGGGAGAGTCTATATTATTATTATTAGCACCGCGTCTTACTACCCGTTCGGGTTATATGCACTTACGCTAATATGTAATGTTAGGGTGATTGTGAGATGAAATGAAGGACCTACAGTTTAACGTGGAATCCGAACCACGGTGGAGGCCTGGCATTGAGAGTCTATAACCTTGTTCATGGTACTGACTGGCAAACCCAATGGGAAGACATAGACGTAGGATAACATTAGAATGAACCTGAAAGATATATGGTGTAATGAGGTGGACTGGATAGAACTAGCTACAGATAGGGATAGGTGGCGTACTTTTTTAAGTGCGGCAATGAAATTCCAAGTTCTTATATCATATATTAAGTCACAACATAACATTATGGCATTAAAAATATTATAACCTCACACATTTCACTAGTTTAAAACTTAATTTGTATAACCAGCTGGTAATTGATAAGTTTTATAACATTTATTTATATTTCACTTCAGATAAATTTCACTTACTGTTACAGCTCAGTTTGCTACAAACCAATTGAAATCATTTCCTTTGTGATTAACAAAAACTAAAGATTAACGAAAATGGGTCCAATTAGTGTAGTGATTATAAAAAATTGAGATAAAACTAGCATCAAAAAAAAAGGTGACAAAACATATAAAATAAACAGACATAGTGCGGTGAACCGTTATGTTCTTTGGTGAAATGTAATGCTATTTTTCACATCACGTTTCTGCAGCAATGTATATTATTTGGTTTCACATATCTTACTACTTACGGGTTATATAAGTCAATGTCTCCAAACATAGATAAAAGAGCGAGAAAGTATGTGCGGTGCACCGTTCCATTTATTTTATTTTATTCAAACGTAATAATAAATCTCGCCGAGATATTTAATGCAAAAACTCGTAAGTAATATCCAGAAGCGAACCAGGGTCTTATAAGCTAGCGTTTTCCAAACTTGCAGCAGTCTCGTAACCCTCTCGAAGCCGCAAGATAGCCAGATCATCTCATCCAGTCCTCTTCTAACAAGGAAAATATTACTTAAGCTCGCAATCTCATAATTGGTCAAATTGCTCGTATCAAACTTTACGTTTTAACGGATAACTAAGAAAATTAAGAAACGGTAAGCTCTAAAGGAAAAATAAATGTATGTTGGAATTGATTATTAATTATTATTAATATATGTTTTGTCTCGCAGGTCCATTCCTTTTGTCAGTGAACTCCTCTTGTGAAGAAGTCATTATTTGTTCCAAGAGGAAGGCATTTTTTAAGGTTTACTCCTCTTATGAAGCATGTCATGTTATGTTCCAGGAGGAGGGCATTGTTTAAGGTTTGCTACTCTGGTGAAGCATGTCATGTTTTGTTCCAGGAGAAGGGCATTGTTTAAGGTTTGCTCCTCTGGTGAAGCATGTCATGTTATGTTCCAGGAGGAAGGCTCCTTGGCGGTGTTCCTAGGGTTCCTCCAGTCCACCAGTATCAGAGATCTGGTATTGGCTAACTGCAGACTGCACCTCGCCATACATGATGGTCGTCTCTCGCGTCTGGGGCGCCACGATGACTCTGTTGCGGAACTTCTCACTTCCCTACCAGACTTCTCCTGCTCGGCCGTGGTATTCCTCAGGCTCGGAGGTTTCCAGGCAAGACAAACTTACTTCTTACTTGGAAAGGTGTAAGCTGCCACCTCGGTGGTGGGGTGGGGAATTCAACCTCTTTCCCTCTTTAAATTATTAGAAATGTATTTTTACTTTCCTTCTCAGTGATTTCTCACTGCCTTTGTCAGTTGCTTATTTATTTATTTTATCATCATGTCACATTACTTGTTCATATTATACCCATATCTGATCAACTCTAATGAGGTAGTGATGAGGAAAGAATCATTTTAGAAGTAAACCACCCACATCCGCATGGAAAGTGAATGGTAAACCATTTAGATAAACCCCCTCTCAGTAGACCTTACTTAGATTCGAACCCTGATCTGTCTGTCATCTGCCGGCTAGTCTAATACGAGAGTGACGCCTTAAACCATTCAGCCACTGAAGCAGGTGGCTGCTCATTAGAGTGATATAAAATTCGTAGCACCTACATTTAGAACATTTTAAATGCATTCATATTAGATTTACTGTAAATAAGATTCCCCGCCCTCTTTCACCACACATACACACATACACACTAATTCCTCTAACAAAATGATATGGGTACAGACAGCGCTGTCCCTAGTTTGAGTCAAAGTGATAAAAATACAAATAATTATTTTTCATTTTAAAAGAATTGTTCTATATCAAACTACTCATCTACAGTTGTATTTTTATAGGAAGCCCAGTATTCAAAAACTTGACACTCATGCTTTCCACAATGGCGAGGGTATGGGGTGAGGAAATTACAATTGAATTTACATTCTTAGTCCATTTGATTTGATTTTTCTTATACAAATTATATGATTAGTGAATATAATAAGACATATCCATCCATACAATGCTAAATTTGAGTCACGTTCAACCATTTTTGGTGGTCAAAAAGTGGGTTTCCTATAAAAATCAGAATTTAGGCTACCTACATATGTATACTTATACACTCATGATGCAGGGATGATGAAGGTAAATTGTATAGGAAATGTACATAATTCTCTGCTTGGTTTGTTGAGGGTTTGTTTCTCCTAAATGGATTAGCATTCTTATATTATGCAAATGCTGGCACAGTTTCTCTAGATTATACCTCCCTTTTTACACCTGCCCTATTAGTGTAAATATGTGGATAGCCTAGAGAGGTAGTAAGAAGTGTTTGACAAACAAATCTTTTTTTGGTTCAAATAATGATTAGATCAATGTTTAATTATTTGCATGGTGTGTTATTATTATTAGCACCGCGTCTTACTACCCATTCGGGTTATACGCACTTACGCTAATGTGTAATGTTAGGGTGATTGTGAGATGAAATGAAGGACCTACAGTTTAACGTGGAATCCGAACCACGGTGGAGGCCTGGCATTCCCCACATTCACAAGATGTCTTCTCAGAGGTGAAGGAAGGGTTTGGTAATCAGCTAAATCTTTGCCGGGACCAAGGATTGAACCCCGGCCGCCAGCATAAAAGTCTGACACCTTACCCCTAGACCACCAGGTCACCCTGCATGGTGTGGACGCGGGCGAGGTATTAGTGTAGACCCAGGTCCTAGCTTGTATAAGAGTCTGTTAATGTTTATTCAGGTGACAGTGAACGACCGCATGGCGCTCCGAGGACCACACCTTCTTCCATTCTTGCGTGGCTTCACGCACCTGAGTGACCTCGACCTCAGTCTAGACAAGAACTCCAACTCGGGCAACCCCTTGCTGGTTGACGATAGGGTGCTCACCTCCTTCTTCCAGACTTTGTCAGTCTTCTTCCGCACTCTGCAGTCCCTCAAGGTCAGCCACTGGAAGGTGTGTTTAGACGAGAGTGACAAGACCCTGCGTGCTGTAGGGAGAGCACTCAAGACGTGTTCTCTCAGTCACCTCAAGGTGAATGGACTGTCCGTCACAGACTCCACCCACAAGGTGCCCCTACAACACTTATTCCTTCAGACTGTGGTGGCCAACCTAAGCTATCTCAGCTGGTTGAGTATGGTGGGAGTGTGTTTGACTCCCGGACAAGCCACCGCGGTGGGAAAGTGCATCAGAGACAGGTTCCCGGGGTCCGGGCTAGAGATCAGTGCAAAGGATGTGGGCGTTGATGCGGTGAAATCGTTGGTGACGGCTCTCGAAGAAGGGAATAAGATTGAAGTGATGTACCTGGGGGGTGTTAGCTGTACCCTCAGGATACAAAGGATTCTTAAAAACCAGAAACTGAAAGGGAAGTTTCGTAGGTTTACTTCTCTTAAAGAATGATTTATTTTTTACCCAGAATAAGTAACTATTTAAATGGTGCTCTGTGTATGAGTCTTTTAAGAAATGAAATGGTTGCCCTTCAAGATTTCCTCAAATTTAAATCAATGCGTCTAGTGAGGGATGTCAATTTTAAAACTAAAATAATTTCATTGTGTTGATTTTTAACCATTATAAAAAGTAGTTATAATATTTTTTTGTTTGAGTAATTGTTCTAACATATCATAACTTTTTTTTTTTTTTTAAATAAAGTCATAATGTGCCATCCAAAGTGAGAGATGGTAGGTCTTGCCCTGCAATGTCAAAAGGTGGTTTAGAACAAGAGACTCAGGTACGGGGAGGGAGCTTGCAGAAATACTATTCTGTCAATATTAGTTATGATTCCTCAATTCACATGTTTGCAAAGTGTTAATATTATTATTTAAAAAAAACCAATCCCTTTCCTGCGTTTGAAACATAAAGACATATTTATAATAAGAGTTGACATCTTTTTAAGTTATTTTAACCATAAAAGAAAAAAAGCAGACATTTGAAATTCGTTTTTAGAAACAATTGACTCCTTTTAAATGTGTTCAGTAACAATATAACTTATTTTTCAATCATAAAGAGTTTATCAAAGACATATTAGGAACTAAAAACTATTTACTGAGCTAAAATATTATTGGTGTACCCCTTTGCATTTAATACAGTACTAACAGAAGCATACCCACTTTAATAACAATTTTTGCTTGCTTGTGCATTGTGAAAAAATAGCTTTTGAGAAGAAATGTTGCATACTAGCTGCTTATGGAAATATGGGAATTAAAGCGAAAGCCACAGCTAGAAATTATTTTACTTTTCAAATGGTCATAATTTAATTTAAGTCTGTCTTGTATGAGCGTGTGTGTTTGATCTCTCAGCATCATAAAGTGCAGTTGCTTTAACTGTACTGTGAGTAAATTGCTTATTGTCAATCCTTGGCAGAAACCTGACTTATAATTATTTAACTTAACCTTCAACTAAGGCCTATCATTGTGTAATTGTTTAATCTTTTACCAACACCAATTAAATGGTATGGTAGTAAATAGGGTTTTTTTAATGTTAAGATTTTACCGGTGTGTGTATTTTCAGTCATTAAAAATAGTTTTTATTTTTAACAAAATTAAGAGCATATTCAACAAGTAAATTTAAATAAGAATTAGGTGAACAATCCATGAAAAATCATTTCATACCGATCACTAGAAACTAAAATAAATGTCCCCTTTACATACAACCTTTTCAAATAACTTGTCCAACAACAACAAAATAATAATCTTGTATTTGTCCAAGCTATATTTATAAAGGCAGAGGATGTAAATGCCCTGAATTAAAATTGTTTATGTATAATTCGGAAGCCGCCAATGTGGCCAGAGAATGAGACTAGCTTTCTCAACCAGTGCTTAGGTCAAGGGTCATTGAAACAATTGTGCTGGTAGCCATACAAAAAAAATCTGTCTCTTCTTACTCAATCCTAGTCTTAAAGAGGAGAAATGAAGTTTATTTTACATATAACAAAGTTAACATCACCTACCTCCCAGTTATCGACTGTACAGTTTTTCATAGCAAACCATTTCAGCATGTATTTGAATGATGATTTTGGTTAAAATGGCATTTATGAGAGAAACAATGGTTATTCACAACAGGTGGGTGTGTTTACAATTTTATAACGTGAATACACCCACAATTACAGCTGATCTTTTCGGCCTAAATTTGCTGTCCAACAAAAATTTCAATCTCGGACCATTTTTTTATAACAAAAGCTAGAAAATGTTAGTAAGCTATTAAATGATGATCATATTAGAGAATGTAAACGTGTAGATTTGTTAGAAACCTGTGCTTAGCTCTTATCTAGCTAACCTGATCTGTGTATTTTTAAAAGAACATATGTTTTGACTGAATTGCATTAGAAATTTAAAAGAATATGTTGCTAATGATTAAAAAACTTTTTAGCATAACACTTCATGAGAGATGTACTTAAAATAAGAAATTATGTTTCTAAATTAATTTTTAGTTCTTAAAGGTAAATGAAAATGATTGACACAAATCTTTTTCATAAAGGTCAATTCCTAAAAAAAAACATTTTTCAACAAGATACCAGTATTGAATGTTTTTTAAGTGTTGATAATTTTAATTCTAATCATCATCATTAAGTTAACAACAATGAGTTAATATTTAGAAACCAATAATTGTAGGTACCCTCAATACAGCTAGTGGAGTCTTATTTGATATTTAAATAATGGCAAAAAAAGTTTGAAAATTTTCCTCAATACTTGAATAAATATTTGAAAAAATAAAATGTGTTTGTAAGATGTATTTAAAATTATAAATGGTACGCTAAAGTGAAATGATTATTAGCTATCCATTTTTATGCAGACTATATATTTGTTTATAGACTGTATACTTTACTATATTGGCTTTGAGTAGATTGACATGGTAAAACAAAATTTTCCTTATGTATTAAGTTTTTCAATGAAAGCAATTGTTACTATAAAAACCTACATGTCATGAGTCAAAGAATTCATTTTTCCTTAGTTAAAGTAAGATTAAATGAGTGGTTTATGTATGTTAAAATATACTCATATAGTAAGAATAGGCTGGCAGATAAATAATTTATGTCATGGTTTAAATATGAAACATTTAAAATAGCTAACTCAGATGTCTTTCCCCACAAGCTTCATTGTTCAATTGATATATGATAACTTAAGCAACAAGATGTTTATGATTATATACAATTATTTATATTAAATTAAGCATTGAAAGGAGGATAGAATTGCAAGGCCCACACACCAGAAAACTGTAGTCCTCAAAGTTTACAGTTAAAAACATATAATTATGAAATTCCTGGGGTACTCTCTTCTGCTGAAGAGGGGAACTAATGCACCCCGAAAATTGCATAATTAGGTACCATATATGTTTTGTTTGAAGCTCACAGTTTTCTGGTAAGTGTGTGGGCCTTGCCCTTCTTCCTTATATCCTCCTTTCATTGTTTAATCTAATACAGATGTTTGGCACTTTTTTTTTACAATCATTTGAAATGGGTTTACTAACTGTGACATTTTTAAAAATAATTGTTGAGTGTTTATGTAAATATGTTAAATACATAAAAAAAAAATCATTATAGAATCTTAAAAATATGATTATTTTGCATTTCGCCTATACTAATTTTATACAAGCCTAAATAATTGCAAGTGTAGGCCATTTCCATTAAACATAGAAAGCAAATAAATAATGATGGTACATTAAATATTGATACCTAATGAGATAAGTAAATGGCCTTATTAAAATATTTATTTTTTAAAAGAACATAATTCAGTTTATTAGCTTTTCACTCCAATATTAGTGAAGTTGGCACCATTTACCCAGAAAGCTTGAAAGTAGGAAAAAGATCCATCCTTCAAACTGATGTAGGTCATATTTGGTCCTTATTTGGTATAATTTGGTTTTCCATAGCTTTAACTACTTTTTATATGATCTTATCAAAATGCTTGAAAATTATTAAATTTAAAAAACATACAAATAATCAAGTCAAGAGAAAATATTAGATCATGTTATCAAATTACTGTTTTTATTGTCATAATGTATTTCATATACAGTTTGGTAAACTAATATGCTTTATTAATTTTTCAAATCTGTTTGAAATAATTTTTAATCAACTCATATCTGTTGTGATTAAATATCACATGTTTTACTGATATGTGAAAATATAGTCCTAGATTGTGTTTTTTTGGAGTATCTGTAATCTTAGCGTTTTAAAAAGATATTATTTGGATAGTGTATATACAACTTGTTTTATGTTGAAGTTAGTAAAAAAAATACTACAAGTAGAAACAACAGAATATATTTGTAAAACATTTGTTAGAACAAAAATAGCTGAAATATTTTAATAAAGGTTGGATATTTGTATTTTACAGAATTTTGAGTTTTCAAAGAAGGTGCTAGCACTAATAAATATATTAAAATGTTGAAAACGTATTGTATTTTATACTATGCAAGTTAGTTTTGTTAAATGGTTAATATATGTTAAGTTTGTCACAATTAGGCAAAAATATGAATTGATATGTTTTTTGAAAACATTCAAATTTGATACATATATTTAAAATGTATTAATATCCAAATAATATATAGAAAAATATATTGAGTGTTATAATCTCGTCCATGATGTACAGAAAAAGATTTCAAGTAATTGTTATTAATTTATATGTATATACTGTACATTAGTAATTTGAAATATCAAAATGTTTTATACTTGCATTTTTATCTAAGGTTTGAAAAGTATATTAAAATGTTAGCATAGAATAGAATGTGTTGAATGATTTTACTAAACATTTTATTATAGATTTTGATCCAAATCTATTATATATATTAGTGGTGATAGCTTACCTTTTTAAGAGATTCTTTGTAACAGACCCACCAGAACTTTTAGGATGCCAGTATCAGTATCCAAAACCATTTGATGTATCAAAATATTATTTTCTATAATACATAATGATTTAAATTGTATCAAAAATATCAAAATGATCCATTCGCATTAAACACATAGCTTCTACACCAGTTATATATAGTACATTTACTATGTTGAGATATTTTCTAAAGACAAGTTTGTGCCAGGAAAACATTTTTAGAGTACACATTTATACCAAAAATATACTTTCTAAACTCAAGGTATTATCAACAAATGACTCATAAACACACAGTGTACTTGAGTTACAACAGAAGAAGATAAAATTAAGGCTCGGTCTGTTGTCAGTCCAACCACTCACTCATGGGAACAGCAGGCAACAAATACACTGAGTTGATGTTACTGTAGTCGGTTGACTAAAAATATGTGTTAAACTCATCACAATCCCAACTATCTAGTTCTTTTCACACAGGCAAGAGCCTTTCTGTTACCCTCACATTAATACAAACGCCAGCTAACTAAAAGAGCATCAGTCCATCGAAACTTGAGATGAAGGGCATGGCTATATTTGTGACCTGGTCACTAGGACATAAAAGTTGTGACCAGAATGCCAAAACATCAATCCACGTTAATTATGATGGCCCACAATCACTGTTGTTGGAAGTATTCATCCTCATATAGTACAATGATGTTTTCGTGACTGTGGCGAGGTTTCAAGTATGACCGTGATCCAAGAATCGATTAAAAGGAGTCAGTTTTGTAGTCAAGTTACTTGATATGTTCTATTCCTCTACCCTTATCTACATTTACATTGGGTCCAGTGACAGTATAAACTATGTGCAAAACAAAATGAAGTTATTTTTATTTCGAATGCTTTCCTTTTTTTTTTTTAATAAATAAGCTTAGACATATTTGATTCTATGAAATAGAGTGTTATAGCCATTTAATGACAAGTATCTGAAAGATTTTAAAATTATAGAAAGAGATGATTTCATATATTCATATTTCAAATCCTATGATTTGTTGCAGTCAATTTCAACAGATATAAGCACAGCTAATATAATAATAATAATTTCAATTCCATTTATGATAGTGCTGGCCAACAGTTGTGAGATCTATAACAGGCCAGCACTGAAAAGTACACTAGTACCATACAAGCAAAAATAATTTAAAAAAGCAATAACTAAATAATGATACATACTGATGAAAAGTTATAAAAAAATAGTACATAGTTATTGATGTTAGATGATAAAAATAAAAAATAACTAAATTAAGAGTTGTAAAAGCGTAAATATTTAAAAAGGATAACAATAAGCAAAAAATAAATCTGAATAAAGTAAATTTAAATATTCGAGGCAGAGTCTCAGAGGAGTAGATTAGTTATAAGGGAGTTCCTTAAATAACTCTCTGAGTTTGGCTTTTCTTTTATGATAAAAGTCGAATTCGACAAATCTGGAATTAGCCCTGTGGATACAACGGCTTATAGGGCTCACCTTGTAATAGTTGCTAAGAGAAAATAATTTTGGATAGCGAGAAGCCCAAGAAAGAACATGTACCTATATGATCAAGGACAAATTTACAAGAAATGTTGTTATTGAAAATATTAGAAACAAAAAGTTCATCACAATAAAGTCCACGCGAGAAGAAAGTTTGGAGTCCTAAGAGGTTTTGAATTCTGTCATAGTCATAATAAATTTGGTTAGTAAAGAATGTATCAAAGCACGCAGTGAAAAATTTTCTTTGAACATTTTCCTACCTGAGAGAGTCAGTTAAGGTAATGGAATTCCAAGCAACAGTAGCATATTCTAGCTTAAATCTAACTAGGGCATAATACAGACATAAAAAAAACAGTCAGCTTTTTTAAATTATGAGGTTATAAATTTAATAAGACCTAGTAATTTCAATGATTGGGATAATAATATATGGTCAACATGATAGTGGAAGTAGAGTTTATTGTCCAGGAAAACACCTAACTCATTTACATAGGGGGAGTGATTTATGTCATCATTGACTATAATTTAATAATAATTTCAATTTCCTTTATTATAGTGCTGGCCAACAGTCGTAAGACCTATAACAGGCCAGCACTGAAAAGTACACACGTACATACATTATTATTAATAATAATAATAATAATAATAATAATAATACCAGAAATATATTTTTTATATGTTTTAAACCTAGGATAATTGTAACCCGATTGCATTATAAAAGAACGGGTTTAGTTAAACAAATTTAAACTAGCGTGATTTAATTTGTAATTCAAAACGGTAGAAATAACCATGAAAATTGGAATAAAATATTTTCAAATAATATTTAAAAAGGTGGTCCCAATATATTTTAAATGTTTATATTATTACAAAGAGTTTTTACTGTCATGTAACTCAAATATGTCTAAATGTTATGATTTGTTAAAATTTGTATCCAAGTAATAAGCGGAAGATAATGAAAATAGCCACCATAAAATTCTCAACAAACAGTAATTTGTTCCAAAATATTAATACTTAATAATTTTTGTCCAAAAACATCAACCAAATAAATGCAGTCTAATTTAAGATAAAAGTTTTAGAGTGATCTCTTAAGATAGTTGTTTGTTATAAGTTGGCACATGAGTTCCCTAACCATAAGGATCCAACCTGTTTCTTTGGGTTTTTTTAGTGAATGGTGATCACAAATTTTAGGGGCATAAAGGGAAGAGGGATTACACAACAGTAAAATAAATCCCAGATGCCTGATTAAACATAGAACAAAATAACAATCAACTTGATGTAATCTTCATAGTATGCACGTCAAACTAATCTAGTCTGGTTTGCTGGTCACAAAGTCGTGGTTCGAATTCTGGCCATGTGTATTGAGGAGGATGGTTTTACATACTTCTGTCACACAAATGTGCATACATCTTCTCCAATTTCTAGCCTTTTCATCACTAGCTCATTAATATAATTAAAATATGTATGGTCCTGGTGGATAAGAGTAACACACAGTTGAAAAAAAATTTAAACTAAAATAATCATTGTTTTCAATGGGTCCCTCAACATATATAGTGTTCATTTCTATTGTGATAGCCATAAAGGAGGATATTTGATCTTGGAGTAAAACTTAAACAGCTCGCTATTCAATATTTGCTGTTAGGTACATAATAATGTATTGGAAAATAATATTTGGTGTGTATCATGATTGAGAACAATGAGTTTCAAGTACTGAATTAACACATATGAACTGCATATTATGTTACATATTGCAAATTGTTAGAGCAGGTGAGGTATGAATAATTTCAAATTCAATATTTGTGGTCCATGTTACTAATATACTTCAGTTGGGATGAGAAGGTTATTGTGAGACAGCAAACCAACATTTACCTTAAGAAAGAATGGAATATCACTTGTGTGGAGAAGGCAGAGATTTGAACCGTGTTCTTTACTTTCATTAACAAACTCAAGCATACCAATAAAAATATAAAACACTTGTTTGTTGAAAAACAAATATTTGTAATAAAACTAAATATTTTACCATTTTTTGAATGTTATTTTTTGTCATCAAAAGCTAGGTGTTGCCTTAATTTCTTAATTAAAATATTAACTGAGCAAATAAAAAAGGAAGTATAATAAAATATAAGTATTTAAAAAATTATTCATTTTACAGCATACATTTGTAAAAATCCAAAACTTAACTCCTGCAACTTTAACAATAATTGTGAACTAGTGTGAAATTAATTTAGTCACGTATATATTTTTTAAAATCCATTGATAGAACTCCAGTGGAATTACAAATAGGTAACACATTAAAAAGTATAACTTATTAAATATAGCCCTTTTGTTTGAATTTAAATGGTATGCCATAAAAGTATGTCAGAAAAACCTTGCTATACCCAGACTTTCAGTAAAAATGGTCAGATGTATTTAAAAACGCACAAATTCTTACTGTTTATCTATGTAAAAGAAAAAGAAAATAAAATATGTGGTTTACTGAATTATAGTAGATTCATTGTAAAAAGTGTATTTGTTTGATAAATATTAACCTTTTAGGAAAGTTCTAGAAAATTGGTATGTAGATAGGGGCAGGATATTTAGCTATACATTACACCGCACACGTTTAGTTAATATTTAATTGAATTGCCCACATTTGTTGATAAGTAAATTTTGGATGAATATTTCGAGCGATACATGCTAATGGGGCATAAGTCTTCTTAATGATAATTTATCTTCATATCGAATGAGGGCTATATTACGAATCTTAATCTTTCATATACATTTGAACAATTGGTGTTTTATTTCTAGCTATACCTACAGCTTTTATAGGATATGTTCTACCTTTTAAGGACAAATATTCTAAGGAACAACAGCAATTACTAACTTATTATTTGTTAATCCATTCTTAAGAATGGATTTAGTTCAACGAGTATGAGGGGGTATTGCAGTAGATAATACCACTTTAAATGGATTTTTTACATTTCATTTTACCTTACCATTAATTGTTTTGGGGGAAGTTTTAATTAATCTACTTTTTCTTCACCAAGTAGATATAAAACCAACACTTTATTAGTTCAGGTTAGAACCTCAACCCTTCTAGCAAGAGTCATGTGTCCAAAGATGCTATCCTGAGGACTTTGCCCTGTAGGGTGAGAGTGATTATGGTAAGAAAGGGAGAAAGGAGACATACGTTTCACAGCCGGTAATTTAAAGGGGGAAATTGACGGTGTAGGTTAATTAAGAAATAATATAAAGAGAGGAGAAATCTGTGTAACGAGATTTTGAGGTTGATTTTATTTCTGAAACAGTCAACATGCTGCTAAAACACTTTTTACCTATAAACTCCATTGCTAGTTTTTTATATTATTTTTTACTTAGCACGAGCTTAGGAATATTAGCTCTTGAGAAATTCGACTATTTAAGGAAGTTGCCTACATGTGACATAGCGGCAAGTCGAGATAGGATTTCCTATCAAAATTTATTTTTTGTTCTTGAAGTAGTTTTTTTGTAAACTTTTTTGTACTCAACCACAACCTAAAATTTTGTTTAGTCACGAAAATGGCCTGTAGAAATCTACCTCTCAGGATGTAGATTAAAATATTTGTGTAAGTATGTGTCTATTTATAATAAGAAACAATAAAAGGATCATTTTGAAATTAAAGACAATGCTGTCTATGCCTAACTAATAGATTGAGTGTGTATACTCGTCAGTGAAAGAGCGGAAGTGTTTTCAGCAGGTAAACTAAAGGCCTCATAAGATGAGCTGCTCATTTTCTTCCCTTTATGTCTATTTTGTGCATTGATGTATAAGTGTGACAGTGCTTGCGTGCTTAGTATGTCAAGTTAAAATGTAACCATCTTCGCAAAATTGCTTTGAATTCATCAAGTAGGCAACATTGTTAATACTATTTAAAGACTAAGACACTATTACCCCCAAAAGAATTTGAATCAGAATTTAGAAGAGGTGAGTGTTGTATAAGGAACCTTACCATAGCAATCTTACTCACAAGCATGCCAGCTCCTTAAGCCAAGGGGCAAAGTACAAGGATGAGTAGATTACTTGGAAAAAAGTAGTGCATGACATTGAACTCTGACCTTGAGTAAGCCACACCAACAGGGTTAAAAGACCCAATATTCTTGTAATATTGCGTATATTACGGGTGGAACCAAAAATTAGTGAAAACCCAATTTCATTAGGTAGAACTAGTTGCAGCAAAGTCATCAAAACTAATTTTAAATAGTTAATTTGAGAATTAATTGTGTAGTGTCAATAATATCTAGTTAAAACTGAAACAATATTTTGAATTAATGTTTTTAAAGTGTTGACAATGCTAGCTAGCTCTTACTGAAATCCTTCAGTTAAAAGTGTTTTTGAAGTATCAAACTTGTACTGGGAAGGTGTGACGTGTTCCTTGACTTGTTAACCAATGACTTGGTAGGTTTTTATTTTTCTTTGTCAGTGTTTATTTATTGTAATTGTTTCTAAAGTATACAAGGGTGCCGAAAAGCAACTGAAAGAATAGCAAGTCTATTCTTCATTCGGAATTTAACAGCCATTGTCAGGTCGACCTAATTTACACGCAATATCAAGATGATAATAGGTGGAAATCCATTACTGTCTATCATGACCATTTGACCAAGTTTGTATTACTGAGAGCACTTTCACTAGCACAAGGGCCAAATTGGTTGCCCACCAGTTGACTGATATCTCCCTGACATTTGGTGCCTCATAATTTTTATAGTCAGATGATGAGAGAGAGTTTGTCAACTCAGTAATATCTGAGCTAACTACATCATGACTAGAGTTAAAGATGATACATGGTAAAGCAAGTCAAAGCCAAAGGCAAAGTTCAATAAAACGAAGCTATCAAGATATTGAAAACAAGCTGGCTTCATGAATGAAAGATAACTACTCATCAAATTATTCAAATGGCGTCCGCTTTGTGCAGTTAATGAATAACAGATCCTTTCATTCAGGGATTGAACAATCGCCATGTAAAGTGATGACAGGTATTGAGTTCAGAGTTGGACTCACTACATCTATGATGCCATCTAAACTTATAAAGAACATCTAAAATGAGGATGAATCTTGAGAAGTCATCGAGCAGATGAGTGCAAATGAGGGAAAAAAAATTAGACTAGTGACAAAGAGGAAACACTGGTTGTTACTTGCTCAAAAATGTCTTCAGCTATAAAGGAAGTCCATGAAAATGTATCAAAACAAGCTAAGAGAATGAAATTGATTTTTGATGCAACAAATCCTCCGCTTGACGATTGACGTTGGAGGTAATGTCATAATACCTATATTGTATTAGGACAGATCAAAGGAGACCTTCGAAATATTGTCGTCTCATGCTTAGTAAAAATGAAGATGGTACAAAGAATGGAGTGCTGTATAAATTGTATTGCATGTAGGCTTGCATTTTAAAGTGTTAGTTAAATTTTAAACATAAAGTCTCAATGACCCTAAACAATTTATATTTCTTTCAGATCTGAATTCAACATTTCCCCTAAAGTGTTGTTGACCAACAAACAGGTGCCTGATCACAAAATTTATCTGAGGACTGCAATGAGGAAAGCAGCTATAGGAAGAGGACAAGGCTGTGGACGCTATTCATGCATGAAGAAGTGTAATTTTAAGTGAGGCTTATGCAGGGAAAAGGAAATCTTTTAACTTGAAATGTCATATCAACATGCCTTGCTGCAATAAATGAAACGATGTAAATGATGCTTTAAATAATTAATCACTATAGAGAACTAGTTTAATTTAACTGGTTTTAATGGTCAATGACTTGAAACAATACTATTGTTAACTGGTCAGTACAGGTATTGACTACAGGATTTTTTTATGCACACTAGTATTGTCAACTACATTCTGTTAGTTCTAGAAATAATTAGTTTAAATTGGCATTGACAAAATAGCTTTTCTGAAACTAGTTCACCTATTAAAATCGGGTTTTAATGGAATTTGGATTCCAACTGTAGCATAGACGCCCTAAATATAATATTCACCAAAATATTGTGGGGTTTTTTTCTAATAACTAGCCTCTCAAAAATAATTTTGTTTTGAATATATATATGGAAAAATAATAATGTGAAGCTTAATTCTTTTAATAAGGTTGAAATCTAAGCTAATATATACATATCTAAAATTATTGATATGCCATCTTCACTAGAATTAGTCCTAGCTACATTCTCATAAGATTTAAGCATCCATTCTCTTTTAGAGTCAAACATCTTTTTAATAATGTTTAGAGATTAAGATTAAGAAAAAACATAAATTATGGTAAACACAAAGCTGGTAAGTAGCTATTATGTACGAATGAAATAACTTTTTTATGCTCATGTATCATATTGTATAGATATTCAAATGAATATTAGCAACTGTATTTTAAACAATTTTCTCATTGTTTAGTTTTACATCACCTTAAAAACAAGGCGTAATGAGTTCTAAAAGTGATGATTGATAACAAAATAGTAATTCCATTAAAAACAGTCAACTAATACAAATTTATTACAAAGAGTTTTAAGATATAATGGTAAAATTATGAGCATATTAATATATTTTAATTTGTTGATCAAAAAGACCATGTCTTAGAAAGAAAATTATTTATTATTTTACTCAAAAGTCAGCTCAGTTTTGAAAAAATATATTTATTATTGTTAAAGTAGTAGATTTGTAACGTATAAAATGTAAGATTTGTTTGAATGAGTGACTTATATGTTTGTGATATAATTATAACATATGTTAAAATAATCTACATATATGTGTAGTGTGTTTAATTATTTAATTCATGTGTACATTATACAAATTATGTATAGTTGCTTAAATATGTTGCATCACTTTTGAATCAAGTATTTTTAAATATTCAATGATGTTTCATTTGTTCAAGAGAAACATAAAATCCTGAATTTATGAACAGTTTATAAAAAAATTAATCTCTGTAACACTTAACGAAGGTTATAAAATAGTGAATGTATTAAATATACTTCAGTCCTGGTCCTATGTCCATTTTGTATAATGTAATAAACACAGTGTGGTTGATGACTCTTTTTTTTAAGTTGTGTTATTAAGAAAATTGATATTTTAAAATGGAGTGAATCACTGAATGAATAAATATAAAGAAGAATAATGAAGTTAAACAATGTATGGACTATTTATGTGATGTACAAACTGTTAGCAATATAAAATAGTTAACATGAAATAAATATATGTAAATGATCAACAAAATTGTAGAGTATAATTATTATAAACTATGTTTTGAAAGAACTGTTTAAGCATTAAAAACATTCACAAATTTATTATCTATCACTTCTCTGATCTAAACTTTTTTTTTCCCAAAATAATTGTTAAAATAAAATAATATTTAAATAATGATACCAAATCAAAGTGTCACTGTGAAGAGAGCGTTCAATGCCACACTAAAAATATTGATTCTTTATTAGTGTACAATTATATTTTTTTATGTTTGGGAGCATTTAACATGTATTTTTATAACCAGAAGGGAGGGAGTGTAAAAAGGGGGTAAAGAGAATTCCAGAGGGAGGATGCACACACAACCTTCTACCTCTTTTGTGTTCTTGTCTTGCTGGATGCTCATTACCTCGAAGATTGTCATCTAGTGTGCTATTTTCATTTATATTATCTTGTTTAGTAAAGTGTTACTTTGTTAATTCGGTCATTCACAACAACGCTTTACCTCATAACCTCTCTAACAAATTCTAATTCCGAAATAAATTTAATTTAGTAAAAAAAATAAAAAAGCCAAACATAATCAAATTTAAGCCCTACATAATTTAGGATGAGTTTAGTTGTTGCCAAGTTTTTAAATAAAAAGAATTATAAAAATTTCTTTCCAAAATAACGATCACTTATATGTTGGTAAGTCCCTGATTCATATTAGCATCAAAAAGTAAGGTACAATTCTGGGTATTAGCTTATATTTCACTTCGAACAGCAAGGAAAAATGGCAGGAAGATATCACATGACCAATGAAGTCATCAACAGCTAGTAAGAAATAGCCCGCTCATTGACGCCTGCGCATGTCGTGAGAATGACTATGAGGGGGTAGATAGACACAAGTGATAGCACTTCTCGCTCCTTTTCCCAAGTTTTAGCGCCTGCGCAGCGTCTCGAACTCGAGGATCAGTGAACAGAGGTCACATGCCACTTTGTGACTTCATTCTTGTTTTCTTGCCAAACTCAACAATACACAGTGTTCTGTGTTGACGTGCGTGGAGTGTTCATGATTAGGCGCTGACTTCCTCGTAAAACGCGGTAAGTGTGTGTACACTCTTTTAAGGTGAAGGTTGGTGGCGATGTTAGTTTGTAGCCACGGTACACCAGAGGGAGGAGCTCAAATTATCCACCATTCCAAGTAACCACTGGCGCTGACTCCATGGGGCTGGGGTGTCCCTCCCCTCGCCCCCCACCCCAATGTTCTCAGCGAGGAGCATAGCCCACCCCCAATATTTTAATGCATCTGAACATAGGTGTAATTAACGCACGTCAGGCTGTGCTGGACAACTTGGATCTTAGCCCACTTGTAAATGAGTTCATCAAAAGCAACCCAGTGCGTAGAACGTTTACCTTATTCTGAAGTAATTTTGATAGACTTTTGTTGAGTATTAAATTTAAATATTCTTGCTTACTTTATTTTATATTCTATTCAATAAAACTGTTAAGATACTCTGTGAATAGTATGTTTCTATTGTTTCAAATTATTTCACACATCTCCTTCTGCATCCAAGAAAAGAAAGATTGTTCTGAAGTAGGATATATACCCAAACACAGATTTGTTGTATCAAGCTGTTTAAACTAGTAAGTTTGACTTGAAAAAAAAACAAGATTTAAGTCCTAAATAGGCCCAATACTCAAGTTTTTAAGACTTAATTTATTTTTTTTTAATTTCCAGGGAATCCCCCCACCCGCTCGGAGGTATTCCATACACCCCCAGAGCCCCCAATAGTTTTCACAAGTCGGCACCCCTGCACCACAGTATCTATAAATTATATTTAAAACGATTATTTAGTTACGGTACTGGGTGTCAGATCAAACTATTATTTTTAATTACGTACTCGACATTCACGAGCCAACATATATTTTTCCAGAGCCATATGTATAAATAAAAAATATATTAAAAGTTGTTGAGATCACAACTTAATATAATACATTTGTTAGGCAAAAGGAGGCTTTTATATGGTTTCATGCTTTAAAGGGGTGTAAGTAATTCTGCCAAGGGCACAATACTGTCCAATATACTGTGACACCTGAGCTTTGTATACAACAAAAGACTAGATGTTACCAATAACTATATAAGCTATGCTGAGTTTACAAAGTCTTACGATTGATAGCTTATATTAAAAGATAGTTATATTTAAGCTTACGAGAACACGGGTGTTTGTGATAGTAGCAGAGGTTCTCTGAATGACAAAGGTATGTAATTTTGATGCCAATAAAACGGAAACCTTTCAAAGTATCCTTTCTTTTAATTTACTTAACATGAGTGCAGAGCTGATAAAATAAAAATATTGTGTCTATTATCTAATTAAATATATGTATTGAAATAATTCAATATTTATTTATATACAAACAAACTGAGCCCATTTTTATAGTCAGTTTATAAATACTTTTAAGATACTTAACATCTGGATCAGCTTTTATCACAGTATTGTAATTATACGGCCACATTATTTATTATGAAATTAATATGATAGGGCAGGAACAAGAAGAGTGGCTAAGAATATCACCAATATTCAACTGGAGAGGATGGAAAAAAATACTTCTAAAGTAGGCCTACATTAGTGAGCTTTAATCCTAGTTGAATCCGATTAGAAAACAAATCACAACTAAATTAAACATAAAATATTGATGGTGAACAATAAAGGGTATATTTTTAACATCCCAAATCAGAATGTAAGTGATTTGTCTTCAGGTTTGTTATATAATGTGTAAAAAAATAAAATATATATGCACCTCACTTCTCTCATATGTTAAGTTAAAGCTTTCTAAGTTTATGTGTTTTGAAGTTATCCAGCTATGCAGTCTAAGGTGTTATGATCGTTATCTAATATATAAAAGTATAATATAAACGTCTGAAGTACACTTATTCTAATATTTCTATACATTTTTTCAGAATTTTATTTGATTTGATTTTATACTTACCCACACCAAAGGTTGCACAGTTTAATATATCAGACTCGTAATATGTGTTAAATTATAAGCTAGTGTTAGCCTAAGTACATACACCCATACCAAGTTTCTCATTTCTATGTTTCTTGATTTTTTAGTTATTCAAATTGCTGGTCACAATGTAAACACGTCTAGATTTCAATGGATGTAATTTTTTTGTTTTTTTAATATGTGCAAGGTGAGGTTTCAATAAGTAAAAATTCAAAGTTTCAATTTTCTGTGTTTCTTGTTTTTGAAGTTATTGATAAAGGTGGTAATGTGTTTTAAAGTGTTTATATTAAAAAATACATATAAATGTACCAGAAAATATACCATAATCAACATACCCAAGGACACCATTACCAGGTCATTGCCATATTTATATCTTTTTTCCATCAGATGTCTTAGTCAACATTAATACTGTTTACAGCCTGTAGCCGGCTCAGTTTAGTAAAATGTCTCCAGCTTCCTCTTTCTCTTCTCCTCTCACGTCCAAACTTTCTATTATCTGATCCTCCCATCATCTTTCTTTATCTCCCTTGCGTTCTTTTTCCTACATACTTCATCTCCATCCTTCTCGTTGATATTTTTTTATTTTCCCATCCTCATTACATGGTCATACCATCTCTGCCTTGCTTTCTTTTCTATCGCATGTACAGCTTTTACTTCATTACTGCATAAACAACTTAATTCCTAATCCTGTTTCTCCTCATGACAGCAAACATGTCCCTTACAAACTTAATTGTCATGGGCTTTACCTCATTTCTTTCTCTTACATTCAATGCCCATGTTTCTGCTGCATATATATGACTATGGGTACAATGTACACCCTATACAACACTTTCTTACAGGAAGTGCACTTTTTTTTTTCAAAGAAGATCTTGCTCTTACACACCAATAGAACAACTCCCATTGCTGCTGTCTTATTAGATCCTTTCTATGTCACCCATCTCCTCAATCACGCTTCCAAGATATTTTACACAATATACCTTTCTCAGCTCTACTCCATCCAACTGTATAGCTTTACCAAGTCTTATCCTCTTCCTTTTCATTACCATCACTTCACTCTTGGCCATAATAAATTTAATTCCACAATCTTTCAGTTTCTCATTCTATTCCTGTAGCTGTTCCTGTGCTTTCTCTTTCTTCTCCCTCCATACCATCAAGTCATCAGCAACGTCATGGCTTTTATTCTTATTTCTTTAAATTTCCTTGACACTTTATTCATGAACATTTGCATTACCATTACAAATAGTAGTGGTTAGCGAGCACTCCCCGGCTTCCATCCATTTTTTATTTTGAGCTACTCCTTTCACCCCTTCTCCATCTTAACACAACTCATGTTAGCCTCGCTCTCCACTCTGGCCTCCTCCATCACTTACCAGACTTTATTTCTGTCCACACTAGCATATGTCTACACATTTGCCTTTCGAAAGTATTAAATCTATCGTCGGCATCTTCTCTTTGAGCTCATGTACCTCAACCTTTCCTTTATACTTTTTCTCATCCTCCTTTCCAAACTCTTTTATACATTTTGGCACATTGACACATAAATTCTATTTCCACAAAATGTTCACACCTCTTTCTATCCCCCTTTCTTAAATATTGGTACTAAACAGGGGTGTCGTGCTGAGGGTTGTATTGGGGGGGAGTGTCCCCCAACCCCCAATGTTGGTTAAAAGCTTGAAAGTTGGAAATTTTGTGAGATTCGAGATCTTGAGTTGGTAAATTCTAGGATCACTACGCCACCGAGGCAAGTCATATTTATTCAATCATCACTCTGGCTGCTGGTGAGTAAACATATACGTCATGGCGGCTGATAATGTAATGTGTAATGTGTAATGTGTTATTTTTCTTTAAAAAAAAAGCTGTAATTTTTAAAATGTTTACAAGATTGTTTGTGAGGTGAAAGTTTCAGAAGTAAGCATGCGCTGAAACGGTTGAGTCAAAGTTTCACATAGGGGTTGAAGGGGTTATTAGGCACGTTAAATTTTATACACTTAGCAATTTTTTTTTAAGATTTCGACAAAATAATGATTACGGATTAAAGTTGTGCTTTTCAAATAGGCCTAACTTAATTTTTTAATTCAAAATTCAAAATATTATGCTTTGTCTATGAGGTGAAAGATTCGACCATTGAATCGAATAAAACACCAAATTCTCAAATACTTATCAGGATCGGTGGATTCGAAGATTTGAGTGGCCCATCTCTAGTATACTCATAACAATATTCCATTAGTTCAGACCCTCAGGTTTCCCCTAATATATATGCCTGTTTCAGTTTTCTGGAATTTTTGTTTTGGAGTTACAGCTTCTATAAATGCACACACACATTATATCTTATTTATGTAATATATGTTTCACATCTTACATATCTTTGTAACTTTTCTAGAAAAGAATGACGTTTAAATGGATTTTAAAAATAAATAGAGTAGAGACAATACATCCTACAAAAACAAGGATGGTAGAATCAAGTAAAGCCAACACCTTTGTATCATTTTAAAAAAATTTATTCATAGAGCAGTCTTGTTTAATTTTTTAATACCTACAGATAATACAAAAATATTTAGAAATTCCACAAAGCAATAGTACATGGGTATTAAAAGGAACAAACACAACATATTTTTACAATAAAAAGAGGAACCAATTTCACAATTTACAAAGACTAGATGAAAAGAGCTCTTCATGAAGTATTTATAAACATACACATAGAAAATGTACCCAAATATTTACACAAATAAATGAGCCATCCAGATTAGAATTAGCTACTTCAACTTTATGGTGATATCCATATAAACAGTGAAGATGATGTCCTGTGGCACCATAACAGTCGAGTGTTTATATTTGTCTGTTGGTGTTTTTACTATTATAACATGTTTAAGGCACTTTAATTCATAAATATCAACATATAGTCAAATTTAACAACAACAAATTTGACTATTAACAATTAAACTATATAGCTTATTTTAGAGTAAAATTAAATATATTACTGACAATTCATACACAGTATAATGTATTATACACAAACAACGTGATTTATTGTGGTACAGTAAGATAATGGTAGAAAAGAACTTTTAGAATATGATTTTTTTATTAATATTGTTATTTTACCATATTCTTAGTATTATTTTAAGATATTGATACTGTCTAAATTGATGTATGAATGTATAAAAGTAACTTTTGTAACTGTCAGATATTGTTCTCCCTGCCCTGTTCTTGCTATCCTTGACCTCATGTATTTAATTATTAAATAAAGTGATTTCTGATTATTCAGTGAAGCTTCATTAACAAACAATTAAAGTAAACATTTATAATGTAACAAATCATAATGTTAAAAAAAATAGCATATCTCATTTGTTTAAAAAATGATTAATTCTGTTTAAACACTTTGAAATAAAATAGAATCAAAACAATATTTGAAATTGATTATTTTATAATTCATAATAATATGTACCAATACTTTTATTCGCAAATGCCTAGTGCATTAAACAATAAGGTAAAAGGTTTTTATGGTGAAATCAACTGTTTAAATTTGCACATGCTGCTAAAAGGTAAGTCAATACTTATTTGTTACTTTAAGTATAAAATTATAAGTAGTTCAATCATTAATATCTGTTAGCACTTGAAAAGATTGAATTTATCAGTGTTTAATGAACTTAGTACCCAGATTCTCAATTGGACGGCAACTCACAGGTAGGCCCCCCAGCCGATATACATCTGACACAGGTTATCAACACTGGTGGCCTCTTGGATCAGGGCGTTGGTCTGCCCTTCCACCGAGAGTGACAGAGAAAAACTCTTGTTCTTTGTCTGCATCATGCCTTGAATACGCAGTTCAATTTCACGGATGTTCTTTACAGCCTTTAAAAAATAAATTACAAATATGTAAGTCACATCAAAATGGTCTTAAGGGAGAGGATGAGAAACAATTATTTAGGGGGGGAAATAAGATCAATATTACTAGTTGGCAAACAATGCAAGTTAATAGCATGGGAGGATAACTGCCAGTTTAAGCGGTTTAAAAGTAGTATTGTATTTATTATGAAATACTTTATTTGGATAACATTTTTTGTGTGTTGTTTTAGGTTAGTTTATTACTAATATAATTCAATATTTAGAATATGTACTTTAGTTAGTAACGAAATAATATAATCAATGTCTGGCGCTCAAGATAACTACTCAACACTTAACTTTACCAATTGCACCTTTGTTGTTATTGTTAAAATATAGTTATTTTAAGCATGTCATTCAATAAGAAATTCCATAGTATTATCATCACATACGCCAGTAATAGTGTCAAATCACTTTGAAAGTTATAAAACATTTGAAAGAGATAAAATTTATTTGTAATAATTATATTAGGAACCTCACAAGCTCATTGGTGGGCTCCACATGACCCACTCTCACACTGTGACCCCATGATGCCGAGGGGTCATACACAAAGGGCCTCAACACTGACATGAGTGCATCTTGCTGAGTGCGCATCATACGCAGTGTAATCTCACATGTCCGTCTAAATGTTCCCTCCACACCCATCGGACCCATTGCGTCCACCATGTTGTGTGTCAGACGGAACGGTACTCGCTCTGGCCAATCGAATGTTGCACCCTGTAAAGAGTTTTAAAAGATATATTGCTATATTTTTGAAACAAAGATTATTTATTCAATGAATGAGTAATTGAAATTTCTAACCGGGAAGTTAAGGCATTATTCTTTATTAAAAAGCTGTTATTGTGATAGATATTAATTGTTATATTGAAATAAACCCTGTTTAACTAAGTAAATCATTGTAATATATTTATAAGACATTTAGAACATAATATAAATTAGATTATATCATTAACCTCTTGTGCCAATTCTGCTTTTGTACCAATTCAAGCTAGCCATATATTCAAACTAATAAAATAGGGATGAGGTAGGTAGAATGTTGAGTAAATATACATGTATTTTCATGAAAAGAAACCTTTTTTCATGGGAAACTTTTTTGGGGAGAATTCAAAGACACCCTCAATACACCTGAACAAGATTTGCACCACGACTTCCTGTCACCATCTATCTAGTCTACTGAAAGTTAAAAAGAAACCCACAAAAGTGATATGGTTAATATAAACAAGTGTCTTATTTGACATTATTTCAGAGTTTTTTTGTTTTTTTTTTCCATCAATGTGTAGTTGCTTACCTTTACAGAAAGTGCTCAAAATAGCCACCTTGCAGCTGAATGCAAGCCTGCATTCAAAAAATTTCAGGCATTCTCAGATTCACTAGCAGCCTTGTTCAATACATTGATGGAGTATTTCAACACTGTCAATGGGTGTTGTGTATACTATCACTATCAGATGGCTCCGAAGATAAAAAGTTAGTGGATTTAAGTCTGAATAGCAAGCAGCCTAGGGAAGTTATGCATAAATGTGCATCTTATCCATTTGTTAGAAAATTGCTCATGTGAAAACTGTCTTAGTTATTCAGCAAAAATGTGGTGAAGCACCTTTTTTCATAAACCACATGTGATGTATAGCATCAAGAGGGGCTGGTTCTAAAAGTCCATTCAATTGGTTATTGATAATTGATATAATGGATTAAATATCCAAGCTATTATATTGTAACAGTTATAGCTGCATCTAGATATCATATTTTTTAACTGAAAACTGACATCTGGGCACAAGAATCAAACCCAGGTCCTTTGGCATTGGTATACCAAGCCAAAGGTCCTGTATTCGATTCTTGTGTCCAGGTGTAGTTTTTCAATAAAAGAATATAGTTGGCATAATATTTGCCTGTTAATATCCCATTAAGTTTCATGTTGTATATGAGATATCAAACAATGTTTATAAATAGGAAGGTTCATCTATGCTTTTCCTCTTTTTTTTTTTTTTTTA
>CABFVZ010000674.1:137205-217461 GCA_902151445.1 Timema monikensis | reverse complement strand
CGTCTTACTACCCGTTCGGGTTATACGCACTTACGCTAATGTGTAATGGTAGGGTGATTGTGAGATGAAATGGAGGACCTACAGTTTAACGTGGAATCCGAACCACGGTGGAGGCCTGGCATTCCCCACATTCACAAGATGTCTTGTCAGAGGTGAAGGAAGGGTTTGGTAATCAGATAAATCTGTGCCGGGACCGAGGATTGAACCCCGGCCGCCAGCACAGAAGTCTGACACCTTACCCCTAGACCACCGGGTCACCACAAAAATACAGTTAAAGAACACAAAAACTCATGTGGCCCATGAGTTGGATCATGACCCAAACAAAGCACACAATTAACTGTTCTAAGAGTGATCTCTCAGTTCTGAATGACAGCTAAAAGGTCAAGCAGTTCCTAATACTCTACTCCTGCTAAGAACTGTGCCTTAGTTCAAACATCGAGATTAAACTCTCTGGTTTTTAAAACACAGGAGTGCCACTCATCCGGAGAGCAAGAGAAAGTATAGTTTAGGTTTCAGTGTTTCAAAAGGTGAACTTATACAAACTTCTTGGATGATTCCAACTTGATGGCTACTATCTTACTTCCTTGAACCCTCCCCACATTAACTATACACAATTCCAAATATTCATCTGGCATACAAGCACCCTGGATTGATAAATAGTATCAGTATGTGGCTAACACCCACAGTACTTTAGTCTAAGTGGACTTGGGGAGGGCGGGGGCAGTGGGCTGGAGGGAGTATTGTAATACCCCCTACTTTATTCATGTGATCCATGTTGTCCCCCCAATTTTCCACCAGTAAAAAGGAAGGGGAACGATAATAGGTTAAATTCATCATAATGTATATATTTTCTAATAACAGCCAAGCAAAGGATTTGATTATTGTAGACTTATTAACTAGGGGTAACAAGCTTAGAGAATGTTCTTTTGGAATCTCTTTATCTTGTTTGGAGCAGAACAACTTTGTCCAATTATTATGAGTTGGTTGAGGGACAGAGTTGTCACAGGCAATAGATGACCCAGTTCACCATAAATATAACCAATGTAACTTGTAATAAATACTCTTAATATATTCAGTTATGGCTATATTCCTCCAGTTTAGATCATGAACACTAAGAAGCATTGCAAGTAATGTGCTAATTTATTAATAAAAATTATTGATAGTTACGGTTTAGCAGGGAAAAGTTCAAATGTAACAAGTTTGTCCTAGTAATAAAAAGCAATATTAGTATTACATGTATTTCAAGTTTAATTGCTTTAATAGGTCCATTCATAAACCATAAACATAAACTTTTTATAATAACATTTTTTTGTGAAACAAAAATTGATTTTTATTTAAATTCAATATATTTGAACAAGTTATTTTAATTTTAAATAAAACATTAAAATTGAATCAAACTAATTAAAGTGAAAAATTTTGAGTCGAATTCAAACAACTAATAAAGCTCAAATCAAACTTGAGTTTTTGACTACTTGCTCATAATACAAATGATTATAAGTGAAGTAGTTTCTGTTATACTTTTGAATTTTATAAATAAAATATGTATTAACGTATTTATGAAAAGTTATCATAATTCATTGTTGACCATTTTATAGTTTTTCTATACACTGACATCCTTTGATGAGATACGTAAAGTGAGCTAATATCTCAGTTACACCATTTTGAGTTTGGTATTTGTATTTTACAAAAGAAAAGAAATTTAAATTGCCAATGTTTAAGAATGTTCTGGGTTAACCTCAATATGTACTTACTTTTAATACTAGGAAGTCCTCACCTCCTTAAACCCTCTTATCATAATCTTCCCAATAATATATTTGAGAGTTTATCGCTCTCTGCCTTTTCCAATCCCCTGTCACAAAAAACTATTGTCCCCTCCAATGACATAATGGTATAGCACATCAACACCCCTCACATGTCCATGGAGCGAATGCAAAGAACCACAGTAACACTTTTAGCCGGTTAAATCTTACCTTGTTAAAAAGACAGTTAAAGTCAACATGGATAGCATCTCCAGTTGTACAGTCAATCAGAATATTTTCACCGTGTCGGTCACCCAGGCCCACGATGTAGCCAACTATTGACATGACGGCCGTAGTGCGATTATATGCTGTTCTTGCACAAAACCTAGAAATAATATTAGCTTTATGATCACAGTTATAAAATAGAATTATTTTAAGACAGGGGTTATTAGTGACCTAGTGTAATGAGTTTAGCAATATTATGAAAAAAAGGACATAAAAAATCAAGGTGATAAATTATATGTGGAAACCCCATTTTCCATTCATTCGTTTATGGAGTTTCAGTGGTGGTGTGTTGTACAATATATTGGCCTCACCACTGAAACTCTCCGTAAACAAATGAATGGACACCGCCATGACACCAAAATCAAGAATCCATAAAAGTCAGTTTGAGCACATGCTTCAACTGATAACCTCAATTTTGAGAACTGTTACAGTGCCAAAGTGTTAGAATCATTCAATAAGACAGTTAAGAAGATGGGAACAGGCAGATCAATGGATCACAAAGTCTAGAAAAACCACCCAACCTAAATATTTGTTAATTTAATTGAAACCCAGAGGTTACACTAGCACCACTTACCATCCAAAGAGCAATAGAGGAACCTTCAGAGAATTTCATCTCCACCAGAGAAGTTTTTAACCTTACCAATCAAGTTGGCATCACTGAAGACAACATCCTGTTTAGTCTCACCACCACCACTACTACTACTTCCCGAGGAAGATGCTATAATAGCATCAAAATATTGAAGTCTGTGAAAATATGTATTAATGTTTTTTACTTTTATTTGTGCTCTATTATTTTCCTACTATTTTATCATTTTATTTATTACAAATTGTTTTTGCTCCATGCACATTATTTCATACATAATAAATTAAGTTGAGTGTTAAATTACTGGCGTTAGCCCAATATGACAAATACGGGGTTAAAAAAAAAGTCAACATTAGTAACATTTAATCGGGTGGGGATGAGGAAGGTCAATTTTTTTAAAGTCATACATGGAGGAAGATGTAAAACCGTTTAAGAAAATAGGCCACCCTCAGTAGAGCTGGTGACTTCAAAACCTGACCTGCCATCACTCGCAAACAAGACCAAGTGAGGTGAAGCCATAGCACACCTGCACACCATTGCAAGTGAATATGCAAAATTAAATAAATTTTTGTATGTTCCTACTAAGTTCTGGTAAAATCTAAACTCCTTGAGAACAATAAGAGCACATGTGTTGTGTAAGAAACACATGATCTGAAGAATTTGCCACAACATCACCATGGGTGTGTTGATTATGGTATATTTTCTGGTACATTTACATGTATTTTTAGTAGTCAGTTAAACTGTCCTGAAGACCCTTTAAGTGTAACTAGTTTTTAAGTAGTAGAAGTGAATTTATCAACCATGAAGGTAAATGATTTAATTGGAACAGTGTGTACATAGGTTACTGACCAGCTGTATGGATCAGGGAAGGTTTGCCGGAACCAGTCTGCCAAGACAGGGGGGTGTTTTGGCAGCAGAAACTCCAGATACACCTTCTTCTTCTTGGTAACAGGATCTGAAATAGCTGAAAACCAAAAATTTCAATGTACATTCTAAAATAAGTGGTTAAAAAACACACACATTCAGAGTTTACCGAAGGAAAACAGGGGTGGGTGGATGAAGTACCTAGGTCCTATAAATAAACACAATATTAACCTTCTTATATATCTATATTTTAGCTTTGTAAGGAAAACGCTCCTCGATTAACGGGAATAAATAAATTCTTGAGTTTTTCCAGCAAATTCGAGATCTCGTTCACCCCTAATTTAATACCAAAAAGTAATAATCTCAATATATTAGTAATGTTAATGGAATAAGGATGTTTAACAAGAGTATGAGAGCAGGCATTTTTTACTTTAAGTCAAGTGTAAATAGAGAAAGAATCAAAGTAATCAAGTTTTAATTGGGTGTGGGTTATATACAACAATGTCATAGTGAAGATATTTCAAAATTAATTTTCTGCTCATAAATGTATGCTCTTAATAGATCAGATTACAAACATACATTTTTAAGATTATTTTTTGTAATAGAAATTATAAATATTCAATATAGAAATCCAGTTTTTTTTATTAAATTGTGGCTGGATAAACTATTTGTACCTCTAGTATTCCTTGTAGGTGTACAATAAATGATATTTTACTAGAGGTAGGTCAAATCCATTGTTTACAAATCCGAATTTCCAATTTACCTTCAAATCTGAATCTTGGAGAAAATTTTGAACATAATAGGAAATATAAATATAAAAGAATAATAGAAAATACAAACATTAAATGAATGTTAAAAAAAAGTCTTGTAATGTGTTCATTATAGCATTAATACATTCGGCTAAGTGTTAAATGTGTGGTCTGGGGTCTAGTTGTTAAGTTAATCCTATAATTATAATTGGTTATGAACTACAGAATTATTGCACTAAAACAAATTTGACTTGAAAGTTTGAAAAAAACAATTTTTTAGGGGGATTTGAGACTCAAATACAAGATTTTTTCAAATCTTCAAATCTTGAATATTCTTTGCATGGATTCAAGGGTCCCCTCCCTATATTTTACAAATCTCTCATCCTTAGGGAACCCCTCCTCTTTTAATTAAGGGTGATATAATTTCAAGTATTTAGTTAAATTTAATGACTTTTTTTTATTTTAAAAACTCTATACAATCTGAATAAGTGCCTGGTATATCATAATTTTAAAACACAAAAAACTTACCACATGCCACTTTTTTAAGCTCTCGCCCTGTAACCAGGATTTTTCTGTCTTTGTACATTTCCAACATGAGGGGTCGAAGTCCAATCAAATTAGGTACCCACTCAACGATTCCACATTCTTCATTCAAAGGGACAACACTCTAAGAAAAAAAAACTTTTAAAACTGTTTATGTTGATAATAATATATTTAAATTATTTATTTTCACAACACACTAGAGAGTACAACTTTTATTTTAGTTTTTCTTATGGCTATTATTCTACTGAAGAAATATATCGTGTTGGTCCCATCTTCATCGGGAAAAGGTTTCAGTGTATTTCACTAATGTTCATTACTATTTCACTGTCAAATACATCAGCGAGCAACATAGCAAACTTTTACTATCCCATCACACATAAGCATGCACACACTTATACACACATACATGCATGCACACACACCTGTTAATCTGGTATCCTAAATTATCAACTATATGTAAATAAAATACTGCGCAATACAGGCCTCAACACTAAAACTCTGCATAAATGCATCCACAGTTATTAACATGACTGCCAAAATCAAGAACCTGAAAAGAAAAATGTTCCAAACACATACCTCTACCCATAACCTCAACTTGTAGCAGTGCTACAAAGTCAATGTCTTAAAATCTTTAAGTAAAACCCAATGCAATGTTCCCCAGCTTAAATGATGGGAACTGTCACAATTATGAATCATAAATACTAAAAAACAATTCAACCTAAATATTTATTAACTTAGGCCTTATTTAAACACTGTTATAATATTAACAAAACCTGTCATCCACATTTGCTGATATCAAGACCTTAAGAGAATGTTAAGTCCACAAAATGAGTTGTAATCTTCCAAACATTAAGTTAGCATCACTGAAGCCAACCTCTGGTTCAGTCTTCTAAAATACATTCACGACCTTAGTTTACTTGGATGACAGCTCAAAAAGTTACTAGAAATAATCATTAATATATCCCTACGTCAACAACTGACATCTTTCACTTTATAAAACCGTAATGTAAACATATGAATATGATAGTTAGCCACAGTAATTTAGACCAATATTATTCATATATTTATTTGAGGTTGAGCACAAAGCTTACTTACCGTTTTATTCCACTTTAAAAAATGGGGCAAAGAATGTAAAGTCCAGCAACAATATGAAAAAGCTTTAAAAATAGAGAAAGCTTGAAAGAGTTAGATGAAGGAGATTTTTTTATATTCTTCCTTCTTTAACCTGGATGAAAGAGGGTATGGGGAAGTGTAGTGGTACCACCTAGTATAATAATGGATAAGACCAATTTTGATTTATCCTAAATATGCTACATTATTCTAAGTTCATGGCCTTTCACACAAAATCTTCTCAACAGAGCTCCAAGGGACAGATTCAAGTACCCTCCCAATCTCCTAATCATTCTGGTTCAGCCTAAATCGCCTGACCCAGCAACTGGAAACATCAGGGCCTGGATTCACTAACGGGAGCAAATAGTTGCGCCAGCGCAAGTTTGAAATATGTTCCAAATCCCTATTCACTAAAAGGAGCAGGCGCAATTTGAGAGCAAAGTTGCGCCTTTTATTTGCCACCACTCAAAAGAGTAGGCGCAACTATTAAATAATGACTGTCAATTCAATAAATTTAAATGGCGGCATATTATTGTATTGGCTTAAAATACAATTAGTTACATAACTGTACTCCAATTAATAATTAATTAATTAAAATAACAAAACGTATGTCAAACACCAAATTTGTTTCAAATTAGACAGTGGTAACAAAACAATTACGTACCTTTTATTGTTGGATTTTTACATTCAAACAACGCAATGGCATTTCTTGCAGTATTACAAAACAAAACTACGAACTGTGTAATCTTCGTCTAGATCCAAAGAGGTTTGTATTCCTCCAAGTCCAAAGACATCTCATCACTAAATATGGCAGTTAGTATAACTTTAAAATAAGTTTTAAAGTTTCTATAAACATTAATGTTTTATTAATGGAACTTAAACTTTAAACTAATTATATAAATAAATACAAAATAATGTACTAATATTGTTTTTCTAAGACATCCAGAAAGAGGCCGCTTTTAATTTTATAGCTAGTTTATAAGAAAAATGTTTAAAAATCTTTGTATATGCTGTCGTTTTCATTAGAGATTTAAAATAAAGTAGCCTTGACTTTGGAAGTAAATTCTTCACAAGGATTGGTTGAAAAGAGAGCAATTGATGACGTTTATGATGACGTCACCCTATTCCTGCCACCAGTTTGCGCCTTGTTTAGTGAATACGGAAATGGCGCAAATAAATAAGGCGCATCTTGGGCGCAAAGTTGCGCCATTTCTATACGTGCGCTGAAGCAGATTTGCTCCCGTTAGTGAATCCAGGCCCAGGGCATAAGTTGCTATCCATGCCACAAACCGAGGTGCAGTACATGCAAGAGTCACCGACCTTCCACATTATTCAACAACAAACTCACACAAAAGGAGTTCCCTGTGAAAGCTCAATATGACTGATCAACAGAAAATCTAATTACCAGTTCACTCCACTGTCGCATTGCTTACTAATAGGGATAGAAGCAGAGGATCGCTCGAATCCTTATGAATTTTGAGATTCAGGGATTCAAAAAAGCAAGTGAAATTTGTTTTAGAGTTCTAATACTGCTTATTGGTGGTTCAGGAACAATTATAATAATAGAATGAACTTAATAACCAGAGCCAGACCAGTAATTTAACACTTAACTTAATGAATGTTATAATGAGTGGATTATAAGAAATAATGTTTAACCTCTTGTTACTATTTGAATTTTATATTATTCTATTATATCAAACATTGAAAGGAGAATAGAAGGGTGAGGACTAAACATTTACCAGAAAACTGTAGGCCTCAAATTTCCCAACTAAAACACAACAAACACATAATTATAAAATGTCTGCTGAAGACGAGAATTAATGTAACCAGAAAATTGCATAATTATGTATTGTATGTGTTTTAATTGTGAAGTGTGAGGACTACAGTTTTCTGCTAAGTGTTTAAGCCTTGCCCTTCTATCCTCTTTTCAATGTCTAATTTAATACAGCTGTTTGGCACCATTTTTCTTTAATTATTTATATTTCCTCTTGTGTTCATAATTATTTTCTCCAAGAATCGCATTCGGGAATCTAAGGTAAATTGGAGCTTCAGATTTGAAATTTACATTCATAAAAAAGTGGATTCGACCCAACTCTATTGACTACACTGGCCTCACCATAGGAACATGCATACAATAAATGGTTTTCATTTTCAACAAAGCACACTTACCCAAACAAACCAGTATGCCCAGACGCATAATCTAGATTTTGACTCATGTAATAGTACAAGAGTAAAACAAGCCCCCAACCCAACAATTGCAATGCTGTTCTGTTGGTGGAAATTTGCTCACCAATATATAACCAAAGCCAAACAGCCCCTTGGTCTCTGCCCAACCTGCGGTTCCCACCCACCTCTTTCTCTGTCCTTTACCCCTAAGCAAGCCGTTAAACACCAGCCATTTTAAGCCCTCAGTATAGAAAAGAAGTCAATCTATCTACATTCAAGAATTTTACATCCATTACGGATTCCCGCCTATGGTATGGGTCAGTTTTTTATTCAAGTCATACATTTTCCACTACTGGCTGACAAGGTCTGTCGTAGCTTCATTTGCCTTATAATTTATTTTAAGACTAAGACAAGCACAACATCCAGTCCCCAGCCATCAATTTATCAATGTGAGAGGGTAATCCCATATTTTCATCAATGATAAATTTTTCGCTATGCTATTAACTTACTAGACAGACATGCTACCAATTGAGCTAAGGTGTAGGACATATTCAAGAATCAAGACACAAATTTAACCAAGCAACTATAAAGACCTAGCATCAATGATCAACCACGAGCCAGTGTTATATTCTCTTTATCTGTGCTCAAAAAATATCTGTATTAGGCTTTGAATGTGAACTTATGAACATACATTTTTCTAGTAAATGCATAATCCTTGCACAAAACATCTGCAAGACAGGTTTTTTGAGTTTGAATTGAATCTCGAATCGAAACAAATATTATTCGCAAATTTATAATAGTTATCGAATTGAATCATATCCTAGTTAAATACGCTAAAATAATTATGTTAAATAAAAAGAGTTATACATTTAATAATAAAATAGGTTATAATGTATAGTATAAGTTTTTCAGTTGTCCATGCAATAATAGTTCACCTTGTCGAAAATTAAAAAGATTTATAGATTATAAACTATGTTACCCAAGGGTGTAATTATAGGCTATGCAAAGGTATTATGAAGATTGTTTTGGTAGAGAAGTGTGGCTTAGTCTCAACTCAATACGATAATAACCAAGTATTTACTTTACCTCACAAGAATTGGTATTCAAAATATATTAACATATTTTAGGCACATTGTGCAATTTGTAGCAGCTTAAAACTGTATCGATTTTTTTTTCTCTCTAGTTTGGTTAAATTCGGGCTATCAAAATGAATGATACAAAATTTGAATCAATATTGATATTACCAAAGCTTTGCATACCACTACCATGCACTAGTTATGTCATCCCTTACAATTTTATTTTATAGCCACCAACATAGTGGAATCAAGTAAGGTAAGCATGTCACATTTTAGGGCAAACATTTAATATTATATATACTAAAAGCTGTGCGCTACATTTTTCATTCATGGAAATTAAGAAAACATCAAAATCGTGGTTTTACTAAATACATAAATAAATAAATATATATATATATATATATATATATATATATATATATATACACACACACACACCAACAGTATTCTTACATATGTACAGATTCGAAGACCCCTTTGCCGAGACTCAGGGTCTTTCTGAAGATATTTGTTGATAATAGAGTGGAACTCCATCATCCGAAAATCTTTTCGTAAGTCATCCTGCAACAAGGATTCAAAGGCTGTATACCAAATAAAAAATGATTGTTTTACTGTTTTATAACATGTGGTGAAGATTTACAAAACACATAGGTCAACTTTATATTAGCTGGTATCAGTTGGTTACCTTGGGCTTTCCCATCATCAAGTGCAGTTTGCCATCTGATCCTCGAAACCCGAATCGCCTTGGTTTTTGTAGAGATGCTAATATTGTGACTTCTTCATCCATTCCCACAATATACACCATGCTCCTGAAATAGGATACAGCTGTTTGGAAACTATATCTAAATAAATAACTTAATCCTTTCAAGAGATAATATATAGTCCGGCACCTTAGCTTAGTTGATAGCGTGCCTGCCTACTAAGCTTAGGGTCCCAGGTTCAATTCCCGGCATGGTCGAAAATTTATCATTGATGAAATATAGGTTTACCTTTTCACAGTGATCAATTAACTGCCGGGGATTGGATGTTATGCCTGGCCTAGTCTTAAAATAGATAATAAGGCATATGAAGCTACAACAAGCCTAGCCGTTAGTGGAAAAATATATGGCTTGAATAAAAAAAACTGACCCGGGTCATAAGCTCGAAACAACATGCCTTGCTTTCATGCAATATAAAGTTATATTTTTGAGTCCCACAATGCCTTTAGCATGTATGGATTATAGATCGACCTGAAACCTTGGCATTGCCTACAAGTAATTTAGAGAATACATATATTTTCATAAGATAAAATATTCCTCATGGCAACATAAGGATATATGGGACATTACAAATTCTCGCCTATCTGAGTGCTCATTGGATTTTCTCAGAATTGAGCCAGAATTAGCCCCTGAAGCTCAGGATTGGGATCGACAGATTTATGTGTTTTCAATTTTAGCTTATTAAAAAAAAAAATTCTTTGGCTTATATTGTGTGTCTGGTGATGACTAATTTTTTACTCTTTTCTCTACTTATTGGGGATATGGTTTATGAAATAATGCAGTTAAAAGGGGGTGGCGTGTATAGTGTGAGATGAACCCAACAAAAAGAGTAATGTACATATGGCCATTGGAATGTCAAGGTCACCAAGTGAGCAAACTGGTTGTTGAAGGAGGAAGATATGACGAATAGATAAAGAAGAAATAGGACAGAAATATCTCTGTAGTGCAGTTAGAAAACAAATAAGGTTAGTGCAAGACAGTATCAACTACAGCTTAATCCAAAAGTGTTATATGTAAATCTTAAAAATCACTAAGAGGGTGTTCAAGAATTACCTGTAAACTTACAGGGGAAGGTGGGGTTGGGGGAAGTAGGGGGTTTCAAGCTTTGGTTATTTTTGCAGACAAGGGAGAAGTGGAGGCAAGAACAATACCTATGCACTGGTACTAGGAGAGACGGGTAAGAAAGGTGTAGTGACCTAGCAACCCCAAATGGATACATAATAATTAAGTGTCCGAGACATGGATTCAAGGACCATGGTCATCAGATTAAAAGTGGTTTAGAGTTTTTTATAACTATAATAATTCTTTATTCACCTATAATACTTTTTCTTATAGTTTCAATCAAGTGTAACCTATTTTAATCTTTTAATTATAAAACTTTTCTAATTCTACCTGTTTGGTAAAATAAATTTAAATTAATTTTACAAGAGTATTTATTGTTAATTATTTTGCACCTGTGAAGCTCTCAACTTAGTGATTTTATTCTCAAAGAGTTTGGTATCTATTTCAAGTATTTAACGTTACGCTTCTACTATGGGAGCCATTTGTAACGTTACACACCCAGGGTGGGAACTCAATTTGCTAGGATCTTCTAAATACTAATAACTTTTCCATATGATGAGTCAGTCTGGATAGTTTATTTATTATTTTCACAAATTTTAAATTACAGTTGAACCAGTTTTGTCAAACATGTAAACAGTATATATAATATACATTAAATATACACAGTATGCACACATATTCGTACATAGTGTTATGATCGTTCAAAATACGTCTACTCAATTAGACGTTTCAGCAGGGACTCTTTTACAAAACTACGGCACCTTGCTAAGCTTGGGTCTGTCCACCCCATAGCTTTTTACTCTCAAACCCAGCTCACTACTTGATTTCTTCCCATCGACCAATGGGGTTATTCTATCTGAGCGCAAAAACTAAAAATAGGTGGGGGTAGGGGTGAGGAAAGAGGAATGAGATGAAAATAGGAGGGAGGATAAAAAGAGGGAGCAGGCTATACAGTGATGGTAGGACTGTATTTTCAAAAAAAATAAGTAAAAAAAAAAAGTTTTGTTTTTATAATGACATGATGGATGATTTGAAGCTTTGTTTTAAAGGATTCTTTACAATATTTTTTTACAGCGAAGGGGGCTAGTAAATGTATATATTTATTCAATCCAAGCTCGAGATCAACTCAATACTTGGGAGCTTTAAGAAAAGCTTGCTTGAGATCGACTCAAATTAAAAATTTGAGCTCACAGACCCCTACAATATACAAATACATGAATATTACTATGCCCCCAAACAACATATAGATATATTTGTGAGCCATACTATACAATGAAGAGGTACCTTGGGAAGGGGTTGTGAAGGCTTTTGCCATCTTCACTGCTAGGTAGCATGATGGAACGCAGTTGCTGGACTGGAATCATAATCTTACTGAAGTTAGTTTGAAAGAGAAGGGGCAGGCCACGAACAACATCACTCACCGTAGTCGATGTGACACTCTGAAACACACACAGAATACTTTTGTATAGTAATAAAGCCCAATGTCTAAAATAAGGCCCTTAGAGAAAAATCTTTACACTTTATGATGTAAATTATATTAGATGGCTTTAATTCATTTTTTTTCCCCTAAACATTTTGGGCACTAAAAAAAACAGGAAAAGTATATATTATGCATCCAATGTCCTTTCACTGTGTTTGTAAGGGACATAGGAAAAGGAAAATAAGTGTCAATTTCCTGGATTTTTCCTTTATGTTATTCCTTTAACATGTTCTTATCATAGTGTCCTATCATTCTATAAAAATTATCTTTTTCTCCCTTTTGTGTTATTTTAGTTTCCTCTTTTTAGAAAGTTATGTTGCTCTTTTCACACTCCCTCCTGAGGAATTCTGATAGAATAAAACCTATGTCAGGGGATCGAGCTATAGCAATCAATCTTCTTCAAGAGGTATTATTATTATTATTATTATTATTATTAGCACCGCGTCTTACTACCCGTTCGGGTTATACGCACTTACGCTAATATGTAATGGTAGGGTGATTGTGAGATGAAATAGAGGACCTACAGTTTAACGTGGAATCCGAACCACGGTGGAGGCCTGGCATTCCCCACATTCACAAGATGTCTTGTCAGAGGTGAAGGAAGGGTTTGGTAATCAGATAAATCTGTGCCGGGACCGAGGATTGAACCCCGGCCGCCAGCACAGAAGTCTGACACCTTACCCCTAGACCACCAGGTCACCATTTTCAAGAGGTATTGATTACATCTTTGTTCAATGGCAGCAATATAAAGTGTAAACTATGTTCTTATTTTCATTTTAAGTCATGTTGTGTTTGTTCCTTTTATATGTTTCTATCCACTTTTCCTTTACCTTCTTCCAAATATAATACAATTATTTCATAAAGCGTAAAGAGGTTTTCCTTATTTTAGATAATGTGTTACATGGAAGATACACGAAAGAGTAATAAGTACAAACCCAAAATGACTTTTACAGCAAAAAGAGGAACATAGTTAACATAAGCTTAGTAGCCAGTAAACTAATCATAATTTTAGAGATAGAATTAAAATTACAAAATTTAGACTCGAGGTATGACCAACCTAATAACATATAAGTAATAAGTATCAAGTTTGAATCAAACGCCGTTTTTAACCGTTTTGGCTGTAGCCCCAGGTAAAGAGAGACAAACACAAGGTCATGCCAAAATGTAAAACACTTTTTTTTAGTTAGGGGGCACGTACAATGACAATAATCATAGTAAAGGCTAAAAATGGGCTAAATCCATTATGTTTTTGTTTTTTCCTTAAATTCAAATCTGATTTTTATAAAATATGACAAGCATGAGAGGTTAACTTTCCCCAAATGGTATGATTTTTTTTTCTTTCTCTTTTGATTTGGTTTACATTTTGTCTTTGAAAATTTTGGGAGTTGATGGAGGAGGTAGAGGACCAAGCATGAAATGGAGGACTAAGTTTCACTGACAAAAGGAATCGACCTNTGGTGGTGGTGGTGGTGGTGGTGGTGATAAAACATAAATTTTAAATAAATAAGCTTTTTACTATAATATAACTGCACATTCATTAAATGGTAGATGAAATTAATTAATGGTCTAGGTTCTGGTTGATAGGTCTGTCCTATAACTACAAATGGCTGAGCCACTAGTAGGCATGGAAAAATTCAGATTCAAAATTTAAATAAAAGAATAATCTACTTGAATATGCCTTATGATTTGAGGAAATGAAAGATTAGACAAGTCAAATGACCTATTTCTAGTAAATAAAATATTAAAAAGTAGTTATCACCTCATCAACAGGAGTGTTGATCAACTCTATGAACTTATCAGCCAGTTTGTTGAAGTCTGAGATGAACTTGTTGAGCCTGGCCTGTTTGAGCAGAGGATCTTGGAGGATCTCATGACTCCTCTTGGCTAGGAGTGGGAATGAAGACTGAAAACCAACAATAAACATTTTCAATAATTGGAATTCATGAAAGATATTCCTTGACATTTTCAGGTTTTTCATATTCTCCATAACTTTGGCTCTCTTGACTGGGCACATAGTGAAAAGATGGTGCTTATTTTCTCCTAGGTTTAGTATATTAAAGAATGTTTCAATTATGAAATAGTAAGTTCTTTAATAAAAAGCGCTTTTCTAGTGTTGGGTCGAATCCACTAATTTATTAATCCTAATTTCCAATTTAGCTTTGAATCTCGAATCTTGGAAAAAATTATAAACATGAGAGGAAATATAAATATAATAAAATAGTAGAAAATACAAATATTAACTAAATGTTAACGTTCTTTTTTATAATGCATTCATACATTCAGTTAAATTACTGGTCTGGGGTTTGGTTGTTAAGTTTATCCTATAATGATAATAGGTTCTGAGCCACCAATAACCAGTATTAAAGCTATAAAACAAATTTCACTTGAAAGTTTGAAAAAGAAAAAAATTAAGGATTATGAGTCTTAAAATCTGAAATTTTCTTGAATCCTTGACTCTCAAATATCTTTAAGGATTCAAGGAATTTGAGAATTCAAGGGCTCATTCCTAAGGATAGGAACAAATAAAATAAACTGGCACAATATGGCTTATGCAACCAAAATAGGAACACAGTAAAGACTTCAAATGCCACCACTGGACAAAAAGGCAATATTCCCTCTTGAAGAAAATATATCTTGAAGCATCAATCACATAGTCAAGGTTTCATTATTTAAAAAATGTGGGGAATGCCAGGCCTCCACCGTGGTTCGGATTCCACGTTAAACTGTAGGTCCTTCATTTCATCTCACAATCACCCTACCATTACACATTAGCGTAAGTGCGTATAACCCGAACGGGTAGTAAGACGCGGTGCTAATAATAATAATAATAATTTAAAAATCCTTCATGAGTGTGTGTGTGTGTGAAACATTCAATGTAAATTCCTTAAAAAGGAAACCAAGAAGATATAATATGAAAAAAAAAATGGTAGGGGTATGTAAAGCTTTGAAACTTCCACTTGACATTTTTAAAAATATCCACTATGACTTCACTTTAAAAAAATACAACTTCGTCAATTATGAAGTTTTGGCAAAATAAATATATTGCCCACTAAAATATTCAATTTATGGTCAATTATTGACACTTTTTAGATGTTATATACATCACAAATTAATATTCATATGAAAAAAATTCAAAGTAATTGAATTGTAAGTTGTGATTAATCATAATAAGAAAAAAACTACAAAGATTGTGGAAGTTAACATTTTCCGAGTAATTTTAAAGCATAAAATTATACAAATAACTGCAATATAATATTTTTTCAAGCTTCGAATTGAAAAATTGGACTTCGCGCAGCCCTAGAGATTGGTAAAGAAATATACAACATTTATTTAACATTTTCTTTTTCTTTTTTTTTTTTGCCTGCCCCGGCTAAGCACATTTAATTAATCTAATTATGTAGGGATGAGAAAGGTAGAATTTAGAGGAAATGTACACACATGTGCATGGAGGTATAATGTAAAACCCTTTAGGAAAAATTCGTTTCAGTACACCTGGCAAATATTTAAGACCTGACATTCTCATCACTGGCAAAATCAGATGTCCCTATCTGTGTGGACGATATATAAAGACTAAAGAGGAACTATAAATAACAAATAGCAATAAACAGGTTATTTGCGAACTTACCTTCCAGGAAGATATGAACATCCACATGCATTGCTGCGGGAACGCAAGTATTAGCTTGACAATGAGCATCTTCACACGCAAGTATACATCTGGGAGGGGGTGACAGATGCGTGAGATAATCTGAGAGAACGCAGTTAGAAACATATAGGGAGGCAAGCGTTGCATGTAATTGTCTGGAACACACATTAAGTTAAAGTGTCAGATGGGATTAACAACATAACAAGGTATTATTACTTTGATCTATAATTAAATGAATTACATACCGATAACTTGGAAATGTATTTAAAAAAACATATTTAAATCTAAAGGTACTTTTAGGTGTCTTATGATGGTTTGTGCTCTTTTCATATATTGGTATTTAACGGCTTCTTATCTTACCTGCTTCGATGGCCACATGGTCTAAGGTGCTACACTCACAATAGACTAGAATGCTGATAACAAAGAAATTGTGGTACGATTTTGGTTGAGTGTACTGAGGGTGGTTTTTCCTAAATAGTTTCCCACTCTACCTCCCCCCCTAAAAAAAAAAACAAATGGGGGTACACCTCTAAATTCAACCATGCTCAATTCTAACCCATTAGTATAATTAGTACATAAGTGTATAGCCCTTATGGAAACTAAGACCCGGTGCTAAGGAAAAGCTTCTTACTAAAAGCATGTTTAAATTATTAGGGCCTACAAACTAGCTTAACTGATGCAATGTTTCAAAATCTAACCTCGCCTTTATAATCAATAAGATAATGTTGAAGTTTTAGTAATATGCAAGGTAGATATACTTTGTTGAATATTCCATTATTTGCTAATTTCAGTGGAAACACTGTTCATTGTTAGGTACAGTTTACTGGTTATTTCCCTCCCAATTTTGCCCCTATTTTCAGCCACTTAACTGCAGATTTCTCGAAATTCGCTACCTCCTACCCTCATCCACATTCCTGTTACTTCCTCAAACCAACCCTTTTTCCACTGTGTGTTTGGTTCTCTGCAAACTGTGTGTGTTGAAAACTAATCTCTGTCACATGTCGGTGAACCTCTCTCGCTTGAAAATGAACTTATCAAATGTTTTAGTGCTCTACAATTTATGTATATGTAAAATATTGTTTAATCTGTGTGTTTTTATATAATATGTACTTATGAAATGTGAGTGTTTATGGGAGCTCCTCTGGTTAGTTAAATAATAAGAAGACCACAGTCAAAATCAAGAGCACATTTTTATATCCCAATCCCATCTCTGTTTTAGAGCAACTAAAACTTGTCCTCTGTAAATACATTACATTAATTTTTCAATATAATTTTCATTTTAATGATCAGATCGCCTGCACACACTACAACATCCATCAATGGCCCCCTGTTGGGTGGCAATTTATAACATCAAACTCCATCATTTGGCAACATTTTATAATGTTATATGTTCCTGAGTAATACTTATGATAGTTTATTTCTAGGAATATGGTTTCATATAATAACAATAATAACAATAATAACAATAATAACAACAATAACAATAATAACAACAATAACAATAATAACAACAATAACAATAATAACAACAATAACCATAACAACAATAACAATAATAATAACAATAATAATAATAATAACAAAAATATATATTTTGTCCATGACTTTTAAATAAACTAGGAGCTCAGAACAGGGTCATTACAACACTTATTCCTAGATACACCACACTTGTGAGACATGTTTTTATGAACTTTTACTAAATACATTAAAATGGTTATCAAAACCTATTTAAGGTACATTTTTTGGATTCATAGCCCATGCTCAAAATAATTCAAAATGGAATATTTTTGCAGTTGATGATTTGACTCCTTAAATGCTAACTATAGTAAATTGTATTGATTTAAATGCAATTTAACAATATTAATACAATAAAATAAAGTTCCCTAAGCCTAGATAGTCTGCTTCCCTCAAACAAATAACAATAGTAAAAGAAATGTGTTTGTATTGTGACTAAACACAAAAGAAAAGATGCATATGAAAGTTATGTGATTTTTTTAGCTTTCTATATTGGATTTGTTACCATTTTTAACCAAAAATAAATATTTTATTTTCCGAATTTTTATACCAAAATCTCACTTTTCATTTAACAAAATCCAATCATTTTAATTATCACAAATCAGGGCCTCTAAATATTCAATTTCATAACTGTCCAACTCTTTTAGGTTCTTTAAAATGTAAATGATTTATAAATAAATTGCCATAAGTATGATTCATTATTTTCTTAAAGACATATAATTGTAGAAAATAATGAAAAAAGAAAAAGCATTAATACAAACTCACACTTAAAATATTTTGATTTCTACTCTATTACTTCATGAGAAATATTCTTAAAGAGGCAATCATCTCCTCTTAGTCCAAATAAGCACTACCATATTAAGTTTGTCCCTCTTGTTTATTGCTATAACTTTTTATGGTAACACATTCCATGTCTACAGTTATATACTCAAAAGTGATTAATATGAAAAACGTGGGGAATGCCAGGCCTCCACCGTGGTTTCGGATTCCACGTTAAACTGTAGGTCCTTCATTTCATCTAACAATCACCCTACCATTACACATTAGCGTAAGTGCGTATAGCCCGAATGGGTAGTAAGACGCGGTGATTAATAATAATGATGATAATGATGATGATGATAATAATGATAATGATAATGATAATGACGATGACGGTGACGGTGACGGTGACGATGACGATGACGATGACGATGACGATGACGATGACGATGACGATGATGATGATGTATGATGATGATGATGATGATGATGATGATGATGATGATGATGATGATGATGATAATAATAATAATAATAATAATAATAATAATAATAAGAGAAACATTATAGTACCCATGAGGTTAGACATCTTGTCTAGGTACCCTTTCATGGCCGCAACCTCTTGCACCCGAGATCCTTTATTTTTCTTGGCAATGTCAGCAAAGCGTGTCCCATAGTCTAGGTAGATGCTCAAAAGGCGTGGCATGGACTGGTAGATATGGTTACAGCCATACTGCAGCGACATGAGGAAATAGTGGAGCATGTCTGTCTGCATGTTGCTGAAACAAAAAAACATGTATATGATTAGAGTTTGTCTCTCATTTTAGGTGAGGGAAAAAAAGAAAACTAGAACTGGCCGATGCTGATCTGATTGATCATCAGATCATTGTCGGATAATAGCACAATCTTCTAACCAGACATTTAGCTCAATGATTCTTAACACCCATCTTTTGAACTTTGTGTTAACAAAACACTCATCTCACTCACCAGCAGGTACTGGTGACTCACCACTGTTAAGCTCTTGTCCTTTGTTCTGTTGCTTGGAGAGGGGTGGGGGAAATAGCAGTTACTTCTATCTTTAGCAAGGGGATGTAAAATAAAGAAGGAAAGGGGGATCGCGTAAGTACAGAAAGATCAACAAGTGAGACAGCTTGTGCTGAATGAGAGAGAATTAGTATTGTACTTGTTGAGAATATTATGGGTGAGGGGGCAGTATCATTGTGAGGTCAAGCACAAGGTCAACTAGCAGGGAGATGTCTGAGCTAGGAAAGGAAGATTCAAAGGAAATTAAAACTGGAAAAGATTCAGGGAAAGTTAAAATTGTGGAAGATTCAAGTGAAGCTAAAAGGGGGGAATGTTCCGGGGAAGCTAAAACTTGTTAACATCTATTATATTAATTTATTATGATTACCTTCCAAACTTAAGGTCCTTTTCTTCATCTGAAACACTCATGAGGACACGGTCATAGTACTGGGCAAGGCACACCAAACTCTTTTCCCATTCTCTATAAACATTCACTGCTTCTTTGTAACTGCCAATGTTCACATCCATGTCAACGTTGACAGTTTCATCGTTGTACGTTGCAACTAAAAGTTTTGCCTGAAAATTATATAGACATGTTACTCTTGCATAGCATAGAGCAATTAGGTTTGTACAGCTTGAGTTCTTGTTTACAGAATTATCAATATCCTCACAGGAATAATCATTAAATTAAATCATATATGTTATTATTGTTTGTATAGAAATGACCGAATGGTGTGAGTAGGCCTGCTTGGAAGAAAAGGAGAAAAGGTTATATAAATTTGAGACCAGGGGGGTGCCCGGATTTAGTAATATATTGGTGAGCAAGTTCCAACCTAAGAAGCTGGGAAGCATTGCAACTATTGGGGAGGGCTTGTGCAACTCGAGTTCTATAGCATGAGTCAAAATCTTAATTATGTGTTTGGACATGAAGTTCTACTGGTTTCTCTGGGTTGTAGTGGTTGGAGTCAAAATGATGACTATTCATTTGTTGTCTGAGTGTTTCTGTGGTGAGGCCAATATATTCAGCAATGCAGTAGTTGCATTGTAGCTGGTGTATAAGATTTTTTGTAGAGAAGTCATAGTGGCCTTTCATGGGATATTCCATTTGTGTGAGTTTGTTGTTTAATGAGGTGGAAGGTAGGTAAATTTTGGAGGTACTGCATCTCGGTTTGTTGCAAGGGTAGGAACCTTTGGCATGATGTTTGTTGTTGTTTGTGGTTGGGTCGGGCAATTTAGGGTGAACCAGAATGTTGCAGATATTAGGGGGGGCATTTTAATTTTGTGAAGCACTGTTGAGAAGGGTGTTTCTTGTTAGGCTCTTGATTGGATAGGGAGGGCTTTGTTTATTTGACTGTTGACTATGTGTCTAGGGTATCGTCGGGCTGTGAAAGCCTTGAAAAATGGTTGACAATGCTTGTTAAAGTCTTCTTCCTCAGCATATATATGTTTGGCTCTAGTAGCTAGGCTATAGGGTATAGAGTGCTTTACACAAAGAAGATAGCTACTTTGTAAACGGAGGTACTGGTGATGGTTGGCGGCTTTGGTGTGGACTGTGCTGTTTATGTTTCCCTCATGATGGTTCATTTCCAGATCCAATAATAGGTCATGGTGGTGTGAAATATTCCAGGTGAACCTGAGGGTGCTTTAATTATTTAACCTGTTCAGGAACAGTAATAAATTAGTTTCAGAATCTGTACAAATCCTGAAGATATCAATAAATTTCATCCAGCAAAGTGGTCGCAAGTGTTTTAATTGCAAAAAGTTGGTTTCTAGTTTGCCAATGAAGAGGTTAGCGTAGGAGGGGGCTATACGTGGCTATTGCTGTTCCTTGGACCTGAAGGTAGTGTCTGTTCAGGAAGCGGAAATTGTTCTTTTCAAGTATGAGGGAAGCGAATTCTATTAGAAAGGCAGTGAATGGCTTAGAATTGGGTGGTCGTCCAAAAAATATTCCATGGTAGAAAGTCGTTGGGTATGTTGGTGTGAAGCAAATTGACATCTATGGTGACTAAGTATGTATCAGTGGGGAATTTCGTTTTAATGTCTTTTAAGCAGTTGAGAAAGTGGTTAGTGTCCTTTATGTGTTCGGGAAGTTGTTGGACCAGCGGTTGAAAATGAGAGTAAGCCTGCGCTGAAATATGTTCGGTGGGGGCCCCATAGCAAGCAACAATGGGGAGACCAGGTGGAGGGCTTCCTTTTTTGTGAATTTTGGGCAGGATAGAGAGTGGGTATGGATGGATTAGTGGATGTGAGAATCTCCAGTGATTTGGCAGAGAGGCCCTAATGTGGTCAATGTACTTGTAAAAAATTCTTGACGAGACTGTTGTGTTCTCTTGTAGGGTCATGGTTCAGTTTATTTTAAGTATTTTCATCTAAAAGTTGTTGTGCTTCTGTGATATAGATAGGTTTGTTAAGGATCATGTACACAAGATTTCTGTACACAAGGATTCTGTACACAATGAGTTGAATCAAATATTCAACCATTCACTATTCCAAACAATTCAGAATTTTGAATATTCACACACACCTAATATTTTAGCTATCAAATTTTTTACCAATGAAACTTTGCAGTTTTCGAAGTTAAATAAGTTAAAGAGTTCTGTACTACTTGCTCCGCGTTGTGCGCCAATTATGAAGTTTCGGACTTACGGATCCCTGTCTTGGGTTACAATTGATGAGATATTACCGTTTAATTAGCTGTTAATTGCCCTGTGGTCGAGCACTAATTAAAGCGGTACGGTTTTTTTGATGTTGTGAGATAATTGGTATTTATAGCCCCTTGATCGAGCGCCAATTAAAGAGTTTACTGATGATTAGAATATTGTATTAATTAATACACACTTATTATGTTGACATGTTTTTATTTCTAAATCTCGGTTTATTTCAAGAGAAAATAGATCATATCGTCGACGAACTATTTACGGGACCTATAGTACGATCGTAGGGATCGCGGACGGGAGCTGCAGTCCCGAGTACTTCAAGGACTGGACTCCAAGTGACTAGTGCCCTTACATTGCACCATTCTTTGTATATATCCATTACTCATGGAAGCTTCGAGAAGGTCGTGTTATACAAAATTAAAATACAAGACAAAAACATCTCGGTGTCACTAGAAGCTTCGAGAGCCGGAAACTGACTCAAGTTTCTTTTTAAAATCTCTATTCGAACTTTCCAGAATAGGAAGTTATTATTTAAAAATCTTATATTGTCAACTTGACTCTACCAACGTGATGCGCTCTGACGTCACTTACAGTAGCGTGTAGCTTCTTGGAAGAAGAAGTGCTTCAAGCACCATGTAATAGTTTATAATTTAAATGAAATAAGATACGTTTATAAAATTAGGACGATATTATTGTCAATGCTCTCACATATTCTTTAGGGGGAAATCAATAACATTACAAAGTTGATAAATATTCACAGAGAAGACAAAGTTTTTCAACTTTTGCACTGCCTTAAACAAGTAATATATTTTTGTGTTGGTACAACCTCAGCACATAATTTGCGATCCTCCTTGCGCTCGCCAGAGGCCATGTTCTTGAAGTTGGCCATATCAGGGAACTGTTCCTGCAGGCCTCGTCTCAAGGTCGTGAAGGCCAGTTCCTGTTCACCCTTTTCCCAGTGTAACTTTGCCTTCTCCATGAACAGCTCTTTCAAGTTGTACTTCTGAGCATTCAAAATGCAGTTGTATGCTTGGTGGAATGAGCCAGCCCTGGAGAGAAGGAACAAATAAAACATAAAACAAAATATTATCTAGGGGTATGCCAAGTCCACTTTTTCATTTTGAAGCAAACTTGAATCAAATATATTAAATATTCTCAAAGCTTAATCAAAGTCCAAATTTTTTTTGTAAGTTGTTTTATGCTTAAAAATATATTATATTTTGGTCATTTATTTAATTTTTTCTCTGGTTTTACTTTTAAAATTTTTTATTGCAAAATTGTTTTATTCTGAATAATCAAGTTCTTATCACAACTTATAATTCAATTAGAATATTTTTTAAAAGATTATTAATTTGTAATGTATATTACAAATCAGAATTAAAATAATTGATAAATTGATTTTAGCTGTCAATACTTTTATTTGCCAAGTTTCATGATTTTCGAGGCCCAAAATTTTTTTGGAGCAAAGTCAAAGCTGATTTCTTTTTCGAAAACAAGTCAAGGTTTTGAAGCTTCACACACCTCTAATTTTACAATCTCTTTTTGTTGTAATCACTGGCACTTAACAAACCCAGGCATGATGGTTACTACTCCTGATCTCGACAAGGAGGATCGATGTATGAATACTTCTCAGGTGCATGGAAATGGCTGTATCTACATAGTGGTTTTCTAGACTCATTTCATGTCAATTCTAGTATATTTAAATTTGCTTCATACATATATAAACAAATTCATTCTCTGGCAGAACGACTGACCTAAGTAATTTTAGTTAAATTCATTATAATTGTAGTAAGGAGAAGTAAGAATGAGAATTATAAGGAACATACTTGGTAGAATGACCATTGGTTAATTAGTTGTTACACTTCTGAGTCAATTAACATATAAGTAACGAAAAAGAAAAAGGGGGAGAGGGTTAATAAAAAGGGAGATTGTTAAAACATAAAAATTACATGCTAAGTCAATTAACAATATGAAGTGATGGGAGAAATAAATAATTAATTATTCAAGGCTAAAAATTGATATGTCAGGAATTTAAGCACATGTAAATACATAAATTATTCAACTAAGTGTCACCTAGAAATAGATCAAGAGCGCCTTTAATTAAAAAATAGGTAGGAAAAACCAGTAGTTGAACAAGATTCTGTAGGCCTAAGAGTTTACAATTAACAACACAACAACACATAATGATGAAATATTCGAGGTACATCAGTCTTATTTTTCACCTTCAGCTTCTGCTGAAGAATGGGAATGCTATACCCTGAAAATTTCATAATTTTGTGTTTTGTTGTGTTTTTAATTGTAAACTTTGAGTCCTACAGTTTTCTGGTAAGTGTGTAGGTCTTGCCCTTCTATCCTCATTTAAATGTTTGATGTTTAAATAAAGAATTACACATTAAATAAAACCACATTAGATTAATTTTGAACCTTAGGCCAAGTTCAATATGATTACAATCTAAACGATTTCAATATATATCTTCAGTTCTCAAAGTTAACAAATTTGTTACATATGGTATTATCCAAGGATGCAATTATAGGCTATTTTTGGGGGAAATGTGTGGCTTATTTTTCGGTAATATGGTAATAATTAATAAAGCATTTACTTTACATCAGAAGAATTGTTATTAAAAGTATATTAACATATTTTAAGCACAATGTGGGATTCACAATGTTCAAAAACCTTACCGAATTTTTTCTAATTTGATTTGATTCATCAAATAAAATTAAATTAAAATTAATATTGTTATTATTGAAGCTTCACAGACCCCTAGTTTCTATACCTCTTTCCTGTACCTTATGAAATATAATTATAACAAATAGTTTTATTTTATGGAAACTATTGGATATTTAAAGAATACTAATACAATGTTGAAATAGGCTACAGCTGTTATGGAGGTTCGTTAGTCTTGAAAATATAGTAGAACACTTAATATTATTCTGGCTTTCACTGTCAAAGACAACTTCATCAGGCAAGGGATGACTTAGCTTAGGGCTTCATCTAATTATTCACAACATTTTTATTTCTTATAACAATTTAAGAATTAATTAAAATAAAATCAAAATTAAAGAAGAGTAATCATATAAAAATGGGAAAGTTAACTTTTGATGTTATATGTTTACTAAGATTTGGATTGGAATTTGTAAATAAAATGAATATTCAAATTTGAAACAAATGGGGATTCGACCCAACTCTACTTATAATATTTCTTAATATAAAAGTTCCATGGGTTAAGCAAAGCATGTACTGGCACCGAGCTATACCGACCAGGCGGCTGTCGTCTGTTGGCTAAATAGCTGTAAGAGAAGATAGTCCCTCACTTGCGAGCAAGCTCCGCACTTTTCAGCCAGAGTTTCCCGATGAGTGGCTCCAACTCTCGGGCTGCCGAAGGAACCTGGTCTTCCAAGAGCCTACTGGACAGTTCCAACACAGTGCGACGCAGAGAGAGAATGGGCTCCAGCACACTGGACGACTGCTGGACATTCTCCAGCTTCATGGACCATTTGTGGACTAGACCTGATACTAACTGAGAGCAGTCTCGACCTTCTTGCTGCCATGACAGAGCTTGCTGGACTAGCTTCTCTGCTGCCTCGAGCTCGCTCAGCATCTGGAGTCTTAACATAGTCACAATAACACTGTGAGAGATTGTATCAGCTGATGACTCAATAGTATCAAATTAGCTTAACTTAAAGCAGTGTACCTAGTACTAAAAACATAACTCCATCAACAATAAATGTAATGCATGTGTGAGCCTATAATCAAATAAATACCTAGATATGTTGTATGTTCTCAACACATTTTGAGGGTCATTTAGTGTGAGAGATTGAAAAACTCTTGATACCTACTTTCCCGCCACATAAAAAATAAGAAAGAAACTTGGTTTAAACTTATATTCAAATCAATAAATTCTCTCGTGACCTGGTGGTCTAGGGGTAAGGTGTCAGACATCTGTGCTGGCGGCCGGGGTTCAATCCTCAGTCCCGGCACAGATTTATCTGATTACCAAACCCTTCTTTCACCTCTGACAAGACATCTTGTGAATGTGGGGAATGCCAGGCCTCCACCGTGGTTCGGATTCCACGTTAAACTGTAGGTCCTTCATTTCATCTCACAATCACCCTACCATTACACATTAGCGTAAGTGCGTATAACCCAAATGGGTAGTAAGACGCAGTGCTAATAATAATAATAATAATAATAATAAATTCTCTCAAGTGTAGATGGAAGACATTTGAAGGAAAGACCTTGTACACAGACGAGGTATACACCAGGACCCACAGCCTTCATGTTAAAATGGCTGCGTTCATTGGGAGATTGCTAAGTACAGTCCCAAATGACAACATCGCTATCATGCAGGCATTTTTAAAAACAGTTTACTTTAAAGATGGTTTTACAAGAGCGCAGCAAAAATTGCCTTTTAATGTCAAAAAACCGGCTTTCACAAAGCTGGGTTCAGGTAGCGACCCCACTCTCCTTCTCATAAACCAATCCCCCTCGCCCCCAAATGAGCTTACTCAGCTGCAAATTACAAAGCAAATGTAAAATACAATGGCCCTTCTTTCTTCAAGAATGTTTGCAAATTGTCTAGTTGTAAATAATCCTCAAATAATCATGACAAGTTACTTGCCAGCAAAGGTTTGTTCATTGTAAGGGAGTGAGTTGGGGGGGAGGAGGTAATTGCTGGTACCTAAACTATTTTGTTCAGATCCCCACCCCTTTGCAACAAACAATTTGAAAGTGAGTTGTTCCATTTGGAAGTGCTGTTATCACTGAGGACTGCAACTAGCACTCCCCAGTGCCCAAGGAATCAAACTGGCTCAAGGAGTGCGGCGAATCTCCCGTAAGGCTGTGTGTTTAATGAATGTAACCTTGGGCCAGGGTTCCCTATACATCTAGTTCAATGACAGCCGAAGGGTTGTTGCTAAGGATAGCTCCGCTTGACAGATCTGTTCTTTTCCCAGCATTATTCATTTGACCAATCAGACACAGTGATGAAGTGAGTGAGTGTGTGTTCATCAGGAGAGCATAAAATTGAATAGAAGGGAACAATTTAGTAGTAAGTTCTTATCAAGTAGAGCTAGCTCTAGTTGGCCCTGCTTTAGTTGGCCTCTATTACCCCTCAAATAATAAAACCAGCTATGTTTTAATTGTTTTAAATGTCTCCAAGCATGCATACAAAACGCCAAACTTATTAACACTTGGAATATCTGAAGTAAGGAGGATTTACAGCTTACTTTTGATAACAGAATGATCTAATACTTCTCCCAATCGAATAGAACCTTCTTAAATGTTGGATATAAGGGAAAAAAACATATTTCCTCAGCAAGTAGACAAGAGGCCAGATGAACTCATTTTCTTACTCTTTATCTCCAGTTTCGACATTAACTGCATCAGTGTTCACTCTTGCAATACATTAGAATACATGTGGGAAGGTCAAGGTTCAAATCCCAAACCTGATGACGTATGGGTAGTTTCTCCTAAATGGTTTTCCACTCTTTCTCCACTTTCTCATATCTTAACCCATTTAATGTAAATATGCAAACAGCCAAAATGAATAGGATGCAGTGTAAAAAAAAGAAAATGTAACATTGGCAGACGTGTTATTACATAAACATAAATAAGGTTTTAGTTAAGTGATGTGTTTGGCTAAGATCAGTTACAGTTACCATCTGGGCTATATACATGTAATTACACAATTGAGTTAGAGATGGAATCCGACACCTTAACTCAGTGAAGGTAGCATGTCTGTCTACCGAGCTAAGGAGCCCGGGTTTGATTCACAGCATGGCCAAAAAATTTATCATTGGTGAAATGTGGGTTAACCCTTTCAGAGTGATGAATTAACAGCCGGGGACTAAATGTTGTGCCTGTCCTAATCTTAAGTTAGATTATAAGTCATATGAAGCCATGACAGGCCTAGTAAGCCTGTGATGGAAAATATATGGTTTGAATAAAAAACTGATCCAGTCCATAGGCTGGAAACAGTATTGGATGTAAAGTAAAGTTAAAGATGGAACCAGTAGAATCTAGAAGAAATTTAACCACATTTGTGAGGAGGGAGAGTGAGAATTAAGTTAAGAAAAAAATAATTAGTAAACCTGCGCAGGATTCAAAACCTGACCTACCTATTAAAGGCAAACCAGACTAGATGAGTTTAAAGTTTAATGTCTGATGAAAGCTGAGCTCACATTTTTTTTAAATTATAATTTACTATATTTCAGGGCATAATTAATCTAGACTAATTCAATAAACTTCCAATTTTAGTTGAATCAAAAAGAGCTACCTTTTAATGTCATACCCGCACCAGTGGACAAAAGAACCATTCAATAATAAAAACTTGAATTTAAAATGAATTTACTATAAAATTAAAAATATTATGTATGAAATAAAAAGCATTAAGCACATCCTACAAACTTTGAATAGCTACATTATTTAGGGTTTCATGTAACTCGAAAGTATTATCATAACATATAAAAAAAGTAATATCATACTTTCATTTTAGTCAAACAAATTGTAGTCAAACAAATACCACAAAGTTATCCAAGTTAAATCTTTACATTTCTTCTCTAATTATGATTAATTTATAAAAAAGTTTTTCTACTTCGATATTCCTACCAAGATCATATGAATTTCCTGTTTATGTACTTAAATTTAGTTGTAAGAATCGCATAAAGCAACAAAAAAAAATTACCTAACCACTTCCTCATAGCCGTTTTGAAAAGCACCGTTGTCGAGACTTGCCGTGGCGAGAGCATCTAATTGCATCCTCCTAGTGGTGGCTAGATTATATGTTAATCCCTCATGGTCGGATCTCTTGAGGCTGATAAGTGCTCGACCCACTTGGGTCCCCCACGACTTGTCATTGTCCACCTCTGGTCTGGAGAGTAGGTCTGAGAGTTCATCAAACATGTGCAGTCGCCAGAATGCTTCCACCTGCTGCTCGCTCATGATGGCCGACAAGTGTGGGCTGCAAGGTAAGAGAGTAAACCCATCAAGTCGTTACATTTAGAGACGACACATTTACTATTATTCTTAATTTCGATTCTTAAATGTTAAAACCAATTTTTAAATTCCAATTCCTCAACCTTTATGATTTTAATGTTGTTTATACTTCAATGTTTTCAATGTTGATCACAAAAAAAAATGTTTTTTTTTATTTTCTAAAAGGTGCTCCAAATGTCCTTTTGTAATAAAATTAAAATATTGTTTGCCAGAACTATCAAGCAATGCAGGAATAATTTGCCACAACATTACTTTAGTTCTTAGCATTATTAATATAGAAATAATGTAGTTTGCCAGTTGGAACGTATGGCTAACCCAATACAAATTGAAATTTTCAAATATACAATTATTTATTTTAAGGATGATTTTAATGTGAGTGGTGTTAGTAATCCTTGAGATAGCACGTACTTATAATTCTGAATGATTTAGAGTATTCTACTTCAGTATCATTTGAATACTATATTTCAACCCCATTGAGACTCAAAACAGTATTTCCAAAACTGTATAGTCTATTATTATCTGGAGTTAGGTGCCTCATCAATACTGCCTATGGCCCACACCGACCATTATTGGTATAAGGTGAGCCTCTAAACAGTATCTTTACGTTCAAGCCAAATACAAATAAGTGATACCTGTGAGTTAAGATGCCCTCGGCTATCTTTAGCGAAGTCACGGGCTGATCCAGACCGAGATAACAGCGCACCATGCCCTTCATGAATTGAGGTTTCAAAACCTTTTCCTTTGCCAGACGCTCATAGCATGAAGCAGCTTCCTATTAACACAAAACCATTTTATTATAATAATAATAATATAAATACTATGGAAAAATATATACGTTTATAATACTAGCTGATAAACTTTTTTTTATATATACACAAAATGTTGTAGCACAGTTTGAATGTGATTCCTCCAACAATGATGGTTATTACCTGCATTTAAATTTAGTCTCTGTAACTGCTAATGATGGTTATTTACCTGCAAGCTTCCTGTCACTTCATTAGCTAGGATGAGGTCTTCCAGAGAAGGTTCCTGCTGTTGAATTGTCAAGATACCAGATACGGCGTCTTTCTCGTCGAGTTGGGTAAATATTTTCTACAACAAAATAAATAACAGGAATGCAGTCAGTTAGAAATGTAAATAAGTGTATAATGACTAAATACAGGATAGTTAAAGAATTTCTTTTATAAAATTGCCTGACTTTTCTAGGTTTTGAAGATAAAATTTTTCAACTTTCCCTGACAGCATTTTTTTAATTGTGTCCATCTTAAATCTCTAATAAATTTTGAATTGTTTCTATCTTAAATCTCTAATACGGCTTACTCAATTTTAGCTGCAGTCAATTGTTAAATATTATCATAAAATTAAAGTGAAGACTTTTTAATGTGTTTTGAGTATGTCTAGATTGCCAAAACAAAATTTCATTCATTCGAAACTCATTAGGAAGGAGTGTGAAATGGACAACGCTACTTACCAAAAGGGGAAAACAAAAAACACAAAAGGGAGCGAAAGGAATTTGGTAAATGGTGATAAGACACTTAGATAGGAACATGTAAAAGGAAAACACAGGAAAAGGACATTGGAGTGAATGCATAATATATCTTTTTAAGGAAAGCCTCTTTTCGTTTGTCCTTCACCTATACCTTCTTCTAAATAAAATACAATTACTTCATAAAGCAAAAATAGGTTTTTCCTTGTAGAGAGGTATATTATATATTTGCATCCAATGTCCTTGTCTTGTGTTTTTTCTTAATGTTATTGCTTTTACATGTTCCTATCTATGTGACCTATCATCCTTTACCAATTTCCTTTTTCTCCCATTTGTGTATTTTGGTTTCCACTTTTAAGAAGTTTGCATTGCGTGTTTTACACTCCTTGATTTCTGAAAGAAAGAAATCTAGGTCAAGGGATTGGGCGGTGACTATCAATTTTCTTAAAAAAGCTGCCAATACCTCTTTGTACAATGGCAGCAATGCAAATTGTTAACTGTGTTTTATTTGTTCCTTTTTATGTTTCTATCCGCCTTTCTTGTACCATCATCCAAATGTATATTACAAAACAAAGTTTACAATTAAAAGAACAAAATATCTGTACTCACTGTAAGTAGTGGCAAATGGATCTGAAACTGATCTGGATGTTCTTTGATATAAGTTTCGGCATAGATGAGAGCCCTAGGGTACTCCATACAGTTGTAATTTGCAGTTGCAATGGTTAGCTTCGAGATCTTAGAGTAAAAGTCTGAATAAAACAAAAAGCAAAATAAAAAAGATAGTTTAAAGTGAGAAATTATTTTTATTTTTATTTTATTTTTTATTTTATTTTTTAATTTTTTTTTAAATTTTTTTATATTTTTTTATATTTTTTATTAGTTATTTATTATTATTATTATTATTATTATTATTATTATTATTATTATTATTATTATTATTATTATTATTATCGTAGATTGAGGTTTGGAAAAAGTTCTCCGATCTCCAAAGAAAGACATACAGAGTATGTCGAAAGAATTATCTATGGAAAGCACCAGTGTCAACTGTATTGTGAAGGTCATTGACACCTACTCCTGTTGCATACAGGTGATTGATGAGTTGAGGCTGCTATAGTCTCGTGTTCGCTTGCATTACTGAAGACATATGTTGGCAAACCTTTATGAGGAATAACATTACATTCGTGCTTGGTGGTGGTCTAATGAATGCCATGCTCTCCTCAGTGGGCATGGATTTTGAGAACAAGTGTTTCAGCATGACAGGGACACTCCACACATAAGCCATGGAAACTGAGCACTATTTACACATCAGCTTGTGTCAAGACGGATCGACTTTTCTTAACTACCTCAAAGTTCAGACCTTAGTTATGTGATGCATTTCTTTGGAAAAATTGAAAAAAATCTGTTTCACACTGATTCCAATAACTCTACAACACCTTTGTAAGAACATTGAATCAGTGATCAGAGATGTTTATAGTGCCCTGACATGGTTTACTAAATAATTGATTGCATGTAATTTGTCATTTGAAATGAAGGAAGACATGTAGAACATGTAAGCATATGATAAAGAGAGCCTAGTTAGTATTAGCATAAAGCTAAATTCGCATGTTCACTGAAAAGAGAGAGCAGAATCTGCTTGAGTAGTGCAGCAATTCTGTATGTTGACCCATGAATCATGATGCATTGCAACACAAACTTAAAACAGCTGATTATCAACATATTTTATTTTCAAGTGGATATATATCTTTTCAAATAATCAAAATCTTGCAATATGTTGTGATTTGTAAATATTGTAGTTTTTTAACTAACAAAGAAATAGTCTTCACCTTGCACAGTTTTGTAGTTGGCCTCCTCCAGAGTACCATGGTTCTCCTTCCCACCACCTTTCCACTCTCGGAGCCACCTGTCCATGAAGTCAAGCAACGTGCACACAGCCTTTGTACAAAGGTCGAACGTATTTGCAGCATGGCTCTCCTCAACCACCTGCATACTCGGAAATCCTGTGAACGCAGTGGTGCGGATAGGCAGGAATGTGTCATTACTTGAGCTGCTAGGAGTTGAGGTCGGTGCACCGTTTAGGGCAGCCAGAATTTCTTCCAAGATCAGCTCCTTTGTGATGTCGTCGCATGTGAACAGTGTGTGGACTGCGAAACAAACGGCACACTATAAACCTACTGTCCAAACTAAAATGTGCCGTATTTTAAAAAATTTAGAATTTTTCAAACTAGATATTAATTTTGACAAATTAATATCATACAAGAGAATCAAAAGTTGAGCTCCGTGGTTTTGGGGTAAAGTGCTTGCCTCCAGACTTGATGTTCGTGGGTTCAAGCTCAGCCGAAAATGACGGATTTTTATTGATCAATAAAAATCCAAAACACCACTTCCTTCAAAGGGGAAGTAAAACCATCAGTCTTGTGTAGATTGTGGCATGTAAAAGAACCCTGATAGGTATGTGAAAATATCTTTCATGGTAAAAATTTGTAGGCCCTTTCACTCTCATTCGTAGAAATTCTCATGTGTGCAGATATAATTAATCATGAAAAATTATTTTAAAAATGTAATATTAAAATTATTACAATTTCTATCAGATTTCTTAAGCCTAACACTAGAAGAACAAAAGTTTACTGCCTACCTACTAGGTCTGTCACCGGCCAAATTGACCAGTAACATTTTTTTTTTTCTTAATTATGTTCTATTTATAAAACTAATCTATTTTTACTGTAAGGTGCATGTTTATATCCTCTACTTTTACTAAATCAAAGGTTTACTTAGCTCAAAAATTAAATGAGCCATACTGAAGTTATGAGATTTTTAATGAAATATATATATATATATATATATATATTCATAGAGTCTATTCAGTTTAGGAATGGTGGAAATTGACAGCTAGCAGATATTTAAGCAGATATTTATTGCAAACATTGGTTGAAAGTTGTCATCATTAACCGTTTCGAGCTTGTGGCCAGTAAAGTTCAGTAAAATGCCACCATCTTCCTCAATCCTTCCACCATTCTTTCTCCAATAATTGCTCCCATTCTTATCCTCTCACTTACATACTTTCTATTATCTTCTCCTCCCATATCTTTCAGGACGTTTTCCTACATACTTCATCTCCATTATCTTCATCACTCCCTTTGGTATTCTCTCCTTTTCCATCCTTAATACATCACCTCTAATGTTTACTAAATTTTATAAGATTTGGATAAGTGAAAGAGCACCTTCAACCAATTTCTAATTTATACTTAAGCTGAAAATATTTTCTGCCAACTATCATGAATTAATCTTGTCTCTTAAGTCTTCTAAGTTATTGTTTTTAAGTGTCTGATGCTTCCATAGTTTCTCTGACTGCAGGACAGACACTCACTAACGACGTATGGAAGGAAGAACATAAGCGTCTGAGCATCGAGTTTCATCCCAAACAGACAAGACTCAAACAAAGAAGCAGCAAACTTGTCTTTCATTAGAGGGATCAGCTTATTGGCCCACTGGAAGCCCCACTCACAAAGGGATCGACCAAAGCTGGACCTGCAAGAAAGAAGACACCAAACAAAATGTTTACATACAAAGAGTAGCCGAGTATTTTGCTTCTGACTTGATCAATACCAAGTTAAACCATTTTATTGGCATATTTAATCCAGAATGTTAATGATTTTTTTTCTAAAGCACAGTTTAAATTATTTTTAGAAAAATCAAACACAAGATTTACTGTTCTTAAGAAGGATGGGCCTTTTGAGTCTTGGAATTAGGGGTGTGTAAAACTTCGAAATGACTTGGCTTCAAAAAAAGTATCAGCTTAAAAATAACTCAGAAAAAAAATCTACAATTATGAAGCTTCACCAATAAAAAATACCGACAGGAAAATACTTAATTTATGTCAAAATACTAGGGATGTGCAAAGCTTCAAGTTAAAACAAACTTTTTTCTGCTGCTGCTCCTATTTTCATCACAAATTAATGTTTTCATAAAAAACATATAAAGTAATTAAATCATATTTTGTGTTAGTAACTTAATTTATCATTTGAAGACAAAATATATTAATTATGGTTGAAATATAGAATTTAGTATAAGTATATTTAATAACTAAATTTATATAGTTGTGCAAAGTATAATATTTATATTCAACATTAAACTTTTTTTTTAAATAGTCGAAACTTGATTTGACCTTGAAAATATTACATCTCTTTGACTTGAATTCACTTTGAATTAAAAAGGTGGACTTCCAACACCCCTTCTTTGAATCCTTGACATCAATATTCAAGGAAAATTTAAAAATCTTGTTTTTTGATATGAATTATATTTTTGGAGCTATTTTAATTTATAGTAATGGTTTAAACAAATATAGTTTTAGGACAAACCTTACAACACAATCTCATACCATCAAATGACCTCATAGTGAACAAAAGTATGGTACGGTACGGTACAGTGCGGTACAGTGCGGTACGGTGCGGTACGGTACGGTACAGTACGGTGCGGTACGGTACAGTACGGTATAGTATAGTATATAGTATGTGTGAATTTCTTGTAAGGGATAAACACCTTACCCATATACAGGATGTGGAATGGAAGTTCTGCTAACTGATATCTTGTACTTTGATGTTAGAAGAGGCTTCATGACCTCCTGAACATTTTCAGGGAAACTATCCCACAAGTGTTTCTTGGCAGATTTGCCACTAGGCGCAATCTTGAACGCTTTCAACAACTCCTGGAAAAACACAAAATCCAATGCAATAACAACAAAAAAGTGTAATCCTAAGTAATTTACAATAGGAAGAGAGAGGTTCCCTGTCAGGGTGCTTGGGAAAGATATTAGCTGGGTACCAGTCAGAGGGCAAGGATTTATTTTACTTCTCTTTTCTTTGAAATAGGAATAGGATGCCTATTTACAAGAAATTTTGAATCTGATGTTTTACCCCCTCATCCTCTCTTTTAGCACTGTGTCTTTCTGTGTCTAACTGTTCAGGTTATATGCAAACAATGATATCAAAACTAGGTATTGGTGTAAATATATTAAACATGTTCACTAAAACAAGACAATGAGCTAATATATGGTTTAAGTATTTAGCAGATTATATACATTAAGTGTAAAGTGGAAAAGCCAGGATCAATGTTTTTCTCAATTTTGATTCTTAGATTTTATCCTCGATTTTTCAATTCTTAGTTCAAATGCCTAAACCTTTACAATTTAAATATTTTCCCATGTATTCAACCTCTCATTAAAAATAATGTTTATTTATAAGAGAGTTGGGTCAATCAACTATTTTACAAATCCAACTCTACAATTTACCTTCAAATCTTGAATCACGAATCCAAATCTAAACCTTGGAAAAAAACTATGAACAAAAGAGGAAATATAAATATAATAGAGTAATAGAAAATACAAATATTAACTAAGTGTTAACATTCTTTCGTATAGTCCATTTATAGGGACAAGCAAAATTCACATGTTTTCATGCAAATAACACAAATCTAGGTTTTTTTCTAAATAAACACAATTTCTTTGTAATTTGGCAAATACCATGTTACTCATTATAAATTTCAACGTGGTAGCACTGCTATGCCAGGGCTGCCGTTTAAACAGATAGTATCAGTTTTTGTGGATTTTAAAGGGATAAAACAGATCCCAGGATATATGAGCATTTTCCAGAATATTTAGGCTTTTTTACTTTTACTTTATGTTAATTAAACATTTTGATAGTAGTTTAGACTTCTATGACTACGGTTTCATTATTGTTTGGTCTAAATATAAATTTATAATCGATTATTTTGATATTGCTATTTGTAAAACTCGAAGGTAGTGAATAATATTGAGTTTGACATTACAAAGCATGAAATGTTTTGTGTGTATTTATATTTGATTTTTCCCAAAACGTGTTAGTAAATAGTTAAATATAAAATATGAACAAAAAATATAGACAGTAGTTTAAACCTAGTTTTTTTTAAGAATACTTATTCAACTCGTATTTATGTAAATAATAACATCACTTTAGGCATATAATATCATCGCTTTTTGAGAAAAATAACACCACTTTTCCCCCAAAAATAGCCTCGCCATTTTAATTTCTCTATCCATTCATTATAACATTCATATATTCAGTTAAGTGTTAAATTACTGGTCTAAGGTCTGGTTGTTTGGTTCACCCTATAAATATAACTGGTTCCAAGCCATCAATAAGCAGTATTATTGCTCTTAACACATATTTCACTTATTCACACACAAAAAATTAATTTGAGTTTTGAATAAGAAATGTCAATTTTTTAAGTGAAACTTGGTTTAAAGAAAATCACTACTAGTGCTTATTGGTGGCTCAAAACCTATTATAATAATTTTAGTATGACCTTAATAAACAGGCCCAGACTAGTAATTTAACACTTAAATGAATTTATGAATTCTATAACAAATTGATTATAAGAATGTTAGAATTAAGTTACTATATGTATTTCATATAATGCTTTCATATTTATATTTCCTCTTATGCTCATAATTTTTTCCAAGATTCAGACTGGGATTCAAGATTCTGGATTCAAAGGTAAATTTGAGGTTTGGATTTAAGATTTGGATTCATAAAATAGTGGATTCGAAGTAACTCTAAGTTTTACTGTTATGGTGTCACTTAGCTGGCTAAGTCTTAATTCTATTGCACCAAAGAATTAAAGTGAACAAAATCAAAATTTAAGAAAAAAAATCACACCAATGCTGGAAAGTTCCTAACTAAAATTTCCAATTTAAAGTAAGTAGATAATTCAAATTCTAGGAAGAGTGTATTCGACTTATCTCTAGTCATAACTAAATAGACATAAATATTATTCTATGAAATACAAAAATAAATACTTGAATAGCAAGTGAGAAAGCATCCATGTTATGTGTGTCCCGGCAAGTCTGGAAAGCTCTGACCAGCTCATTTAGTGCGGCAAGAGCAAACAACTCGCTCTTAACACTAAACTGGAAGACAGTTTTTTCTGGAAAAGTAAGATGAATAAAATTCTTATGTTAAACATATTATACATTTTGAACTTTTATGTTTAAAATAACAATAGAGACTTATTTTATTATAATAGTTTATATTATTCTTATTAATAATTGTCTACAAGATAAACAGTGTGTGCAACTTATAAATATTTATAGTTGGCTTTAAGCTCTTACTTTGTTAGGAGAGAAATACATTTGTCTAAAATAGTATTAAGTCAGAGCACATGAACAGTTGTGCTCCAAACTGGCAAAGAACTGGAGGGTTGTCTATATCATACTCAAAACTACTCTAACCCCATTTTTGGAAAGTTTTTTTTTAACTATTCTTATAAATGAATATCAAAATGAATAATACATATTTTAAGTTATTGCTTGAAAATATTTTTTAAAATCCATCATATAATTTGTCTGGTGATTAATTGAGTTATATTAATTGATTTTAAAAAAATGTATTTATTTTTACTATAAAAACAAGTGTGTTTGTCAATTAAAAACAAAAAAGATTTTATTTGAAATATTTGAGACTTATTTTCCATTAAATATCCCCCCTTCCTCCTTTCACCTTTTGCATACTCTTAATGTACAATAAGATTTAATAAAATTAATGTATAAGTCATTCACGAGCTAAGTTTACCTGGATGACAGCTCGAAATGCTACTAGAAGTAATCCCTAATATATCACTACGCCAAGAGCTGACATCTATCACTTTGGATGACCGTAATGAAAACCGATGGTAATATATTAATGTGATGGTTAACCACAGTATTTTATAGGCAAATATTATTTATATATTTATTTGAGGTCGGACACAAAGTTTATTTATAGTTTTATTCCCCTTTAAAAAAAATATTAATAACACTTTCACAAAAACTTCTAACGAACATAGCTCTAAAATGGTGGCTGACGAATCTAAACCATATGATTGAACATAACGGTAAACAAGTTTCTTACAATGATGCAGGCACACAGTTGATGAAAATATTTTATTCAGTTAAATATTTCAAAATACGATAAAATAATCATAAAATAATTTATTGTATGTAAAAAAATGACAACAATTTTCTCTTTTCCATGTAAATACTATGCCTGTATTAAAAGATATTGATGTGTGCACTATATTACACAAAATCAGTAACGTTCCAAAACAAAAAATAAGTACTTTTAATTATGTTTAAAATATTGTTTCAAGTTGGATAAAAAGAAATTATTTAAAAAAATGAAATAGTATGAGAAAACTTAAGTTTACGTTATTTTAAATGTAATCTATAACAAGTAATTAAAGATCTTTACATTTATAACAAAACTGTGATCATTTACAAGTGTTGGCAACCCAAAACCTAAACATATGATTTTCGAACTGTCATCCAGGTAAAAACCTATCATGAACGGAATATAATATATATAAATTTTTCTTACAGCCTTACACATTTTTACGATACTTAAGTTACTAAAAATATCTTTGCAGAATATATGTATTTTTAGATAATGTAGACTGAAAAACATGTTAATGATACAATATTTGACAGACTTATACCTTGATTTAATTTCAAAAGACACTACATTAAAAACCCCTAACTTCCCAGCTCTAGAGTTGGAATGAAACTATATTCACCTCAGTGAATACTTATTTAAGTGTACATTATGTTTATATAAATTCTAGACCACTTGATAACTTAAATATCTACCCTAAATCTTCATGGCATTATAAATACAGTGGCTTATTGGCTGCAGTTAATCAGGGGAGCCGTTTATTTGGGACACATACTTTTTTTAGATGGTACATTTCATTTATTTTGTTCATACCTTTTTTTTTGCTCTATTAGAACGTGTTTAATCCAAAGTGATCTAAGCCTGATTTGTCCTGATTAACAGGAATCCACTGTATTACTAAAGCCTCAAAATTAACTCAGCTCACATTAAAGTCCACTTTGGTGCAAAGCTTAGAGCATTCGACTTAGTTTTGAAACAAATATCAACTTTTACTTTACTTTGAAAAAAAATTTTGACTTTGACAACTACGATCCTTCAGCAAAAGAAATATTAACAGCTAAAATAATTGGTTTATATGTTAATTATTGCATTCTGAGCTGTTATATAAATTACAAATCAATATTCATATATAGAATATATTTATTAATTAATTGAATTGTAAGTTGTGATACCAACTTGATTTATTAGAATAAAATGAAATATTAAAAAAAAATGAAATTGAACATTTTTTAAGTGATTTAAGTATATAAATTGATATACATATTTTCAATTTAATATTTTTTCAAGCATAAAATAACTAACAAAAAATATTCGAACTTTGATTTGGCTTCAAGAATATTTTATATATTTGCTTCGAGTATGCTTTGAATTGAAAAAGTGGACTTGACACACCCCTACTGCACACCAAAAAAGTAAGAAACTACACTCAAGAATTAAGATTCAAATTTTAATAAGCAATTTCAAGGTTCAAGTTTCAGTGATCAATATCAACCAAACTTTCAATGTTGATTAGTTGAAAATATTACATACCCATGTTAAATCTCTTGCGAGGCAGGTTGCCTGGATCAATGGCTCCAATCTCCCCTAGACATTCGGCACAAGTTAGCGCCACAGAGAGGTTCGTATCAGAGCAACCCATGATCAGTGTCTCTACGAGCTGAAGACCCATAGAGTGATATTACAAAAAGAGATTTTAAGTTTGTTAGTTGTGTGCTAAAATACCCCAGCTTCCTTTTTTACCCTTATTTTAGATTACTTAAGCCTTTTGATCTCCGGTTTGCAAATTAAAATACATCTTGTAAAAAAATAAGTTAAAATATTATGGTTGTAAAAATTTCCATTATTTCTCACGAAAACAGCAAAATTCTACCATGGTCAAAAGTACTAAAGAACTAGTCCTACCTAAACACTGTCTGGGGAAGGATCAAAGGGATGTGTTTAAATCCTGGTCTTGGACTACAAATGGAGAATTTAAATGCAGGATATCTTTGATACAGACTTCCTTTTTTATAGAGTTGGGTCGAATCCCCAATTTTACAAATCCAAATCTCTAAATTCCCTTTGAAACCCAAATACAAATCTGAATCTTGAAAAAATGGCTGAATATAAGAGGAAATATAAATATAATAGTATAAAAGAAATACAAATAATAACTAAATGTTAACAGTCAACTCTTTCTTATAATCCATTCATTATAACATTCATCCATTCAGTTAAGTGTTAAATTATTGATCTGGGTCCTGGTTGTTAAGTTCATCTTATCATAATAATGGGTTTTGAACCACAATAAGCAGTATTAAAGTGCTAAAACAAATTTCACTTGAAAAATTGAAGAAAAAACAATTTAAGGATTTGGATTTTTCTTGAATACTCGAATCTTAAATATCTTTAACGGTTCGAGGGTCCCATCTATAAAGTGTTTAACGCCGCATCTTTCTTACCGATATGGGTGATATGCATACGTATTAATTACACTAATGTGTTATGAATGAAGAAGGTTCAATATAGAGTCAATGTACCGGCATTTTCATGGAGAGCGGAAAACCAATTTGGAGTCAGTGTATCTGCATTTGTGTGGAGCAAGTAGGCCATTTAGGAAAAACACCTCACAGTGCACCTGACTGGGATTTAAGCCCCGGTCTCTTCATCATTGGTAGTCTAGTCTATTGTGAGAATGGCACCTTCGGCCCTGTGACCACCTAATAAGGTGTATCCATTGTTAAATAACTGAAAAAACAACTACTAGAGACAAACCCAAGACGGTGGTCATGCAGTCTAAGTATTCACACTTGTAATTAGGAGTGTGCGAAAACCACTTTTTCAATTCAAAGCATGTCGAATCAAATAATATGAAATATTCTATAGGCTGAATCGAAGTTTGAATATTTATTAAAATGTTTAAAGTTTGATAAAAAATATTATACTTTGCATAACTATGTAAATTTAGGTGTTAAATATAATTTACCAAATGCTATATTTGAAAGATAATTAATTTATTTTGTTTTCAAATGATAAATTAAGTTACTATTTCAAAATGTAATTTATTTTAGAATTTTTGTATGCTAATACTAATTTGTGATGGATATAACAGAAAGAAATAGTTGTTTTTTTTTGTGTTTTTTCAAAACTTTGTGGTTGTAAAATCTAGAATTTCCCTTTCAAATCAAAGAAGCGAATGAATATATGAAACCAGGTCAAAGTTTTCGAAGCTTTGCACACCCCTACTTGTAAAAGTATATAATTCTGATAATGGGGAGATAAGGTGCAATGGGGCAGGGTGAGGGGGGATTATCATCCCCTCTCTACCCTAATAGGTAAGCCTGTGCACATCAAAGATTTTATATTTCGAATAGAATTCAAATTGAATATTTTAAAATGAAAATGGTTCGAATCGAATCCAAATTGAATATTATATAATGAAAATATTTTGAACCCAAATTGAATCTTGAGGTAAAGTTTTAATATATTTTTATTGAGTCCAATAAAAATAAGGTAAATAAACAGTGTTAAATATTATGAGATTTGCAAGTTTATATGGTCAAGTCAACTAATGGATCCATGCTAAAGTCATTACAAAGTTATATTATTCAAATGTTTGAATAGTAGGTTTGGATTTCAAATTAAATTTCAACAAATCCAAATCTTGGATCCATTTGGATTTGAAATTTTGAATCTGATTCAAATTTTTCAAATACTAAGAGTTGTAATTTCGAACTGAACACAAATCCTAACCAGATTCAGATTAAGATCTAAAATTTCGAAGCTTCGTACAAACTTACAAATGATATTTTAGATATCCCTACATGCTAAGATTAAGCCACTAATAGGGTTAGTATTAAATGTACTAATAATAAAATACAAGTCATTGAAATCAAAAGGACAAAACAAATTTTTTAGATGGATAAATATTTATAGAACTATTTCTAACCCTTTTCCAATCATCAAAAATGACTAAGGTGACCATGAACCACTCCACCAAATGAACTATTGTCAGAAATCTTCTAAATACCCTAATTTTATGTAAAGGCCACTATGATCCATTTTTCTTAAAAGATGAGAAAGTAATATAAATGTACTTGAAAGAAAGCTGAAGGCCTAATATGACGAATAAACCAATATACAAACAAATATATTAAAATGCTAATATCCTTACCTCAGTTAACACTGGATCTAGCCCTTCTGCACCCACCACATAGTCTTGAAGTGGCCGATAATTAATCTGCAATAGTTCTTTCAAGTGACGCAATGCTTCTACTCGGATGTCTACATTTTCATGAGTCACATTATGCAGAGCTTCTTTCAATATGTCTAAGAATGGTCTGAAAAAATAGTGACCAAATACAAGGACAGTTACAATGTGAGTTATCTGCACAATGGATCTAAGATTCCACAATGCTCCCCTTATTCAATCGTGTTTAACGTAGTTCCTGATGATTATAAAATTGAATATCTGTAACCTACAACTTGAACCTTTTAAATATGAGGCATGTTTGGAAAGTAAGTACCATTTGGCTATTAAAATATAGAAACAATTTATTATATTGTTGCAACAAAGGCCATACCTTAAACTATTTTTCCACATATTTTCCACCAATATTTAGGCATTTGTCGCATATCATCAATTTCTGAATCATAGTGTATACTCAACTTGAGCAATGCAATTCCTGACTTTTTCCCTGATTTACCCTTATCATTTCTTGAAATTCCCGACTCAACAGTATATTACACCCTTCTACACTCCCAGCCCCTTTTGCGTTAATCTTTTTTTACAAATAATAGTAAGTTTTAATATGTAAATGAACATGTTTTTTTATTTTATTAACATAGTCTACTAGGAATTGGAAAATTATAAAATATGTTACACAGCTACAAAAAAAAATAGAGCATTTGAATGATATTGTAATTTATTGATTTAATGATTTTTTATTTCATATTTTGATTAAAATATTTTTTGTTGTAAATTACCAAATTCCCGACTTATTCTTGTTTTTTCCCGATCACTTTAAATTCTCGGCTGGTTCCAGTTTTCCCTGATTTTCCCTGATGGTAGACACCCTGTGTATACCCTCTTTATAAAATGAAGCCGCCTGTGAAGACAGTCAATGTTGCACAGTTCGTTTGATGTCATCATCATCATAACGCTGATCAGCAAAGAACCTCTTCAAATGCTGAAACACTTGTGACAGAGTCACTTGGCGCTAAGTCTGGGCTGTAGAGGGAATGATTCATCTGTTTTCAAGAGAATGTGGAGTTTGTGGAGTCCAGGGTGGTATGTAGTGACCAGAGGGATGATGTTTGTTCCTGTTGATGTTGTGGGCCTGCTATTTTGAGCTCTGTCTATTTGACTACACACCAGTGCTCTGGGGTAGCCTCTGTTCATAAAAGCATGTTGCAGTTTTTTATTGTAGTGTTAAAGGTCATTGTGGTCGGAGACAATTCTTTTGGCTCTAATGGCTAGGCTAAGTTGGAGTCATCTCTTTGTGCTCATAGGGTGGCAGCTGTCATAATGAAGGTATTGTTGCTGGTTGGTTTCCTTGGGGTGTACAGTTGTTTTCAGGTGTCTCTAATGGAGTGTGATGTCCACATCCAGAAAAGTAATGATGGATGTGGATATATTTTCCAGCTAAAGCTTAGCGATGAAAATTTGTTGAGGTCTGCCAGGAAGGACTCGAGTTGCTGAGTAGTGCTGGTCCAGCTCATAAAGATGTTATAAATTTATCTAAACCAACAAAGGGGATGTAGGGGTTGTCTACCCAGGAACATATGTTCCAGTCTACCCATCTACAAGTTTGCATATGAGGAGGCCATGCGCATTCCAATGGCAGTACCCTTAATTTACAGGTAGATTTTGTCCCGAAAACTAAAGTAATTTTTCTCCAAAATGAAATTTGATAGTTTTATCAGGAATGTGGTAGTGAGTCTGGTACCAGAAGAACAAGTGTTGAGATATTCCTCTATTGCTGCGAGTCTGTGGACATGTGATATATGTGGTATATTGGTGTAGCGTGATGTAACATCAATTGAGACCGAGATGACATGCTGTGGAAGAGGAGTGACCAGTGTGTGAAGTCATTCTAGAAAATGATTTGTTTCTTCCATGTAAGATGGTAGATTCTTGACCAGAGGCTTCAGGTGTAAGTCCACAAGTGCTGATATGCGTTCTGTGGGTGAGCCACGTCCTGATACAATTCGTCGGCCTGGAGGAGGGAATGGATCTTTGGAAGTAGGTAAAACTGTGGTGTGGCAGGTTTTTGGGGGGTTAAGTTTTATACAGTCTTCTCAATGAGAACTTGATGTTGTGATTCTTGTTGGATAATCTGTTGTAGTTTTTTGTTAAAGTTATAGATAGGGCCCTGATTTAACTGGGTGTAAATTTGGGTGTCAGATAGTTGCCTCTCAGCCTCAATGATATAGTCCTGGCAGTCCATGATGGCGGTTGTTGACCCTTTGTCTGCAGGTAAGATAATGATGTCTTTGTTGTTATAGAGTGATCAGAGGGCTTGATGTTCTTGGTTGGTCAAATTGCTATTTCTTGCAAGTTGGTTTTGAAAATCCAGGGTTGAGACATTCTGTATAGCAAGGATTATGTATTGTTCTACAGGGTGGTGGTGGTGGTGGTGGTGGTGGGTCCCAGCTAGACGGCAGGGTTTATTGATTTGGAATCATCTGCACTGTAGGGGTGCTGAGAAAAGTAATATTTGATACGGAGGTTTCTGTCAAATGTAAAAACATCTGCCACAAGAACAAAGTGGCCAAAATTATGGGAAGGAGAGAATGTGAGGCCTTTTGACAGGCTGTTATCTTCATATTCAGATAGCTTGTATCGAAATAAGTTAAGAACAGCGCTGGTCAGCATCTTCTTTTTGGTTGGTTGTTTAGCGGGGTAGAGTCAGCAGAGTAGCTATGGGAGTGGGAATTTTCAATATGGAGGCTAGGCTGGGCTTTTCCCCCATTAAAGGGGCTTTGATCTGTTGAATAGGCTTAGAAGCTATTTTTTTGTCTTGCTGTTGGATAAACCCTTGTTCTTTAAATCTAGTCACACACAGTTTGGAGAGCTTTAATAATTTATTTTGTGCTAATTTCTTCAACAATGAATCGACTGTTGCTCGTGTGTTGCTTATATCCACTAGTTTGTCTGGATAGGCCATAAGGATGGCAAAGCAAATGTGTATGGTAGTGTGCTAGTTTATACTTGTTATACATGTTGTTTGATGGCTGTGATTTGACCAAGTAAATATAGATTAGACATTGTAAACAAAAGAGAAAGAATAGCAGACAGGAAGGTTAGATTAGTGTTCAAAATAACAAAAAGAGAAGAATAGAGCGAGAAAGCCAAATAATGGCCGGAAAGAGAGGAGGAATATAATATGAATATTAAAGTTATTTGGAACATAGCACTAGGCTAAATCATGGTTTAAATTAGGAGGGATAGCCAGCACACTTAGCTTGGTATTACTTACTGGAGTAGAAATTGTTTAGATAGAACACTAAGAAACACACAAACACAATTTTAAGGACAAGATTTCACTGTCACAGGCAATTTCATCAGGTCAAGAGAGTAGAGTGATGCTCTTATATAACTCAATTTTTAGGTTTTCTATCTATTTATTTATTCATAGTGTTGTCATCTATACAGTGATATCATAGTCAGCTGTGGACAATCAACCTTGGAGTTCAACCAAGAGATTCAGTCTACTTTCTTGACCTGATGAAGATGTCTGTGACAGTGAAAGATTGTCCTTAAAAATGTGTTTGTGATTTTTTATTGTTCCATCTAAACAATTTCTACTTCAGTATTACCAAGGTAAGTGTGTTGATTATCCCTCCTAATTTAAACCATAAGTTATATTTTATAAAGAGTGTCAAGGGCCATTTATTTTTAAATATTCATTTCAAAGGTAAGTGTTAAAAAGCACCATGCGTTGTGGAGATTATAATTTTTTAAATATGTATAGACATGTCTACATGAGGTCCTCAAAAAGATATGACATTTGTTATATTATTCAAGAGTGCTATTTTATGAAACTTGCTTTTATAAAAGCTGCCTATTTTCGTGTATTTGCGGTATTGTCAAATATTCATTAAACTCTTAAGTTCTCAGCTTTGTTTTTAAATCTATTAAGTATGTTTTTTTTTGTTTTTGTTTTTTCAAAGTTCTTGAATATTTGAGAATCATATCAAGTTTTTAAATGGGAGTGAGATATTTTTATTCTCGTCTCCATCTCAAATTTTCGAATCTTGCACATCCCAAATATTTGGAGTCAAAGTAGCACATGTTTATATGTCATTTAACATAAAAATAAAGATGAAACTAAAAATATGACATGTCATAAACATCCAAGCCCTAGTCATAAGGCAATAAACATGTATGATTCATTTATAAAGTAAGTATGTGAATCTGCGTTTATTTGCTTCTCCTTGACAAAGAGATATCCTAAAATTAAAAACTGACCTGTTGCTGTCCATGGCTTGCTGGATGGTGACATAGACATTCCTGATGGCTGGATGGTCAGGAACAAAGAACAAATCTTTGAGGTATGGTGACAGCTCTTCTTGTTGGACCAAGAAGTTGAAGATGGTGCTCACTTCTGCGGAGAAGTTGTCCAAATATGGTAAGAGAGAGATAAATATAGTTCCCAACAAAGGACCTAAGGTAGATATTTCCACACTGAAATCAATAAAGATATATAAAAAGTGACATCCATTTCCATAAGCAAGCTTTGTTCAGTTACTACAGTTAAATATGTGTTTATCTTAGTACTCAAACCTTTCACAGCAACAATAATTTGTTTATTAATCAAATATAATGAGAGTAGAGTAATTAAAACAATGTATCCATTGAGGATGAAAAGCTACAGTGAAAACCAGGCCGCCACCGTGGTTCGGATTCCACGTTAAACTGTAGGTCCTTCATTTCATCTCACAATCACCCTACCATTACACATTAGCGTAAGTGCGTATAACCCGAATGGGTAATAAAAATAATAATAAAAATAATAATAATAATAATAAATAATAATAATAAATAATAAATAATAATAAATAATAATAATAATAATACAGTGAAAACACCCTTATTGTAGTTAATAAGGTACAAACCTCTGCCTCCCTGATCAGTTATGCATGCTAACAAAGTGCCTAATCTGACCAGTCCAGTCTCAATATTATTGTTACCATGCCTGTGTAAAGCTATAATTTTCAATTTTGAAACAAATCCGAATTTTAGCTAAGTGACTCAAATTGAATCCAAATCAAATCTCATGTTTAAAAGAAATTGAACTGAGTCTTAATCAAATCTCAAAACTATAAAAAAATTAGAATTGAATCCCACAGTGAATTTATTTTATCAAATCAAATCTTAGTCGAATCTTATGCTTAAAATAAATTGGATTGAATATTCTATTTTAAAAATAAGTTCAGATCCGTATTGAATTATTTTGCCTAGGATTACTGTGAGGGTTTCAAATTGTTTGTTTCCAAATCATATCCAATCCAATCCAATAATAAAATATTTCAAAACATGTTGATAACCATTTTAGATCAATTTTAGGGTTATTAAAAAAATATTATCATATCTCAAAATATTAAAGATCAAATGCTGATCACATTTTATCAATAATTAATGCAATAGTTTTTTTTATTTTATTTATTTAGCACTGCGTCTTACTAACCATTCGGGTTATATGCTTAAGTACTAATTACACTAATGGGTTGGGAATTGGGAAGGTTGAATTTAGAGAAAGTGAACCTGCATTTACATGGAGGATGGAAAAACATTTAAGGAAAACCACCCCCAGTTCACCCAACTGAGGTTCGAACCTCGATCTTCCCGTCCTCTGCAGTCTAGCTCAACACGAAACAAGTGCATTAGCTAACTACGCGACTGAGGCAGGTTAAGCTAAAGTTATTTAATATTTACAAAAAAGGTGCGCCTAGCTACTTTAAAAAATAAAATAATTCCCTGCCCCAAACAACTATCATCCATGCGATTCCTTTAAGACTTGGAACTCAAGTTAATTTATCTATTCACTCCACTATTAAACTAGTTTCTGGTTTAATTGTGTTGAAAGTAACTACAGATTATAGATTCAAGTTTATATTTAGGCCCAATGATGTATTTGGATTCAAATTTTTATAAAGGTTCACACAGGCTTACAGTTGTATTTATAGAAAAAAATGGACAAATAAAAATGGTAGCAAAGAATACTGTATAGAAGGCTCTAAAAATATACATCATTAACATTATTTTAGTTGATAGATCGTTAATGTTACCATAGAGTCGTTTTTGTAAACCTTCTTTAAGAAAATCAGAAAAGCAAATAAAGATATACTGTAATAACGTAATTTCCATTCGATTTAAATAACTAAACAATTAATTATATTTAAAGAAAACCTCTTTTTCACTTTTTAAGGTAGGTTTTATACACATGGAAAAAGGTACAGGAAAGTTGAATAGAAACATGTTCCTCATTAAGTATCCTATAATTCTGAACCAATTTCATTTTTATCTTATTTTGTTTTTTGTAGAGATGGGCTATTCGAATCTTTGAATCCTGACAAGTATTCCAGATTCGAGGATTCGCTGTTTTACTGGATTCGATGGTCGAATCTTTCACCTCATAAACAAAGCATAATTATTTTTAATTCAAAAATTAGGCCTACAGTCAACTCTCGATTCTACAACCTTTCACGATTCCCTGGAAAAGGGTCGTTATTTCGAAGGGGTCGTTATTGTAATTTTAACAGATTTTGTTCCACTCCTGACCTTCATACGAAAAAATTGCATTTTTTAAACAACAAATAGCATGGGTCGTCAAAAATTGTTCACAAAATCAAACCAAAATAGTAACCAAATCGAGAATCGAAATAACAATGGCAAAAGCAAGCCTGGCGCGTAATGTAGCGGCAGTCGCGTGCGGGGAAACATTGTCTTGCTTGTGCGAGGGGGTGGACAGAGTCAAGTGCTATTGGCTGGCATTGATGAGGTGGTGTCTATTTTTATACCTGACCCACCCCAGTTACTACTAATACAGCGCTCACAAAGATAATTGCAACGCAGTGACCTAAATAAATGCAACAAACACATTTTACAGCCGATTTCCTTGAACTTTTCAACCTTTTTTCCCACATTTTTCCCGGTTCCCCAAAAAAGGATTGTTACTTTGAGAGGGACGCTATTCTCGGGGTCGTAGAATCGAGAGTTGACTGTACTTGAAAAGCACAACTTAATCTGTAATCATTATTTTGTCAGAAAAAGAGATAAGCATGAATAAAATCTTGTTTTTTTTAATTATTATTATTATTATTATTATTAGCACCGCGTCTTACTACCCGTTCGGGTTATACGCACTTACGCTAATGTGTAATGGTATTAGGGTGATTGTGAGATGAAATGAAGGACCTACAGTTTAACGTGGAATCCGAACCACGGTGGAGACCTGGCATTCCCCACATTTGTTTTTTTAATAAATTATAATTGTTAGATGTAGAAAATCTAACGTGCCTAATACCCTGCCCTTCCACCTCTATGGGAAACTTGGACTCGACCATTTTGGCACATGCTCACATCCAAAACTTTCCCCTCACGAACAAGCTTGTAAATATTTTAATGAAAACATTTAAACTCCTCAAAAACTGAAAATCAACACTATAATTACAAATAAACTCGAAATAATTAAAACAAATTACGGCCTTTTTTTAAACAGAAATAAGAACACATTACACACGATACAAAGTCAGCCGCCATGACGTATATGTTTACTCGCCAGAGTGATGATTAAATAAACACGACTATTAATTCTTACTACCTGACTGGTTTTAGTTATCTAAAACTATGCAAGTAACCCCAATTTATTTCATATGATCCTTAAGTTAGATATTTTGTTGGGTTTCATGAAAAATTGGATTTGTACCAGTATTTTGTGAGGTGTGGTTGCGGTTGATTAAAATTGAAAGCATGATTGAAATAAATCTTAATTTAAAGTTTAGGTCTATATTGTGTAATGTAGGTCTATTTGTAGATCATTAAAACTTCTAAAAATTTGTTAGGATTCTGATTCGATATTCAAGATTCGAAAATAAACTGTATATTCGGATTTGAGATTAAAATTCGAGAAATAATGGTTTCGACCCATCTCTAGTTTTTTGGTTTTCTCTTTTAATAAATTGCGTTGGGCGTTTTCCATTTTCTCCAGAAGAATTCCAATAGCATTAAACTCCAAAAGCATTAAACCTGGCCGAAGGATTGTGAGGTAGCAGTCGATTTTCTTCAGGAGGCAGCCATTGCCTCTTTATCCATTGGCAACAATGTTAAGTCTGAACTGTTTTCTTCTTTCCATTGTAAAAGCCAAATTATATCGGTTCCCTTTAGTGGTGTCCCTCTTTCCTGTACCTTCTTCCATATAAAGCAAAATGTACCACAACATTTTAAATATTTTATCGCGATATTTTCATAATGTTTATTAATAAAATTACTCAAAATTAAATGAACAAAAAATTGTGTATATTCATTATTAAAAAAATGCAAGTGTGTTCTTTTGTATGCTACCTTTGTAGTATTGTAAAGAAAATAAACCAAATGATCAGCATCGGTGATCAGCAAAAGGGCTAATTGGCCTAGCCCCAATTATATCTCACATAGTTATATAACTTTATGTACTAAATATATTTTACAAAATATTAAATTGCATAGAATAATAATAAAAATAATAATAAATAAAAATCATTAATAAAATAAATTAATATAATAATAATAATAATTTCTTGTTGTACATAACAGCCCAACGTGACTAAAATTAAACTTAAATGTGTGATTTTGATTTAAATATTTTTATTGGTGAGGCTTCGTAATTGTCGAATCTGAAATTTTACTTTCGAATCAAAGCCTAAGCTGACGAATATTTGAAGCACAGTTGAAGTTTTCAAAGCTTCACACATCCTTATTGGTATCAATGTGTATTATTTGGGTAAAATTGGCCGCTAAGCAACTCCCCTATGATGTGAATATGCCAAACATGATGCAAACCTGTGCACAAAGCTGTCCCACGCAGCACAGCTGAGCTCAGGAAAGTTGTTGTGACTATAGCGGAGAGCAGTGCGTAGTGTAGCCAATAATTTAAACCTCACCGGGGTCACATATTTGGGCCCCATTAGCTTGATGACCTCAGGCAGGGATAATAGGGCCTTCCTCTTTATAGTATCAGACACGTTTCCAGAGCGCAGCTTGTCGTCAAAGTATACCAGGATGCCCAGGAACTGAGGCTGGAGCAATTCGGCCTGTGACACAATACAAGCTTTAATCCTCTCCATGGCAAATAGGTAATGTTAATATAGCTAAGAGTATCTATATCTATATATATAAATATAAAAGCTGTAATTGGATCAAATCCACTTTTTTACAAATCCGAAACTCAAATACAAATCTTCAGTTTACCTTTGAATCTTGAATTAAAATCCGAATCTTGGAAAAAATTATGAACATAAGTAGAAATAAAAATATAATAGAATAATAGAAATACTTTCTAATTGTTAACATTCTTTCTTATAAACCATTCACTATAACAATCATACATTCAGTTAAGAGTTACTGGTCTGGGGCCTGGTTGTTAAGTTCATCCTTTTTTACTTTTAAATCCTTTACTATTTCCAGCCCGTGGCCTGGGTCCGTTTATTATTCAAGCCATATATTTTTCAACTATTGGCTACCTTGGGCTATCGTAGCTTCATATGCCTTATAATCTATCTTGAGACTAGGACGGGCACAACATCCAGTCCTCGGCCATTAATTTATCAATGTGAAAGGGTAAACCAATATTATCATCAATGATACATTTTTGAACATGTCAGTAATCGGACCCGGGACCCTTAGCTCAGTAGGCAGACACGCTGACTGTGCTAAGGTGTCGGACTGTTAAGTTCATCCTATATTTATAATTGGTTCTATACCACTAGGGGTGTGCGAAGCTTCGACTCAGCTTTAAAACTTCACAACAAATGTCAGCTTCGGCTTTGCTTCGAAAATAATTCCAGCTTCGAAGTTTTGTCAGTAAAATATTTGACAGCTAAAATACTTGACTTAGTCAATTAATTCCATCTATATATAATATAAAACAATATTTATTTGGAAAAAATTCTAAGTAATTGAATTGTAAGTTGTGATATAATTTAATAATTTATTAGGTTAAAATTAAATATTAGTAACAATAAGTACAATAAAACATTTTCTAAGTAATATCAATACATAAAGTTTAATAAACAATATAATATATTTTTATAGTGTAAAAAAACTAACAAAAAAATATTAAAACTTCGATTCGGCTTTGATAATATTTCATAGATTCGATTTGAGTTCGCTTTGAATTGAAAAAGTGGACTTCGCACACCCCTATCAGTACCACCAATAAACAGTAGCCAATTAGAGCTTTAAAACAAATTTAATTTAAAATAGGAATCTTTTTAGAATGAGTCTTGAAACTGATATTTTATCTCATCCTTGAGGGATATGAGGATGCAAGGGTCCCAACCCTAATATAAACCTATAGTCACACACGACTTTAAAAAAAGTGTATTTTAGAGTTTATTTTTATATATAGTTTATTTTTATTTATATTTTATTTTTTAGTAATCAAAGTTTTTTCTGTTAGTTGTACCAATAAATTTGATGCATCTACCAATCAATGGTGTCTTAAAATCGAATAAATATGGTAATATCAGGACCTAATATGTTATCTGCATTAGAACTTAACTAGCTTATCAGTAGTGACATCAGGACTTATTAAGTTATCTTTAGTGTCATTAGGTCTTATTATGTTTTCTCTGGTGTCATTAGGACTTACTTACTAGGTTATCTGAAGGGACATTAGGACTCACTAGGTTAGAGGTAGTGTCATCAAGACTCACTAGGTTAATGACAGTGTAAGCAGGACTTACTAGGTTATCTGTAGTGACAACATCAGTTGAGTCTTTAAACTCGGGGTTGTCCACAGTGACCAGTTCCTTCAATGCGTGAAGAACTTCAACAGATTTGTACTTATAGCTGAGTAACAATTCACTGCATAGGGCCTGGAATGAAACAAAGCCATAAAGCAATGGTATAGTGTAGACTTTCTTAAGATTACATTAAGAACACTTTAAATGCATCTGACAAGCTGGAAAAAGGAAATCCAAACCATCAACATAGTTAAGTGGTCAAATATTTACTAAGGCTCTGTGAGCTCAAATTGTTTTACTAGAGTTGATCTCAAGGGAGTTTCTCATGAAGCCACTGAGTATCAAGCCAAGATATAAATATATATATATATATATACACACACACACACTATTTTAAAACTTAATTATGTAAAAAAAACTGTTAACATTATTTTTATTTTTTTAATGAAATATGACTTGCATATTAAAAAGTAAGAAAAAATTTAATTGCCCAAGAGTCACTTTCAAACCGACAGCCACCCAATCTCCATAATATTCTACTTCGTCCTAAACTTCCTGACCCCAAGAGAGCCCAAGAAGAAAAACCGACTACCAAAGGTTCAATCCCCTGCGGTAGCACCCGTTGCAGTACATGTGGAATCTACCTACCAGCTACATCCTTCAACAGCAAAGTAACCAAATTGGAATACACAATCACTGATTATTACTATTGCAAATCAAATAACTTGATATATCAACTACAGTGCAAATCATGTGATGCAGAATATATAGGCCTTACTACAAGTTATCTCGGACAGCGAATGAACAATCATTGTTTTGCCACAAACCACAAAGATCCAGACAAGCCTGTACTTATTTATGCTGGTACCCACAACCAAGACTTTCAAACCTGCAACATCACCAAAATATTAAGAGTATTTCCCAAACAGTGCAATAGTTCTCAACTTAGACAGTAGGAACTGGCCCACCAATGGATTACCAAATCAAGATTACCATCAGGCCTCAACAAAAGATAGTTTCTTTTTTTCTTTCTATAAGATTAACATTTTTCAAATAATAATAATTATTATTATTATTTATTATTTTTATTTCTATTTATTATTAATTATTTATTAATTATTATTATTTATTATTAATTATTATTATTTATTATTAATATTATTGTTATTAATATCATTATTATTATTATTGTTATTGTTATTGGCCTCGTCCTTATTATCATCATTAGCATTAGCATTATTATTATCATTATTTTGAAATACATTTTCATTATTATTATTATTATGGTTATTATTTATTTTCCTCTTTTTTATTCTTTTTTTTTAATAGGTCTATATAAACACTAACCACAGCCAAGAAATTTATCTTTACTCCAAAAAACAGTTGGCACAATGTGTTTCTTTCTAACAGTCTTTCTTTATATTCAAAGTTTACACTGCTGCCAATGTACAAAGAGGTAATGGTTGCCTCTTAAAGAAAATTGATCGTCACCACCCAATCCCCCGACCTAGGTTTCATTCTATCGGAACTCATCAAGGAGGAGTGTGAAACGCGCAACGCAACTTCCTAAAAGAGAAAACCAAAAAACAAAAGGGAGAAATAGGAAAAATGGTAAAGAATGATAGGACACATAGATAGGAACATGTAAAAGGTATATAACATAAAGGACAAACACAGGAAAAGGACATGGATGCGAAATTATATTGATATAACTCAATAAGGAAAACCTCTTTTCACTTTATGAGGTACTTTCCATATTTTCCAGGTCTCTGCTCACCTTTAAAGCCCTCCACTTGAGTTTGGAGGTACTTCCAAATATAATACAATTACCTCATAAAGCCATACAGGGGATGTTCCAGAAAATGTCTGTGCTCTTGTGTGCACAAATAGTACTGTTCAGATTTAATTTAACGGACATTTGTTTGATTGTAGAAGGTGTCCAATATAAAGAGATTTCACTATAAATTACCACAGTACTAGATAATTATTGCTATTATTATAGGATTTTAATATCAATAACATAAATAATTTATGGACACAGTTGATATTTTTGGATTCGTAGCAAGGGGTCTCAACACTATTTTAATTGATGATCGCCCTTTCAAAGAATGGATATTTTTTATTCTGATTATGTTGAGTGTTTATTAACATTTCTGATAAATTTAATGAGCAAAAATAATCAAAAAATTGTTTTAATCAAAAACAAATGTATGTCATTATAACATAGAAAAGAAACTTAAGGATCGGCATGACAGTTAACACATAATTGGCATCGGCATGATCACCAAAATAGTTGATGAGCCCATTGTGCTTCCTAAGTGGTTTCTCACTCTCCCTCCATGCAAATGCCGGTAGATTTTCTCTAAAATTCTACCTTCCCCATTCTTACCCCATGAGAGTAATTAATATTTGTTGCCTGGACTGGTAGTAAGATACAGTGGGAAAGGTATAGAAGCCTAGTATTTTTTGAATAGGTACTATTCTAACAGAATACCAGTTGAATGCAGTGACGCTTTATAAATCAATGGAGGGTAGTAATTAATCTTTTCCGGCCTTTCAACCTAAAATCACCTCTACATCTCCAGAGTGTTAGGTACTTTCCAGGTCTCTGCTCACCTTTAAAGCCCTCCACTTGAGTTTGGAGGCTGTGAATCCAGTTTCCTCCTCCAGATACTTGACACAGCCGTTTAGCAACTTTGGATCACCTCGCATGTATATATATGGGTAAATGTTCTGATGGAAATAACAAATAAATAATTTTTCCAATGAATAATAAACATGTCTACTATTTCCTAAAAATAGAAGATTATTACATCTTCATAGCCTTTAATACGAACTAAATTAGATTAAAACTAAACAAAATAGATATGCACATTCAAATATCAGCTGCTTGATTATTTTGTCCTTTTATTTTCAGTTTTTATTGGTAAAATAAAAGTCAATAAAATTTCAGCAATAAAAAAAGCCTTAATGCAGTTTATTAACATATATTATATAAATGATATCTCAAAAGTAAATAGAGGTGTTATATAAAGTAATGTGCAAAAAAATTGGACTCAAAGATTTTTTAGAAAATATTTTTTCATCATGATCTTTTTACCGTTTATAAATCATGAAAAAATTTTTAAAAAAAATCATTAAAATGATCTCTTTCTTGATGTATAATTACATTCAAAGGTTTTTAAAGCAAAAGTGCTAACACAACTGGTTTAAGCTAAATGTAAGAATTTCATTCATAGCTTTTGAATATTTAATTTATTTTAATAAACAAGGGACTCAACATACAACTATCAAAGTCTAAATAAATTTACCTGGAAGTATTTATCCAAGAGTTCCTTGGGTGTGACCTTCATAGCAAGAGCCATATCACTGATGAGAAGTTTAGCAGCTGAATTCTCGGGAACTGTCGCCACGATGAAGGGAAGCAGCTGTACGAAAAGCTTGGTGACAAACTCGGAGGAACATGAAATACCAAATACTTGAGTCAGTTTGTTAACAGCGTAAGTGAGGCGACTGCCGTTACGCCGGTGTATCATGAGAAGGTCTGAAAGGACCTGTGACAAGTAAGCAACATTTCAAGAAAACTAAAGAGAGGAATTTTAGTTTTGAGGTTTTTGTGTCAAACAACACTAGCTACAAAGATATTTCAGGAATAAAGAATCAAAATTATAGTAAAAGTTTAATTGAGAATAGTTTATTTTGTTAACTATTGTATTGATATGAAAATAAGCCACCTCTGACAAAAGGCCACACACTAAAATTACAATCACTTTGAAAAGAAAAATATATGTTTGTCTTAAAATGAATCCTTAAGGATTCCTAATGTTTATATTAGAGGTGTGTAGAGTCTAATTTTTCAATTCAAAGCAAACTCAAATATAATATATGAAATATTCTTAAAACCGAATCAAAGTTTGAATATTTATTGTTAGTTATTATATGGTTAAAAAATATTATAATGTGGTTATTTATATATGTGATAAATTACTTGGAAAATATTTTATTGCACAAGTGTTTGTGATATTTAGTTTTATACTGATAAATAAAGTTATTCCCAAACTTACAATACATTACCAGTACTTAAGATTTTTCCCATATGTATGTTTTTCGTAACATAGATAACAGCTCAGAATGACAATAAACGACCGACCATAAATTGAGTATTTCATCCGTCAGGATATTTATTGGCAAAGATTCGTAATTGTCAAAGCACTAATTTTTTTTTTAAACAAACGTATTTATTTATTTTTATTCAGCACCACATTTTACTACCCATTTGGGTTATATACTTAAGTACTAATTACCCTAATAGGTTAAGAATTGGGAAGGTTGAATTTAAAGGAAGTAAACCCGCATTTGCGTAGAGGGAGAGTGGAAAAAACATTAAGGAAAAACCCCTCCCAGTTCACCCGACTGAGAGGTGACCTGGTGGTCTAGGGGTAAGGTGTCAGACTTCTGTGCTGGCGGCCGGGGTTCAATCCTCTGTCCCGGCACAGATTTATCTGATTTCCAAACCCTTCCTTCACCTCTGACAAGACATCTTGTGAATGTGGGGAATGCCAGGCCGCCACCGTGGTTCGGATTCCACGTTAAACTGTAGGTCCTTCATTTCATCTCACAATCACCCTACCATTACACATTAGCGTAAGTGCATATAACCCGAACGGGTAGTAAGACGCGGTGCTAATAATAATTCACCCGACTGAGATTCAAGCCTCGATCTCCTCGTCTTCAGCAGTCTAGCTCAACATGAAACTAGCACGTTAGCTAACTATGCCACCGAGGTGAGTTCGAAGCAAAGTAGAAAGTGATATTTGTTTTTCTCCCGCACTTCCCTGCGCTCTCTTCAACCACCTATCACTTGGCCTTCTGCCCCTACTTCAATATCCAACATCTTCTTTGGTATTTTTCCTCCTCCATTCTCCTCACATGGCCGTTAACACCTTATTCTTCTCCATCCTGTGCTGCACTAGCACCTACTTAACTAAATTTTCTGACCCCAAGATAATCTAAAAATAAAAACCACCTACCAAAGGATTCTACCGTTGTGGTAACCCTTGTTACAGCAGATGTGGAATCCACCTAGCCACTACATCCTTAACAGCAAAGTAACTAAATTGGAATACAAAATCCCTGATCATTAAAAGTGAAAACCAAATAACTTGCTGTGAAATAAAGTGTAAATCATGTAATGCTTACTAAAGGTTCTCTCAGACATATAGTCAGTCATCGTCTTGACACAAATACATAGATGACAACACTCCCTCACCTCCTCTACCTGTATGAGCAGATGATGACACACTCACTTCCTCTACCTGTATGAGTAGCTAAAGACATCCTCTTACTTCCTCTAACCGTATGAGTAGATGACGATACTCTCACCTCAACTGATACAAAAATACAACGATATAGAGCGGTGATTCTCAACTTTTTTTTTTAGGAACACTTAAAAAAAGAAGTTAAAGTATCGAGGAGCCCCTACCTGGTTGACACATATTAGATTCAACATGGGTAAGTTACAAAATAGAAAACTAAAGCATTAGGGTAGTAAATATATTTTTTTAATAGGTTGTATTGAAACCTTTATATTTTAATTTGTCTACATAATTACAAAAAAAAAAAACTGTAAAGTTGTACTTTTTTTCGCAATATTTTGCAAATCCTCATGGAACCCGGACACAGGCTCAAGGAAACTTGGTGGTCCAGAGAACCCTGGCTGGAAATCACTCTTGTGAACTCACTTTTATGAACCAACAATTGCCCTAGCTTTTGACTCAAACTTTCTACCAGACTTGTTCCTTCTAATACACATCTCTGTCAAATGCATCATAGCCCCCCTTTTCGCCAGCTCTCCCAACACCCCCTACACTAGAATTAGTAACAAAAGAAGTAAGCCTAACAATATGGTGTTAACCTACGTTGGATAGCTCATCCTGCACGAGATGAAACAGAAGATCCGGGGTTGTGTTTTTGGCTAAGGCGAGTCTGTTGAGACACAGCTTAGTTATAGAGCTTTTACAAGAGAGGGGATGCATGGTGAACACAACGATCAGCGATACTGCAAATAGAAGGGTGTTCAAGGGAGCACTAAAACACACAAGCACAAACATCAGTAGCTTTGCAGAATTGACATCTTTTAAAAGTGATAGAATATCGTGTTAATTTTCATATTTCACTAAAGTATCTCTATTAGGAAAACTTTTTTCCTGCTTTATGAGGTAATTGTATTATATTTAGAAGAAGGTAATATGAAAGGTGGATAGAAACATATAAAAAGGACAAACACAATATGGCTTTTGCAATGAAAAGAAGAACACAGAACAGATATATTATATATTCACATCCAATGTCCTTTCCCTGTGTTTGTCCTTTATGTTTAACCTTTTACATGTTCCTATCTGTGTGTCCTATCATTCTTTACAATTTCTCATTTTTTCACTTTTTTTTTTTTANTTTTTTCTCTTTTTTTTTTTTAAAGTTGTGTTGCGCATTTCACACTCCTCCCTGATGAGTTCCGATAGAATGAAACCTAGGTCAAGGTTTTGGGGGGTGACAATAGATTTTCTTTAAGAGGCAACCATTACCTCAATGTCCATTGGCAGCAATGTAAAGTGTGAACTGTGTTCGTCTTTTCATTGTAAAGGCCATATTGTATTTGTCCTTTTTATATGTTTCTATCCACCTTTCCTGTACCTTCTTCCAAATATAATGCAATTGCCTCATAAAGCGAAATGAGGTTTTCCTTATTGAGATATAATAATATTTAAGAATATCAAACGGCTGTATTTTTATTAATCAATTTCAATGGATCAACTCACATAATTTGACTTAACCTTGAAAACTTGAGAATTTCATATTATAACTAATTTATTTTTTAAATTTTTTTTTTGGGCTTAATTCTGTTTAAATATATATACAATTGATTCAGATCTAATTTTAAACATTTTTTTCATTTAATATCTGATTTGGATCGAATCAAAAACATGTCCATACTCTATAGTATAATATTTGATTTGGAATCAATTCAAGCTGGTAAGCAAAGATTTGGATTTGATTCAAAATTGAAAATCTTAGATTTGGACAAGAATTATTCCTACTAATGATTTGATAAAATAAAGTATCAAATTTGAGATTTATATTGGACCTATCATTACATGTTATTCTCGATCTCTCTACATCCGTTCAATCAAGTACGACTTTCGGTCATTTTAAGAATCATCCTTTTATTCAATTATGTTACTTGTGTCTTCTTTAAGTTCATGTTACTATTTAATATTAATTTAAGGTCACTAAGTTGATACTGTGCTCAAGTAAATATCATTCAATTGTAAAGGTAGAATTGATTGTATTATTAATATCTCTGACTCATAGGGCATAATCTCCAATGCATGCGGTGAGAATGAGTTTTACAAATGTATGATGTACCCGATTCACCAGGCAGATCAATCTGATTAGTTGCATTGAGGGTGATGCTTCAACTTATTTTCTGATAGATGTTGAAATTTTACCTTTTAATTGCCATTCTTGTCCCCACTCAGAGTGAATTATTAATGCCCATGATTAGAGTTGGGTTGAATCCACTATTTTACTAATCCGAATCTCCAATTTACCTTTGAATCAAGAATTTAGAATCCAAATCTGAATCTTGGAAAAAATTATTAATATAACATTAAAAAAAATATATATATATATATATATAAATCATGAATATAACATTATATATATATATATATATATAATGAATATAACATATATATATATAATTATAAATGGTTCTGAATCACCAATAAGCAATATTAGAGATCTAAAATAAATTTAATCTAAATAAAAAATAGTTAGAGGATTTATTTGAGTCTGGAATCTGAAATTTCCTGGAATCTCGAATGTCCTTAAGGATTCTGGGTATTCCAGGATTCAAAGATCCCATCCCTACCCATAATATGCCCCTAATCAAAAATAAACAGGTTTTCTATTCTTCTTTATTAATCAATAATCAGAGTTGTTTCCTGAGGCTTAAATAATAGTCACACAGTGTAAAAAGTACTTTCCATACCTTCCAATCTCTACAATAGTAGAAAGCAGGGTTTCCTGAAGATTTTCGTCGACATTTTCAAGGCTAGACCTAGCGGAATTCATCACCTCCTTGCTGCAGTAGATGAAAGGAGTGGTGCTCTTGGACATCTGTTTATCTGCCTGACTGAAAGATGAGGACTCCTCATTATCTGAAGTGACCAAGGGCAATCTCTCATGCTGTCCTGGTTCTTGTTGGTTGAGCATTAAGTATTTCACCACCTTTGAGAACTTCATCCTGCACATATGCAACAGGCTTGACATTGCTGGAAGATGATAATTAAAGACTAGAAATGTGTCAAATACATTTTTTCTCTATATAAATCACAAATCAGAATCTGAGGTGACCCAATGGCTAAATAATTTTATAATAAAGGAAATTTATAAAATTAAAGAAAAAGAGAAAATAAACTAATAAGAGTAAATTTTATGAAGGAAGCCCTCATAGGGAGAGAGGAAAAATGTGGGAAGAATCCAATGCATAAAGGTGACATCATCTTCCTTTCTTTTGTATTTTATAATAGAAGTAATCACACACACATTTTAACATGAACAGAATAATATTTCGGCCTTGTTGCCTTTATCAATTTAATATTATATACAGGCCTATGTAAATACCAACCATAGCCAAGAAATTTATCTTTACTCCCAAAAACAGTTGGCACAATGTGTTTCTAGCAGTTTTTCTTTAAATTCAAAATGGATTAATTCAGTGTTTGTGTCAAGTGTACTCTCTCTTCTTTCTTTGTGTTTTATAAAGGCAACAATGCCGAAATATTATTTTATTTGTGTTAAAATGTGTGTGTAACTTCTTCTACTATAGAAGACAGGAGAAAGGAAGAAGATGTCACCTTTGTGCATTGGATTCTTCCCACATTTTTCCTTTTACCCTATAGGTGGGCTTTCTTTATCAAATTTACTCTTATTAGTTTATTTTCTCTTTTTCTTTAGTTTTTTCAATTTACTTTATTTTTAAAAAAATCAGAATATGAGAAAACATGATAAGGATAATATATTTTACACAGTATTATGATTATTTTTGCCTTCAATACTGACTTTGTTAACATGAATTATTTTGTTAAAGTATAGATTGCCATCCACTCGAGTGGTAAATTAATGGTCTTTGGTTAGTTGTTGGATAAATCCTATAATTATTATTTTGGATGAAGTCACTATAAAACATAATAGATTAAAAAAATAGGAATGGGTTGAGGCACCGAAATTTTGTGAGACTTTTTTTTTATGAACTTTTACTTAGAACTTTAAAGTGGCTATCAAAACATATTTAATGCACATTGTTACATTTTTAAATTCGTAATGCATGCGTCAAATAAAATGAAACAGAGTCTTTTTTGTGCAATTGATTGATTGACCTTTTTAATGTGAATTATGGTCAATTTCATGATGTAAATGTGATTTAACATAAATATTCCAATGACAAAAAAAAGTTCTCTCAGCCTATTAAGTTTATTTCTCTCAACTAAATAACATTGGTAAGAAATGTGCATGAACAGGCTAGAGGCATATTGAGACAAAATAAGACTCCTTTAATCAATGATATACCACTTAAAATAAAAGTTGATTTGTTTCAATATCCAACCATTGCTGACCACATGACACCCTCTATCCACAGAAGTTGATATTATCAAAAGCGTATAAACCGAACGGGTAGTAAGTAATAATAATAATAATAATAAAGATAATATATTCGCCAAAAGACGAAGGCAGATTGGTCAGTATGGATTGTGGGCTAGCACCATGTTTTTTTTTATATAATACTTATTAATGGTTTAGCTCAACATAATTATAAGATAAACCTAACCACCACACCCTGGAACATTAATTTTTCTATTGTGTTAACTAAATCAAAATTGTAGGATTTTTTTTAATGACTAATGTGGGAAAGTTATACTTAATTCAGGATAATGATCACATTCAAAGGCCTAAAAGAGTGGATTCAACCCATTTCTATTAAACAAATTTTAACATTTAATTACCATTTCTAGTTTCAATGGTTAATTAAGAATTAATGTACTAAAGTAAGTCTCCTGTTTTTAACATATTTTGTAAGATTCTGATTCTGATTCCAGTGCAAGTGTGTTCCATTACAATATTACTAACTTTTCAGTACTTACACAAGTAAAACATTTTGTAACCAAATGCCAAATGGAATAGTGTGTATTACACACCTGTTGGATTAATTAAAAATATATTTTAACTGTAACCTTTGTAAATATATTTAAATATTCTGAGTTTATTGACGCTAACTTCTCAACAATTATATTTTTAAATTGTAACAGTGTTGAACTAAGGTATCAATTTATATATATTTTTTTTAAATTGGATTGGGATTCATTAATGGTGGATTAAATACATCTCTAAAATAATATTTGTACTTGTTTTTCAAATCTCAAATCTTAAATGCTCTTGAATCTCCAAATCTTGAATATTCTTGGGGATTCAAGTACTTCTAGGAACTAATTCCTATTAAAAACCTTCAGCCACCGAACTATAATGAGGTCAAGATACTGAGCTTGATATTTAAAACTGTTATGGTCCAAGATCATTACCTAATGTCGTAGTTTTCATCTCTAAGGAGCGGCAGCCAGAGGTCAGGATTGATAAGCCTGTTGGTTGATTCCAGGTGGTGACACATGCGAGGAAGGGCAGCAGTCATTTTCAGCCGCACTTCGCAGTGGGGGGACTGGATCATGGCTGTGAAGTCCAAGAGAAAACTTTCCAAAGTGGGCATATAATCAATGTCTGTTGTTGTTGCATTTTCTAGTTCATCATCACACTGCAAGCAGTGCACTTTGTAGATCATGGACGAGCCGTCCATATTCCTGCAAAAGGATAGAGAGTATAAAGAAGACAAAGCTTAAAGAAGAAGACAGTTGGTATCTTGAATATAAGCGTTTTTACGTTTTTACCTGAAACTATTGGCCAACATTTGTAAAGCTCTAGACAACATATAACATTATCTTATTTGGTATTAAGGGTGTATGGCCCAAAATTAATAATATAATAATTATATATACATTAGGTCTTCTTAAACCAAACTTGGATCAGTGTATCAAATATAGATTAAATGTATATTTTAAGCACAATGTTTACTCAAAGTTTGAAATTTTGGCATTTAATGCAACAATTTTTAGAAAAACCAAATGACGGAAAGATTTCATATTTGGAATGCTAAAAGTATTTGAGGAGGTTTATTAATTGAAATAAATATTATTTCACCAATGAACCTTCAATTAATAGTGTAAAAAATTCTCAAATAAATGCAATATTCAATTAATTATTTTGTATACTTAAACGTGTGTAATAAATGGGGGAACTAAATCAATTAATGCTGACTTCTTTTAACTTTATAATGGTACTTCATCCACATTAATATTCAATCTGAAACTCATGAAAAATGATACAAGCTGAGGTGCTTCATATTTTGCCCTTGGATTTTGAAAATATATCTGATACAACCCCACAATACCCGAAACAGAACGGCCTGGTCTGAGTAGAGCAGACAACTCATCCCTTCTCACTCCAAGTCACTAGTTATCTGTCCTTGAAACGATAAATATGTCTCCAGTGGTTTTGGCATGTTTGTAAATCTTATCGACCTGACCAATCACCATCTCTCTTTAGGAATTGTACCCAGGCTCCCCGCCGTTTTCAAGTTAGTGTAGCAAGTGCTAATATTGATGAAACGATTTTTTTCGGTGTGGCTGAGTGTAATTGCATTTAATGTCTTTATGGATGTGTGAAGTGTATTAATTGTGGAGAAACAAATTTTATTATTTTAAAAAATAACCCCACAAAAGTTGAAAGATGGCAGAAGGTGTGTAAAAGGCAAAAGGAATAAGCATTCCAAGGCAATGAAATGCCTTTACGAAGAAATTCGGAGAGCCTGAACTGCTAATAATTAGGTGAAATGACTTTAAACATATATTATGTTATTGAAGTTAAATAATTAGATTTTTTTGACAATTCTTTAAAAATCCGGAGCCAAAATGGGAACCTCCAACTTAGCACGTCAATATCTTACCACTGAGCTATCTAGGGTTAATCCTGTGTTAGGGTCATTTATCGCTCATATTTTAAGGGTTAGTCGGTAATAGATATGTAAAATCGTCGGCCATTTAATAACAATCTGAAACACACTCCATCGTTGATCCAAGGTAGCTTTATGCTGCCGTTTGGACAATTTTTATTAATTTTAAATGGTTTCTTAGATATAATTTATAGTAAATGATTATGATCTTTAATATAATATTATAGCTATTAACGAGCCATGTTCGGCCACACGTCTTTCACCAAATCTGCTTTAAAGTATGACTAATAAGTACTTCTTAGCATTGTACAAATACTGAATGGGTAGCTCAATTGTGAAGCTTTGGTATGCCAAGCACAAGGGTCTGGGTTCGATTACCATGTACACTACAATAATCATTTTTCTACTGTATTGAGAAAAAATAAAGTGCACCCTTGTGAACGGATTTATATGTTCCAAAATATTAATATTTTGAACTATTATAAAACTATTTAGGCCTCTATAATTAAAACTCCATCAATGCAGAATTATTTCATCTCTTAATGGCTCTATTCTCCATAACATATTTTATGCGCCCAGATTTCAATTTTAAAGGTAAGATCATATTTAGCTTAGAATTAACAGAATATATTTTAAATAAATGAATAGTCTTAATATTATAATTATTATCTACTATTTGTTCATTTATTTTATTTATTTATTTATTTAGTGATAATAGCAAAGTGGATTGTAGTTAATCTTGTACCACAGTCACAAATACTGAAGACTTGACTTTCAAACCAATGGAATCTGAGTAAGTGGATGATTACTATATTTTTAGTAGGAAATATGTTTTAAGTTCTTTTAAAATGACGCGTAGGTGTATACAAATCGACACTATTAATAAATTCAGTATAAAATTATATGGCAACGTCATGGCCTTGATTTGATAGGTTTGATCCAAGCTAGAGGGTTAAAAAAAACTAAGCAGGTAGGGAGTTTGAAAATTACATTTACATTTTAACTCCAATTTAATAAATAAGTACTTAGCTTAAGGTGTGAAAGTAATGATCCTAATAGCAGCTTGGGTATGAAAGTAATGATACAAATAGCAACTTTGAGTGTGAAAGTAATTATAACAATAGTAGTTATTGGTGTGAAAGTAATTATAACAATAGCTACATTATTTACATATAAAATAACTGATCAATAGCCAAGACATATTCAGGATCATATTTGTTTTTAAAAGATAGAATTTTAAGTTTCTTTATAATTATTAAAAATGAACCAGAAACATTAAACCACTTCAATTGTAATGTGTATTTATACCAAAAATGTCATAATTTTTTAAAATAATATAACTAGCTTTAGTGTTTGGAAAAAGTATGTATCACAATTTGTAAAATTATTGAAAAAGCAACTGTTTTTGTTTTTACCATTAGTAAACATATTTATAGATAGCTTCCAAATCATGCTGTTTATAATGTAAGTTAAGCAGTTTCTTTTTATTTCCAAATATTTTGAATGCGCGGTTCGGCAGTGATGTTTGCCTGTGACTGTGAACGCTGAAGCACATTGATTTGATACCACATATTTTCATGCGATCTCCTCCTCCCCCTTTCCCCCTCGACAATCATAACACACACATAAGCTTACATTTTAAATCACTCTTTTTTATGTTCTTTCTCGTCAAATGTTTTTGCTAATGTATTTTCTCCCCTTTGTTTAAACGTAACAAATTAGTTTTTTAACAACTATAAAAACATAGTTTGTAGGTCCCAAGTTCAATTCCTGTGTCAAGATGTCATTTTTAATTTAAATAATATGTAGATGAGGCTATAAAAGTAATTAATAATTGCTCATATTCGACATCATGTAGATATAAAGCTTTAAATATTTAACATCCCCACCCCCACCCCCTTTCCCTCCACTTTATTAATTCAGCATATCTGTATAAAGCACACTTAGTGAGTTTAATTTATATTAATATTTATATTAATTACACTAGTGTGTTAATGATTAGCAATATCTAAAACAAAGGAAATGTACCCACATTTCTGTGGAGGGATGAAGTGAAACCATTTAGAGAGATGCACCCTTTGTTTACCCATTCACGATTTGAACTCAGATCACCATTAATCGTTAAAATAAAATAAATGAGCTTAGTGTTTAAATAAAGTTAAGGTTAACTTTAAAAATGAACTGACGGTTTAGTTAGTCCCCTGGGTGACCTGGCAGTTTATGGGTAAGGTTTCAGACTTCTGTACTTGGGGTTCAGGGTTCAATCCTCAGTCCCAGCATAGATTTATCTGATTACCAAACCCTTCCTTCGCCTCTGACAAGACGTGTATTAACCACAACTTGTGAATGTGTGGAATACCAGTCCTCCACTGTGGTTCGGGTCCCACATTAAACTGTAGGTCCTCCATTACATCTCACATTCACCCTACCATTATACATTAGCGTAAGTGTGTATAACCCGAACGATTTCAGCCCACAACTTTCCAGTCACTTCACCACTGACGAGGATAGGTTTTTTGGTTCTCAACGGGACGGACCATTAGCATCCAATTGCCTTTTCATCAGCGAAACAAACGCTATCTTACAGATTTTTCTCTACATTAACTCTGTTCAAACAACTTTAAGTGGTCACCCTTCACCTTAACAAACAAAAGACAGCATTTAAAATATTTTTACATTTACAAGTTCTTGTTCCAATAAGTATTTAAAATAAAGTGATATAAATAACTGAGTACAGGTAGAGTTACTCATAAGCAAACATTTCACATAAAAATATTTATTGTGATCAGATATATCTTATGACGTATTTGTACCAGTTCCCTTACTATCTCTTAAATATTTCAATATAATTAAGTTTATTGGGAGATAAAAAGTGTCCAGAGTATTTATCAGTGTACATAAAATTTAGAATGCATAAGCATAGTAACTCATAGATGTAGATATGAATTATCAGAAGTAATAGTATGGTTGCCTGGATTGATAAGATATACAATTTCCTCTCAAAGTCAGTTTTTCTTGCATTATAATTAAATCAGATATGAATAATTAAGTAGTCTTTTCTTTCAATGTTCTAGGTTTTCCTAGTTACTTTTACGACCTATTTTTTGTTTTATAAAACATATCTATAGAGAAAACCTATTTTTGTTTTATGAGGTAGTTGTATTATTTTTGGAAAAATAAGGTACATTAAAGATGTATAGAAACCTGTACCTTCTTCCAAATATAGTACAATTGTTTTATAAAACCTAATTAATATGCTTAGACACCTTATTGTGCCTCACTGTTCAGTCGGCCCTTGTATCTTTCCTCCGCACTTGCATAAACCGCGCCAACTCTAGCCTCTCTACTGCCTGAACCGCTCCACAGTTCATGTTCTCTGAGCCGTCTGTGACGAGGGTATTTAATATGGTGGTTCCTCGCTCATAGGCCAGTCAGAGAGTGGCTACCCAACCTGAGTGTGCCACATGTTTGAAAGAGCTATTAAATTGTCTTATGTTACGAAGCAATATTGTTGTAACCTACTCTCTTCCCACCATCACCCTACCTCCCACCATGACTCACGTTGCCGGGACAGTCACACTATCTCCCCCCACGACTCACGTTGCCAGGACAATCTACCTACCTCTCCACCGCAACTCATGTTGCCGGGACCAGCACCCTAATGCCCCACCTCGGGACTCTCTCATGTTCCACCACGACTCACGTTGCTAAGACTTCCTCATGTTCCACCGCGACTCACATTGCCGGAACATCCTTTTGTTCCACCATGACTAACGTTGCAGAGACACTCACCGACATTTCTCTTATCCCTACCCACACGTGTCTGAACACAACGTTACCCAGAGACGACACTTCAGACACTTCATCGCGACATCAACCAGTTATCCCCGAAGCCACAAGCAAGGGGTAACAACCTAAAGAGCTTATTTAGGGTACCTAAAACTTAATTTTTTAGGATATAAAAATCTGTTATTTAGTCATCATGTACCCTCTATATACTCTGAAATTTATTAGGTTTACCTTGCTTGGTTCCATTATGAAATAGGGTAGTAAAGCTAAATTGAATGGACATTAAAATTATGGTTCAAATGTCAAAAATCTGTGGTTATTGAATTAACATACAATTATGGTTCAAATGTCAAAAATCTGTGGTTATTGAATTAACATATAATTATGGTACAAATGTTAAAAATCTAAGGTTATTGAATTAACGGTTGAAATAAAATCTTGATTTATTAGATCAGATGAAAGTATTATATAATAATAAAAATATCCAAACATTGATCCGGCTTTGGGAATATTTCATATATTTAATTTGGTTTGGTTTAGAAAACGAGAGACTTTGGACATATTAAAATACAAAACCATTTTTGAACTTATGTGTATGTTGGCCTACCTTACAAGACGGCATTTGCAAGCCAATGTGCAAATGACCAAACCAAAGGTTTCGGCTAACATGACTTGTAGTAGTATGTCTGATGATCCAAGCACCGGACGCAGAATATCAGTAATGATACCTGCACATTTGGCCATACTGTTGCTAAAAATAAGTAGGGGGACACTCATGAGTACGCGGGCCTGGACCTCCACACAGCTGGTACTCATACAGTGCTTCATGACACTCAAACGCCAGGATAAAGCTTGGTTGTGAGGAACAACAGCAAGTTGGTCCACACAAAACATCTGCAGTTCAGGATCTATACAGAACAAATGAACAACAGTAGCTAAATGATTTTAATAACTAATTTTACAAATAATTTACCAAATTAGGGATCTTGTCTACACTATTTTACTTAAAACCAAACAGACAAAGATTTAATCATTGTTTGTAAACACCAAAAATATATATTAATTAATAATCAAATTTAACATACCATTGAGTATCAGTTATGGTGGTATTGTAAAACAAATAATTTATCTGAATTTATTTATTTATTTATCAGAAGATATTTAACAGCCCTTATGATGCAACTGACTGAATATTCAGTCCCTAGCAAACAATGGCATGAAACATGTTTGTTTTTTACTAGCAGTATCAAACAAAACACCATTCTTAAAGAATAAAAATGCATCATAGCTGTTAGTCAATACCATAAGTCAGAAGCCATGTTTAAAACTAATAAACCTGTCACTAGCATTGAAAGAGTTTGAGTGATATATTGGCACAAAGCTTGTTAACTTACTAATCTAGGTCAGTCCATATAATACAATGTATTCTAGTAGAGGAGTTTCAAGTCAGTAAAATCAATTACCTATACCAACTATGGAAATAAATTGCTCATGCTTCGATTATTTATAAAAATTAATTTTGATTGCCGATTAATCATGCTTATCTATTAATAGCTATTGACTAATAATAAATAAAAAATTAGAAAAATACGCATAAGATTATGATGATAAATAATGAACTTATTTAAGAATTCTGTTATTACAAAAACAAATTAGATAAAAGATACAAAATCAAATTATATAAGAGATCCAAATTTAGTCTGTAAATAAATGTTTGCTGGCATTATATTCAACCAAATCTCATGTTCATAGCCTTGTTTTTAAAAAAAATTTAGGGAAAAGGGCTTAGCAAATATTTTTAGCCTATAATGACAAAGCAGTACTTAAGTTATGTATTCAGTTCAATATGACATCTTGTTGGAATATAAATAAGTCATAAATGTATAAAAAGTATAATCAGTAAAGAATAAATACTATTTGACATCTTATCAAGTCCACTACAGCATAAATATGTGTTCAAATGTTATATAGTGTTACTAAGAGAATAATTTTTAAAAGTTTATTAATTGACACAATATTTGTCAGCTACTTTCATCGTCAAATCCCTAATAGACACATGATTAGAAGAGTTTTCCCCAGGGCCTTACGAACGAGTGCGCCACCCGGCTGATTTTACTGAGCGCCCAGCTAAAATCAATGTTTGTTGCACAAATCATCAAATATTTCAAAGTACTACACTTTCCCAACCTAGCTACATAATAATGCCCACGGCTGGCCGCATTTTCTGAGGAGAATACTGGATTAGTGTTTATTGGTATCCGCATTGGCACACCTCTACTATATACTCAACTCTTTATCACCTAGAATATTATGGCTGAGTAATACGAATACCCAATTACCAGAGCTCCTTAGAACCTAACAAATGAACTAAGAAAAGAGGTCACAACACAAATAAGCCGTCACAACAACAAAAAATACAATTTATAGACAAACTTACTTGAAAGACAATTAAACTTATTAAGAAGAGACTTAATCTCAAAATTTTGAACAAAATCTTGCTCAAGATCCAACCAATCAACTTTGTCTGTTACCCATGGTAAGGACAACAGGACAATAGCAGTGTTCAATTCTTTTCCCGATGTATCCTGCATTTCTGGGAGATAGAGAATACCCCCGACCATTTTCAAGACTGTGTTTACAACAGTTGTTTGGTAAGGTTCTGGTAGGTCAGCTGGTATTCTGTCCAGTATGTCCACAAAAAAGGTCATCAGTAGCTGAGAGTTGCCCGCAAAGAATACTGTGTGATGCCAAGGTTTGTCTGGCTCGATTGACTTCAGATCTTCAAGATACTTCACCGTCACACCGCACCAGAAGATTATGGCATGTAACACACTTTAAAATATCAAAAGTTAGAAAATTTTAAAAATAGTTTAACTATTATAAAGTGAAATTGTGTTTGAAAATGTTTTGACTTTTTCTGGTTTTATATTTATTGCTATATACTGCTATTTATTCATGTTTAACATCATGGTTATTAACAACTTGAGAACCTCTTCAGTGGCCGCACTGACAATGACAAAGAGATTGTGGTTAGATCCCGGTCGGGTGCACTGAGGGTGGTTTTTCCTAAATAGTTTTACACTCTCTCTGCAAATGCGAGTATACTTCTTATAAACTTAACCATCCTCATTCATAGCCCATTAACGTAATTAGTACATACATGTATAACCTGAATAGGTAGTAAAATGCGATGCTAAATAAAATAGAGATGAGAAAGGTATAATCCAATTTCCATAGGAAGAAGCTTATTTGACAGATATAAAAATTAGTAGATTTATTTGTATATATGTATACACCAGGTCCTGTAATCTGTAGCTGTCACTTTTCATCGATAATATTAACATCTATAAAATAACACTGGTAATATGATAAATTGTTATCAATGTCAACCACCAAAAAATCTTTGAATTTTCTTAAAGGTTCTTCCTACAAAAAATCTTACTCAAATTTAGAGAAAGTAAACCTAGATTAGTGTGAAGAGAGGACTGGGAAACAACAACTATACGTCACGTGTGAAGAACCATCATTAGTGCACCCAAATGAGATTTGAACCTTGACCTCCTTGGCATGGCTATCCAAAATATTGCAAGACTTAACACATTAAACCATATAGATATCATTATGGGTGAATAGTTAGTTATTGGTAAAAGATGATCATGTGAGTCACACTATATTTACTCCTCATGTGCATGGCATGTAAGGTTTGATTATGAATGGAAAGTCTGTATACTAGGCACTGTTACAGGCTTGATTATGAGTGGAAAGTCTGTATACTAGGCACTGCTACAGGCTTGATTATGAGTGGAAAGTCTGTATACTACACACTGTTACAGGTTTGATTATGAATGGAAAGTCTGTATACTACACACTGTTACAGGTTTGATTATGAATGGAAAGTCTGTATACTACGCACTGTTACTGGTTTGATTATGAGTGGAAAGTCTGTATACTACGCACTGTTACTGGTTTGATTATAAGTGGAAAGTCTGTATACTACACACTGTTACTGGTTTGATTATGAATGGAAAGTCTGTATACTACGCACTGTTACTGGTTTGATTATAAATGGAAAGTCTGTATACTACGCACTGTTACTGGTTTGATTATGAGTGGAAAGTCTGTATACTACGCACTGTTACTGGTTTGATTATGAGTGGAAAGTCTGTATACTACGCACTGTTACTGGTTTGATTATGAGTGGAAAGTCTGTATACTACGCACTGTTACTGGTTTGATTATGAGTGTAAAGTCTGTATACTACACACTGTTACTGGTTTGATTATGAATGGAAAGTCTGTATACTACACACTGTTACTGGTTTGATTATGAATGGAAAGTCTGTATACTACGCACTGTTACTGGTTTGATTATAAGTGGAAAGTCTGTATACTACGCACTGTTACTTAGGTTTGATTATGAGTGGAAAGTCTGTATACTACGCACTGTTACTGGTTTGATTATGAGTGGAAAGTCTGTATACTACGCACTGTTACAGGTTTGATTACAATTGGAAAATCTGTCTACTACACACTTTTAGAGGATTGATTATGAGTGGAATGTTTGTATACTACATACACATTGTTACAGGTTTGATTATGAGTGGAAAGTGGAAAGTTATAAATCTGTAACAAAAAAACTGGCTATGAAAGCCTATAATCTTTTGAATTTTGTAAGTATGATTATATTGTAATACTTATTTGACTGCAACATAGCTATTTCACATGGTCTAACGCGCTAATCATGTGTTGGTACAGCTGCTGAATACAGGGAGATTGGGGTTCGATCCTGGTCGGGTGCACTGAAGGTGGTTTTCCCTAAATGGTTTCCCACTTTCCCTTCACACAAATGAGGGTGTATTTCCTCTAAATTAAGCATTACTAATCCCTAACCCATTAGTGTAATTAGTACATAAGCTTATATCCCGAACAGGTAGTGAAACGTGGTGCTAAAAAAATGCAGAGAAATTAGATGGTGTTGGTGGTTTTGTTGTTGTTGTTGTTGTTGTTGTTATTACTATATATTACATGACTTTGGTGTATAGCCAGAAAGGGTAGTGAGACGCGGTGCTGAAATGAATTACAGAGTTTTGAGATAACATCCATTTTTTTAAGGTGTTTCCTCCCTTACATTTCTTTCTTTTTGCACCAACAGTCAAATGTGTACTTCCTTTTCTTGCCATTCTTCTCAAATCACAATACTGCAGAAAAATAAACAATACCTTACAGGTATCAGTGTAAAAAATAGCACTCTCTCAGTGCCTCAAGAGAGCCGTCACTCTTTAGAAAGAATGGTGGCCATGTTCATTCAACTTCTAGTGTCAGTCTGTCAGGTGGCCGACCAAAGTATCAGTACACGCCAACAAGAACAGATGGATCACAGAAACCGTAGATGGTGCTAGCTACCAGACAGCTTTTATGGGAAAATCATAAATTTGGATATATAAGTTCTCTCGAGAACAAGTGAATTTTTTTATGTTGATATTGTCAATGCCCCTTCTAAGATAATGTATCGATGTTTATCTTTAGTTACATTTTTTTATTTTTTGTTATGCAGCCAGCAGTTTTCTATTGAAAAATGTCAGTTTTAGCTATATTGGATCAAGTGCTGTTAAAATTATAGAGAAGATGTGTATATAAAAAGTATAACTTAATCAACATGCTTCTATCCTTGAACAAACCATTTCCGAAAAAAAAAAATTGCAAAATAAAAGTTCTTGAAGATAACCTTTTTTTCCCCCACGGCTCTGCATTTCCACGTCAAATTAAAAGGGCCAATCACCTTAAGAATAGGGGTCTAATGTTTTTATACAATATACTGTTACAGGTATTAATCTCCCCCCTCTATGATGCCCAAAAGTGAAGTGTGATATCAGACTTATTTGCATGACTTCTAACAAAATCGAGCTTCTCTAAAAACTATGTTTATTTACTCTTACCTTAGTATTTCAATGATAATATGTAAGTCATCCTCAGCTAGTGCTTGCTCTACTACATCTTTGAACTGTAACCAGAGCTTGTACCAGGTAGCACTAGCCTCCTGAGCAACTATCATGGCTCCTTCTTGACCTGCTAACCTCTCAACTACTGCTGGACTTTTCTCTATTAGCTCCTTTTTAACACACTGGAAAAGCACCTTTATTCCTCCCTAGACAAACCAATAATTATATACCATAACTATACAACATCAACCAATTTATATTTTACTTTCTCATGTGCATAGAGTATAGACAAAGTAATCACCAGCTGTTTGCCAGTAACATATATATTTCGTCTATTTTCACAAAAAAAAAATAGATTCTAAAAATGCTCCCTTTATTTTTCTTACTTGTCTGCTGATTAATAGAAATGATCAAAAAACACATTAGCGTGATGTGATTCAGTTTTATATCAAATACATGCAACATTTATGATTAAATTAAATGTGTTTTAGACTTTTGATTGTATTTTTCAAAGCATCATAGCATTTCATTCGAACAGCCCAGTTTTTCTGATTTATCTAAGTTTTCCAGTATGCTAAACATCTTGAGATTAAAAACTATGTATTAATCCATCAACTTACAACTGGCAGGTTCTCTAGTAAGATGTCTATAACGGCAGTCTCCAAGCTGTCATCTCCTAACTGGTCCAAGATCTGAACTATAAGATTGCCTGCGCAATGTGCAAGATCATCTGGAAATAACAGTCACTATTACATCAAGCTCTAACAAGGATTGTAATAATTTCTCTAACAAAGATTGAAAATAGAGTGAAGCAGGGCAGTGCCAAATCACCATTACTTATTATAATGGAAATGGTAATGGTAATGAATTAAATGGTAAGGAAACTATAGGAGGAAAGAATGAAAACAATAGTTTTTGTTGAAGACATGCTAGTATGTGGGGAGAAGGAAGAAGAAGTGAAGGAATGGAATGAGGAAGTGAAAAAGTATAAGATGAAATTTAGCATGGCGAAGAATGAAGTGAAAGTGATGACAAAGAAGAGAATAAGACCTAGAAAAGCTATAAAGTTAGATGAACTGGAGTTAAGAAATCTACAGAGAGTAAAATATATTATAAGCATGATTGAGGTAAAGGAGGGGAGTAAAGAACATCTAATAAGAAGAGTGCAGCAGGTGGGAAATGTTCTACAGGTGCATAAGAAACGTGCTGTGTAAAAGAGAATTCCGTTGAGGTGTAAGAAAATACTATTTACAACATACTTTGTATCCATAGTTTCATATCATATAATATGCTGTAGAAATATGGACATTTGGTGGTGTAAGAGAGAGCAGAAAGCTGGAATCCACGAGAATGAAGTTTTTGCAATAAATAAGATAGTATAGGAAGAAAGGGTGAGATGGTATGATCATGTAATGATTGGAGGTAGAAAAGGAGAGATTACCAAAGAGAATGATGGAGATGACGTAAGTAGGCAAAATACTGCAAGGGAAACCAAGAAGAAGGTGGGAGAACCAGATGACAGTAATTGATGCAAGTGGAAGGAAAACGTCTTACCACACAATTGATCTCAACGCTAATAACGCTAATAGTTAAATCACTCAAGGCGAATACAAGTTTAGTCTCAGGACATAAATGCATTATTCTTACTACCCAAATGATAATCAACGCTAATAGTTAAATCGCCCAGGGTAAATACAAGCTTAAACTTATCCACAGGACATAAATGTATTCTTTTTATCACGCAATTGATCTCAATGCTAATAGTTAAATCACCCAGAGTAAATACACGCTTAGCCACAGAACATAAATACATTTCCTTATAACTAGGACCAACTATTGTTTAGATATAAAGCTACCTGGATAATTTTCTTCTCTGGCCAATGTTAGAATGTCGACTCCAACAGTGATCAATAGCTTGCCATGAAGAGAGAAATTCAGATCTTCAGCCTCTAGCATTACACACAATAACCCAGACAAAGCTTCTGAGAGTGAGTTCTTACTATTCTCAGGCAATTCACTCCAAGGAAGTTTCACAATCATTCTCAAAGTACAAATAAAAAACCTCATCATCTATTGAACAATAAAAGCAAAAAGAATTGTCCATTAAATGTTAGTAAACAGGATACCGTCAATAAAAATAATTACATCTACCACAGTAAAAGCTAAAAATTGTTATTGTTGTTTTTGTTGCTGCTGTTATTGTTATTGTTATTTTTAGCTGTGTACTATTGTATTCATAACACATTTTTTCAAACAGCTACTGACACACAAAATATATAATGTTGTCTAGCATTATTATCTATTTTTGTAATTTTTTTTTATGATAAATCAGTTAATATCAATTCCATTTTTGTGTTTTAGCTTCTGATAGATAAATGTTTCATAAATAATAATTTTTCAAATATATCTCTTCAATAGGCTTTTAACTTATATTTTGTGAGCATATGTACCAAATAGATAATATATACATGAGTGTAGGATTAAGATGTGTTTGAAAAGGTTTACACGATTTAATCAAAAAAATTAGTAAATAATGTGTCAAACTAACCTTAAATGGAAATTACACTGTTCTTTTCAGTTGTGTGTTGTTGCTGGTATATTTGTAAAAAAATTAAAGTATTTCCATGTTTTACAGAATGCTTGAGCCCTGCTTAGTGCTTATTAAACCCAAGGACTGAGTCAACTCATACAAAACCATACCTCTGGTGAAATGGCAAATGTTGGCTGCTGGAACATCAGTGCCGCCATGTTTAGTGTCTTTATCTTGATTGTGAGAGGGGAACACTGCAGCAGCCGACACATGCTCTTCCAGAGATGAAGAAATAACAAAGGCTTCAGGTCTGGAAACTCATGCAATATTGTGCTGAATATCTGGAAAATTTTAACTTGCATAAAACCGGCATTAATGAACAAGCAGAGTAAATGTCAGGCTTTTCTTGAAACATAACATATGTTTTAGAGTTAACTTTTTTTCCAGAAATTATGGATCATAGTTTCAAAGACATGCCCATATGGATGCTTTCTCACTTTTTCAAACAAGGGTAAAAATACAATTTTTTTTTTTTTTAGATTTACGATAGTAACCTAAAAAACTATCTGTGGTGAAAATAAGTATTCTTTAATATTCCACCCACCCCAAGTAGAATTTTTTAAGGCCCTGAAAGCAATTGACGAAGTGATCTGGGTTCTCATTTGGAGCCGCAAAGGGTGGGAAGACTCCACAACTAATTGGAGGAACACTTGTGATTAAGCTATCCACCAGACTATACATGTGATAGGCTCAGATAGTCAAAGGGTATGGAGGTGGAACAGTCACTCCAAACCAATTTTCATCTGCAAGTTATTCTTTAACAATAATCACTTTGAAAAAACTTTTGAGAAAAGCAAAGAAATGATAATCAACCATAACTTGTTAGTTCATTACAATCCAGACTTAACGTTTTGTAACAGATGCATCACCATATGGTGTTGGTGTGGTATTGTGCATAATATCGATAATGACAAAAATCCTTTATAAGTGCAACGTTGAAATCATCACGGAATTATTATCAATAGGAACACAAAGTATTAGCGATGATATTTAGCATACAGAAGTTCCACAAGTTTCTTGATGGGCATTAGTTTGAAATAATCACGTGTAACGAGTTACAAGTTGACGTTATATCAAATGGGTCAACACTCACCGCCACCCGTGATGATCTACAACACAAACTCCAACACCAAAGCCCAAGCTCTGACCTCCGCCTTCCAACTGGCACAACTGACTGAGCGGAGCCTTCAACCGACTGTCTGCTCGGGGCTCGATCCGCGACCGGCCGGAAACGATCGAGGTTCCACGTGGCCAGACAAAGTGATCACTTTCGCCGCTAGGACAATCTGGAATATTCTAGTTGCTGTTTCTATTTGTTCTATCGACTTACCCCCTCCTTCTCTTGGCCCGTCTCTCTGTGGATACAATAATCTATATATAGTGGAACGCAGATTTTGAATAGTCACTTATTATACTACCGACAGAGCTTGGATAGGACGGCGGCAAGGAGCCGCGATTTATTTGTTATCAAAATTGCATTTTCGGCATAATGGGGGACATCTTGTCTAAATTATTGTTTGGGACTTATAAATATTTAAACTTAGAATCATGAAAATGTTGCGCGCAGGTCAATGCGAATGCGCTTGCATTCTCTCTCTTTGTATGAGGTTCAATTCATTCTAATTGAACTATTTGGCTTGTTATACATACATAATGTATGTTTAATTTCATGTATATATTTTTGGTCACGCTTTGGCGTACTCGGCGTCTCGGGCTTACCGCCCGTCTTTTATGGTTAGCGTATTTAGTGCATATGGGTTTATTTGTTATCTATTTAACTGAGAGCACAGGGCACTTAGGTGTTGGAGTTGAGGCTTGGCCTAACGTCTTATTCTATCTATCGTTATGGTTCAACGTTATGCTAAAAAGGTGACCTGGTGGTCTAGGGGTAAGGTGTCAGACTTCTGTGCTGGCGGCCGGGGTTCAATCCCCGGTCCCGGCACAGATTTATCTGATTACCAAACCCTTCCTTCACCTCTGACAAGTTATCTTGTGAATGTGGGGAATGCCAGGCCTCCACCGTGGTTCGGATTCCACGTTAAACTGTAGGTCCTTCATTTCATCTCATAATCACCCTACCATTACACATTAGCGTAAGAGCGTATAACCTGAACGGGTAGTAAGACACGGTGCTAATAATAATAATAAAACGTTATGTTGATTTCTTTAGATCTTAAGACGCGTTAATGTTTATCCTTTGTTGCATAAATTTGATGTATGCTAAAAGTCGTGATGTAGTATTGTTGCTTGCACTTAATGCTATAACCGAGGGAACCATAGAAGGAACCATACGTTTCCATGATGGCGATTTATATTATTGTTGAACAGGCAACCAGCATATAACTATATGTTTCCTTTTTTATTTTCAGAAATTGTAATGTCTATTAATTCCCTTATCTCAGTAGAGTTATTTAAATCTGAGAGGAGAAGCGCTTCA
>CABFVZ010000674.1:123333-134039 GCA_902151445.1 Timema monikensis | reverse complement strand
AAATATGGCCACTGAATAAAAGGTGCCGGTTGATGACGTAGAAAAAAGAGGACCGTTGTCCGTTACGCGGCAAAGGTATTAATACTCTTTGTTTACAAGATTTAAACTTTATATTATTTCACAAACATTTTGAATGTTCTTTCTTCTTTATTATTACAAAACATTTGTTTATGTTAAAGATATACGAGGGCAGCTATAAAAATATTAATAACTGAATATAATACCATTAAATGTAAAATTTCACGCTCTATTTAACCTGTTATTACCACAAGAGTTAAAAGAAAAACTAAAATGAAATTACTAGACTTTTTTTTCTTTAATTTGATTATGGAAAGTAAAATTATACTGTAATCTTTGGGGAAGTATTGTTAATGGTGATTGATAATATTTTTAGTAATAATAATAGTAGTAATTAGCACATAATTATTATTTCCAAATATGGTGACAAAAGTTTATTTTAGACAATGTTGGCGCGACTGATACCATCTGCTAGCTTCTGCTAGCTGTCATCGAAAACCATAGAAGTCGTAAGTCGGGTATAGTTGCTGTACAAGAGCTGTCAAAAAGGGGATGGCCAAATAAAGTGGATCTCGAACTTATGCCTTATTTTAAGAGACAAGATTAAATTCCCAAAGTTGAAGGTGTACTAGTGTGGGGATCTCGTGTAATTATTCTTAAAAGTTTAAGACATTAAGTTATTTAAAAATTGCATGATCACTATCCCAGTATTGTGAAAACGAAATTGTTAGCTAAATCAATATGTTGGTGGCCTAACATGGATGCCAACATTGAGGATACCATAATAAATTGTGAAATGTGTCAGTTTACAGAAAATCTTGGATAGTACAAGTATTTGATTCCATGGACTACCACAAATAAAGACATTTGAGAGAGTTCATAAATATTACTTATGTAAAGTATCAAAATCATGATCTTGGTGCTAGTTGATTGCTTTTATTTTTGATTGAAGCATGGAATTTTAAAAAAGCTACTGCGCAAGAAACTGTATCCAAACTTATAGAGTGCTTTGCTACATTAGGCATGCATAATACAATTGTACCTGATAATGATTCGCTTTTTAATTCAGTTTTGCCTTAATAATGGAATCAAGGTAATAAAGCCACTCTCGTATCATTCTCCATCAAATGGAAGTGCGAAAAAAGCTGTTTGAATTGTAGCAGAGAAATTGAAGATGACGGTACGCCAAACCCTCAATGTTCCGCTTGATCTTCTGTTATTAAACTTGTTTCACTGTAGAAATACCCCAATTACGGTGACTGGTTAGAGTCCTACTGAGCTAGTACTGTGATTAGCTCCCAAAACAAGAATGAGCTTCAGTAAGCTGACACAACTAGTCGTCAAGAATAACAAAAAAATTAGTTCTTATACACAAGAAACTGTCAAACTAGGTGTGAATTTACTACCCTATTTACTATTATGGTTTCTTATTATTTTGTAAGGGGAGAGAGCATAGTATTATATGGGTTTATTTGGTATTATAGGATGGTGAGACAGGTGGTAGACTGAGTTCGAGGAGTCAGCTAAGACAAAATACACGTTCTTGAGTTTATGTTTATTAATAATTATGTGGTTGTTATTCCCAGCAGCCGGTCCCATTATTAATATAGTGCACTATAAATTCACCATTTTTTTTAAATTGCATCTTACTACCTGTTCAAGTTGAATGCACATGATATTTAATGGCGTATGGATGAGGAAGAAATCATTTTAAAGGTAATTTACCCGCATTTGTGTGGAAGGAGAGTGGGAAACCATTTAGAAAAAAAACCACCCTCAGTAAGCCCGACTGGGATTCAAACCCCGATCTCCCCACCATCAGCAGGCTGATCTAACATGAGAGGGACACCTTAGACAGGTCGACCATTTAAGGGGGTGGATTCACCCCTTAATTAATGTGATTTCTATTTTCTATAACCCGCCTCGATGGCGTAGTTGGCTAACGCGCTTGTCATGTTGAGATTGACTGCTGAGGACGGGGAGATCGAGGTTCGAATCTCGGTCGGGTGAACTGGGGGGTGGTTTTTCCTAAATGGTTTTCCACTCTCACTCCACACAAATGCGGGTTCACTTCCTCTAATTCAACCTTCCCAATTCCTAATCCATTAGTGTAATTAGTAATTTAAGCGTATAGCCCTTACGGGTAGTAATACGCGGTGCTAAAAATATTTTCTATAGCAAATAATTATTTAATGTGACAAAATCAGAAATGAAAGGGGGGGGGGGGGAATTTACAATGTGAAAAAGTTATTAGTTAACCCCTTACACTTCACTTACAACTTCAATTAATTGTATTTAGCCAGTCTCTATTAAAACACATTCATTTTGTTTGCTATGTTACAGATTTTAAGTTATTAACAGTTTTCAAAGGCGTGTGTGAAGCTTCGAAAAGTTGAAGTCAAAGGTCAAATTTCCTTCGGCTTCGATTTCGACATCTACAATAACCTTCGCATATTCGAAAAATTTCAAAGGAAGGATAAAACTTCGATAAATTATCAAACGATTTAATTTTATCTTACTAGATATTACATTTTTCAATATTTGATCATTTTAAAACAGTTATTAAACATAATTTTAACAATGACTAGTAATTTAACTACCACAACGTAAGCATGGATCAAAAATGGGTAAGTAAATGTTAATATATGATATTCACTATCGCCAACATAATTTTGTAAAAAAATAAAAATACCTATAAAGAAATAAAACCAAAGTCACTGGTATGAAGCAGAGAAAGCGCTTTAGTTATGCTATCATCGCAGCCAGTGGCGTACGGTGACTTTTCTCAAAGAGGACTAGGTTTGAAGACACCTTTCATTATGGGGTTAAAGAGGAATACTCTCCATATAATGTACAATATGTATCATTTATTTCCGACTTAATCTTATCCAAAATTACATCACCAGCACATTCAACTATGTCGTTTTGAATTTTGTTGGAGGTTCCTTTAAACGCTCCTCTACTCTGGAGATGAAAATCCAATTTACTATCGTATTTAGAAAGTAACTGCATTAGTTCAATGTAGTTTCCCTGGTTAAGGGAATCTTCCCGTTCGTCGTGACCTCTGAATGGCAGCTCTTGCTTAGCCAAAAAACAGCACACATCAATTAATCGTTTCATTAGTTCCAGGTTTGAATCAACCTCTGCATTATGTTTTAAAACGTCTAACCTTTTTTGCTCACTCAGTCGAAAATCTATTCTGGTTTTCCCGAAAGTTTTTAATTTAGTTATTGCGGATAGGTGTGAGTGAGTCTCTTCATGGCGCATCTTGGCTTTGTGAAAATTGCTGATATCACAAAATCCGTTATTATTCCACACTCACTGATTTGTTTCGAACAACACACAAGGCCAACAATACAGCCTGTTTCTTGATTTGCATGCAGTTAACCATTTTGAAGAAGTATAATATTCTGTTTTGAAATGACGTGTATAGTCTTTCATTTTTGTTTTAGCAGAAATGTCTGGAGTTGGCCTACCTTTCATTATTACTTGCTTCTTTTCTTCAAAAGTGAGGGCTCCAAACGAAACTGCGAATAATCGGTCGAGAGCACAGCATTGAGAAAGGTGATCGGCACTGGTACATCCCACTGAACTACCTTCACTAACCCTGCTACTTGTCTCAGGTCCCTTCCCCAAGCTTTGTTGTGAGGGAACAGTTTTCAAATCCGAGTCCCTTTCCATATTTCACACTTTCAAACACTGTCAAAATAAATTGACAATCGAACACTTTAACACTTCACAAGATCTCTTTCATCAATGGGAACAATTACATACGCTTAACAACCACAACACGACCACTTATAAGAAGCAAACCAAAATTACATTTACCTGTGACAGAACGCCAAGTGTTAGCATATATCTTATTATAGAGACGGACTAGGCTGGCTTCAACTAGTCCTCTCCCCGGTAAGAGCCGATAAGACTCGAGCGCTTCCGGTGTTAGTTGGGAGAGGGGAAGGGGAATATCATTGAGTATTGTGACAGCGCTTCTGATGTTAGTGTGTTGTCATTGTAGAGAGGGAAGGGGGGTGTCGGGGAAGCGCACAAATAGCTAGAATATCGTTGAGTATTGTGACGCAAATTGAGACTCAGATAGATTTGATTTTATGCTTTTATTTCCCGTTAAAATTTAACTCAAAATAAATAAACTAAAAATGTCTGGGGACTAGCCTAGTCCTACTAGTCCATTGACGGCACGCCACTGATTGCAGCTTTCATTTTCTATACTATTCAAAATGGCTTTCATGGAATGTAGGAAATGAGAACAGAATTTAATTTATAATTATTAAATGCAGATAAAATCACATGCATATGTTAAGTTTGCAAAATAATATTATAAACTCCACAATGTAGGTAAAAATTAAAACTTAATCAAGAATCAAATAGCTAAAGCTATTATTTATGCTTTTTAGTGAGGATTACTCCATTTAGATATCATATTCTAAAAATTGAAAAATGAGGCCTGAACACGAGAATCAAACCCAATCTGAGTCAATGGTCCCGGGTTCGATTCCTGTGTCCAAGTGTAATTTTTAAATTTTCGGAATAAACCATAATTGATAGGTTACAAAGATTATCAGTAAACCTGTGTGCATTAGTTATTAATATAATCTTTAGGTAACAAATAAGGAAATTTTCCTGACCCTTGTTACTAACAAGAACTAGAAAAATTATTAATTTAAAAATTAAAAGTGGCGTTAAGTGACAACCAAAATCCTAGGTAGCTTTGATTTCAACTTCGACTTTTCTTCGCAAGTTTCAAGATTCACTTCAACTTCGCTTCACATCTAAAAAGTGGCCTTCGCACACCCCTACAGTCTTTACATATATTAAAGTGTAGTAGAGGATTATTTACCTGTATAATATGTCCCTGTAGAACCATGCAGGTCGCCTCACTGCGGACAGACACCGAGATCTGGGTGAGGTCTATGTAGGCACATTGGACCTCATGATTTGGTTCAAATCTCATGAGTTTTATTTCAGCTGTGTCATAATCCACATTAGATTCCTGACATTCCATCAAGTCTGTGAGGAGCCATACAATATAGTCAGTAAATGAACATGAACTGTTCAACAAATTATAATTAGTCTAGGTCTTTGAAAGAATGTACTTGGTGATAGATAATATTACTTAATTTTTTTTCAAGTGTTATTAATTATATTGGAGATCATTAAAAGTAAGTTGGCACACAATTATTTAACCCAGTAATTTTACATACACTTTAGTTTAAGTGAGCTTATATTTTTCAGGTTTCCAATATTGTTGTATATGTTGAAACATTTACACACTTTAAATACATATTTATAATATAGTAAATGTATAAGGGTGATGATTTTGTAAGAAAATCTAGCTTGTCATGTTGAATTCTGAGACAAAGTTTCATAGTCAGACTTAATATGCCTAAAGTGCGAGTCGATACTAAATACAGGACGACACATACCTAGACCAAAAGGGAATGGGCCAGTTTCACATATGAAACTGACCCATTCCATTCGAGTTTAGGTAGGTGATGTCTTGTATTTTGTATGGTGCCACACTTGAGGCGTACTAAGTCTGACTATGAAATTGGCCCCAAGTCTAATATGAGGCTGATTTTAGTCACAATGAGCCTCTTCAAATTATTGCAAATAAATTTACTTCAAATTTGCCCTGTTCGTATTGTTTCTTTGGATCAGCAAATTAAGTCACTAACCAGCAAATATATTGTGTCATACTTGGAACAATTTTCCACTGAGACATTTGAACCTTATACCTGTGTTCAAGATAAGCATTGGTTTTTCATACAGTTGCTGGGCAATTAAATTCCTTTTTTTTTACCTCTCTGTTTAACAAGGTAAAGGAAAGAGGTATAAAAATACACGAAAGGAAATAACACAATATGGGTTTTACAATGAAAAGAGGAACACACTTCACATTTTACATTGCTGCCACTTGGAAAAGTTAGAGCGCATCCACAGCAGAGGAGGTATCTGACAGCTAGAAAAAGCTACCATATACCCATTCGCCTAACCACATGATATGCAAGACCATATGTTGATTTGTTGTTACTTTTAGCAGTCAAAACATTCACACACACAAACGATTTGTTTTAAATTATTAACCACTATCAATCCCATTAGGTGGCGTTGCCCGTGACCCATTCTTCAAAAACTTGTTAAAAATAGCCTAATTAAACATTTTAAAATCCGGCTTCAAGGTGCATTCAGAACCCCTTCCGTCCATCTATGTTAAAAATTTAAGATCTTTGCATGTCATAGATTTGACTGGGCATTGCACACAAACACACACACAGACAGACACTTCCTTTTAGTATTATAGATTATCACATTATTGAAACACAAACTTATGAAAATAACCTTGGAATGTTTCTTTTTTATGGAAACGGCGTCTGTGGTTCACTTAAAAAATTATTTTCAAGGAGAGCTTCGAAAATGCAGCACGCTCTTCGAAAATTATGAGGCGGTTGATGATGTCATATAAACTATCTTGTTGGTTGTGTTTGTTAATGTTTACAAAATAAAAATGTTTTCTTTGTAAACTAATATGTCTCTCTTTCTAAGTTATAAAATCATTTATTTTTATTTGTGGCCAGTTATAACAAGATACAAGTGTAAATATAATACTTTTTAATTTAATATTTTGTGTACAATAATCTATTATCTTGTTGCCACAACCGCAAAACAAAAAAATAATAGTTTTATTAATATATTTTGTTCTTTCAATAAGTTATAAGAAAAACTCCAATTATACAGTAATCCTTAGTGGAGTACTATTAGACTCGTTTGATAACACTTTTTATTGATAATATTGTATTAGTTAGCAAATAATAACTATTACCGAATAGTTTGACATTAGTTACATTCAGTCAATGTTTGCAATAAAGAATCTTCTGCTGGCTGTCAGATACGACTTCACCTGCAATACATGTCCTAGGGGCAATGGCTGCCCCTTGAATAAAATCAATTGTTACCACCCAATCCCTCGACTTAGATTTCATTCTATCGAAACTCATCAGGAGGAAGTTTAAAACATGCAAAGAAACTTGCTAAAAGAAATCAGCAAATAATGATTTACACTAATGGGTTAGGGATGAAGATAATAGAATTAGTGACTTTGCCCATATTTGCATGAAGGGAGAGGTGGACACTATTTAGGAAAATCCACCCTCAATACACCTGGCCAGTATTTAATCCACGACCTCTGTGTCACAGGAAAACAATACTGGATGAGTATGAAAGTTGGTCCGTGTGTCTGTTGGTGCAGGTATTTTGAAAGTTAGTTGTGTTTATAAGACAAATTCACAGAGCAGTTTAAGAAGCACAAGAGCTACAGTGTTCTCACCCTCCAGGCAGAGGAAATACTCATTTAGTACTCTCTCAAACATGTCTTGGTTATGAGTTTCCAACACACGTAGAACAGTCAACTGTGCCTCGGTACTCATATTGTGGAGGTCACTAAGAGACTCGCAGCCAAACACATAGAACAGTCGACCCAGCAGCCAGATGTTGAAGTCTGTCGGCACAACAATCATTTCATGACAATCTAGCTAGGTTCAGTTTATTTTTAGTAACATATACCAGTACGTTATTCTTACCCTGTTATTATCATTTTCACAGGTACATATGATCTAACACAGCTGTTTTGAGCTCTACCTATTGAGTTTAGAGTCCCAAGTTTGATCTCCAGCATGGCCAAAAAATGTATCATTAGTGAAATTGAGGTTTCTTCTTTCAAGGCGGTGAATTAATGGCCAATGGACTGAGTGTTGTTTTTGTTCTAGAATTAAGTTAGTTTGAAAGTAATATGATATAATAATTCAATCATCAATTAGTTTAGAAAAAACATATTGAATAGCACTAAAATAATACAAGTACAAATAGAGTTATTAGTCTGGAATCGTAGGTACCTATTGAAAACTTTTATTCATTCACTATCTGCTTATGTACCCCATAAAGTCTAAAGATCCTTAGGTCTTAACAAGACTTGAACCAATATCTCGCAAGATGGATGGTAAACATTTGGAAGCATCATATTTTAATAATCTTATTCAAAGTTAAAGTTAGCTTAGACTAACATTAACATAATATTTTATCACATAGCCAAGAAACCTACTCAACCTTAAACAGCACACATTAGTAAATGACCAACTCTAGCTCCTGAGTAGATCTACGGAAAGATTACAGGGGAAATCCTACCCATTTCCTTGTGAAACTTTATTCACCTTATTTCGTGTGTGACTTTTTCTACCATAGATGTCAGAAAAAAGGAAAAATATGTCACCTTTGTGCAATGGATTTTTCCCATACTTTTTCCTCTTTTCCTAGGTGGGCTTTCTTCAACCAAGTTTCAATTAATTTATTGTTCTTTCCTTATTCCTTGTCTATCAATGTTCATTAATGTATAATTATTTAACCATTCGGCCTGCTCATTGTTTAACATTTTACCTTATAAGTATGAGATTACTTACTTTTGTAGTTTTAGTTATGTATAACACTTTAAATTTGTAATATGGGACAGAAAAAGAAGGTTATACTATCTTAACCCTGATTTTCCATTATTTAGTAAAACAGTGCTACTGCTAAGTGTTGTTAAATTCTCCTTTAGTTTAGTAATGCATAAAAAAAGAGGCTACCTAGTATATTTCCTTAAACTTTACCCATAGTAAGTACATGATACAAATTTTGGTATTAGGTAGTTAAAAAAGTTACTAAAAACACCTTCATATAGTATCCATAGTATTCAAATAATTGCAGCTGTCAGTTTTATTAGATAGTGTAAATACCAATAAAATAGTACTAATAATCAGGGTTGTGGAGTCGGAGTCGTGAAGTCAGAGTCATGAAGTGGGAAGCAGTTTTGAGTGGAGGTAGAGTTGGAGTCAGTAAAAATAGTTAATAAATTTGTAAAATAAATGGCTTGCTAACTAAATTAAAGTCTAGAGGTAGGAAAACTTATGGTTTGGATTATTGTTCTAGTCAACTTGTAAAATATGAGTATTTTGTACTTTGGCATAGAATTAAAATCAAGGTTAGAAAGATCAAGTTTGGGTTTTGTATTGGCAAATATTATTGTTAGTATTAAAATGTTTAAGATATGGAAATTTTCCTAACTAAAATAATAAATGATTTTATCAGTAAAATAAACTATGATTAATTTTAGTAATGATGTTAATCTAAATGTAATAGTTTTGATCGAGTCTCTTTTAAGTATACGTTATGACGTAGCTTATAAAAACTTTTACATAATATGTTTTGTTTTCAGAAAGTCAAGTTTGATGTACAAATTATAAATTTTGTTATTTCATTATTAGGATTTTGTCCTTATGGTATAGAACATTAGGGAGAGAAATATGGTAATACTTTGTACGTAAAACATAACTTTGTCACTAATTGGGAGAAAATGAATAATATCTTAAGAAATATGTCCCTTATAAATGAAAATTTTCCTTTTGTATACTCTTGACAAGAACTTTAATCTTGTATACCTACCAGAGATAGTTGCAAGTTTTGATGTGGTTCTTAAGTAATTGTATTTTGAGTATGAGAGTAAGTTGGGCTCAATTGTTAATGCTATTGGAATTTTTTCCATCTAGACTATCATATAGAATTGCCTGTTTAGATGTTATGATCTATGATACTGCTATAGATCAAGCAGTACGTTTTATGAAAACAGGAATTATTAAATTTGATTAATTGTTTATATCATTCTAATATATACCTTTATATGCCTTTTTAAATAAATGTTATTCTACCAAATAAATATCAAAGAAAATTTTATAATTGGACTTCTCTGTTATGCTACTTACAATAGCCCCATGGCTTCTTTGGTGCTGACTGACAGCTCACAGCTGACTTCTGACAGTCAACATTTAGGTATATACCTACATTTTGACTGTCAGAAGTGACAGCTGCTAAACACATGTTTTTGCAGATCATAAGGTTCGGTGTAGGGATACATAATTTGGTCTGGTAACTTTTCAAAGCCGTCGGTTGTCAGCTGTGGGCTGTCAGTCAGCACCAAAGAAGCCATGGGGCTAATGTATTTCACCTGATCAGCTACCGGTTTTATCTTTTATTGTTGATTTATATATATATATATCACACTATATATAATATATATTAATAATTATATATCTATATATAGAGAAAGTGTGTGAGAGAGAGAGAGATTTAAAATATATATATATATATATATATTTGAGTATTGTTTAAAAGGGGTCATTCTGAAATTTCCTTATGTTTTTTGCTATTGTTATGCTGCCCATCCTTTCTTTTATCCCTTAAGGACGAAGGATGGGTACAGCTTCAAAATAAAAACTTGTGACATTTTAACAAAATATAGTATATATATAATTTTAACTTCATACTTTTTTAAGACCAATGATTGACAAATATATTTAAATATATATTCACAATGCCAAAGAAGTGTCTCATGAAATAATCTGTTTTGGAGCATTTTACTGCAGTAAATTAATTATTACTAATTAATATATATATTATTCAAAAATGAGGTGGCCCAATGGCTAGATAATTTTATAATAAAGGAAATTGATAAAACTAAAGAAAAAGGAAAAATAAACTACTAAGAATAAATTTGATGAAGAAAGCCCACCTAGGAAAAGAGGAAAGATGTGGGAAGAATCCAATGCACAAAGGTGACATCTTCTTCCTTTCTTCTGTCTTCTATA
>CABFVZ010000674.1:85879-123151 GCA_902151445.1 Timema monikensis | reverse complement strand
AAATGTGTGTGTGACTACTTCTAATATAGAAGACAGAAGAAAGGAAGAAGATGTCACCTTTGTGCATTGGATTCTTCCCACATCTTTCCTCTTTTCCTAGGTGGGCTTTCTTCATCAAATTTATTCTTAGTAGTTTATTTTTCCTTTTTCTTTAGTTTTATCAATTTCCTTTATTATAAAATTATATATATATTAGCCATTTATGAAGGAGTCAGAGTTGGAGTTGGAGTCGGACAGTAGAAAAATAGAGTTGGAGTCGAAGGCTTGGTATGCCGACTCCACAGCCCTATTAACAATATAGTTAATTTTATTTTGTGGTGTTACACAAAAATAGTTTGACAATTTGAAGTAGGAATGGATCAATTCACCAAAAAATTATCAAAGTAATTGATGTATTGATAGCATATTGCTAGTAGTCAAATGTTCTAATGAGAGAGTTCAATGTCTACTGAAGATTGTTAAATTGTAATTTTTACATTTTATGAGCAGCTAATTAGGTTTATACTTACTGTTGTACTGATCTTCCCAAAGTAAGTATACCTCTTTGGAAACTCCTTTATGAGGTGGAACAAAGGTTTCCACAGAGTCCTTACATGCTATTGCTAGTGAGTCTATCAGAGCCTTTAGGTCTCGATGTGAAATTTCTCTATTCTCAAATAATATTCTCAAGGGACTGACAATCATGTTCCATACATGGAGTGTGGGTGGGTCTTGTGAACTTGCTGGACATTCCTCCCTGGAATATTTTGGAACAAGTTATGTAAAGAGGACAGAGACAACAAGTTGAGGATGATAGTTTAGAGATTACTTCAAACAACATATAATTTGACAGGATTAATGGGTTTAAATACTTAGGAACAATCTTAACTATCAATAAAAATATTAGCGTGGAAATTAGGAAAAGAATACATTTAGAAAGTGGAAGCTATTACTTGGTCAGTAATTTGTTGACATATCGTCTACTTTCAAGGAATGTAAAACTGAGAATATACAAAACAATAATTTTACTGATTGTTCTTTATGGGTGTGAAATGTGGTATCTTACCTTATATTATGAAGAAAAAAATTAGGGTGTTCGAAAACAAGGTGTTTAAGAAGATATTGGTCTAAAAAGAGATTAGGCTACTAGGGAGTGAGGAGGTTACATAATGATGAGTTATAAACCTTGTAACCATTACAAGACATTGTTAGGATAATCAAGTCTCATATATTAAATTGGGCAGGACATGAGGTGTGAATGGGACAATAGAGAACCTTGTTCAGGGTAATGACTGGTAAACCCAATGAGAAGAGACCGTTGGGAACATTTCTCAGATGTGAAATTGATTGCTATGCTTTTTGGTGAACAGAGATGTTCCTCTTTTCTCATTGTTTCTGTAAAAGTGTATATTATTCTATTTTATATCTTTGGTGGAGTGTTCATGAATAATATATATTATTTTGTCTCACAAATCTTACAAGTTCTTAGTAAATGTCTCTCTTTTAAGATAAATGAGAGAAAGTCTGTGTAGTGCACTGTACCTTTATTATATTTAGTTAAGTTCAAAGAAGTGTATGTGGGTGTGTATGCATGTGTGTGTGCGCATGCATGTGTGTATGTGTGTGTGTATGCATGTGTGCACATATCCTATGTTTAGTTTTAGAATTGGCGCTTAAATCAAAATCTATGGAAGCCTTTGACCCAAAAATATTAGGTACCTGTTTTTATAATAGAATTATCACACAACAGTAGAAATTATGCAAAATGACCAGATGAGTGGTGCTCATATTTCGAGAACCAATTATCCCTATATAATAATAAATGTATATTTATGCAGGCTTACTCGCAATCAATGTGTTTCCTTTTGTGCGAGTCTTTGATGGAGTCTGAACAATCCATTTCACTGGTGCTGCAATTAAAAAATATAATTATATACAGTATATATGTATAGCATATAGCAATATTAATTTTACTTTGTAATTATGTGTCAACAAACCCTTCAAACAAGGTGTAAGTTTACACTTTACATAATAATTGACAGATGAATATTAAATACGTTAATAGGCCTGCTATTTTAATAAAAGCTTATCAAAACAGTAATCATTTGGTGTTTTTAGCAGTGTTTTACGCTAATGGTCTTAGGGATTAGGATATTATATTAAAAGAAAAATTGACCGCATTTGTAAAGAGGGATAGTGGAAAACCATTTTAGAAAAACCACCCTCAGTCCACCCGACCAATATTTGAACCTCAATCTCCCTGTCATCGGCAGTCTAGTCTACTACGAGAGTAGCACGTTAGACTATGCAGCCATTGAGGCCGGTTTTAATCAGTTAGAGGTTCAACATTAATGTATTCAATTTTATCTACTTTGATGCATGAAATATCATCATGGCATGTAGTACTAGAATTGTCTACACAATGTACTGAGGTCATAGTTTATTAACTTTTTAGTGAAATAATTTAAGACATCCTATCAAAGTGATGTAGGAATCTACAAACTACCATTTCTATTTTAAGGGCATATTATGGCACATTTTTAAAGAAACCAAACATCTTCTGCCTGGAGAGGATGTAAAAACCATATGTATTTACATATTTATTAAAATTTGATAGGTTAGCCTGTATAGTGATCCTGGCAGTGAGGTGTCAGGTGTTTGAACTAGCACATGTTTCAATTCCAATCCTGTGCTTTAAGCCTGGGTACGTACTTTGTGCACTTATTTGTTAGTTCAGTTTTTTACTGTGTATATCTCAGGCAAATCCATTCTCACTTCACTAAAACTAAAATCATTCTCTATAATTGGTTGATGAATACATAATTATATAAACAATCAAAGCACCCTTGTGAGTTTTCTTGGGTTATTTCGGGTTTAAGCTCTACTAAACCTCCTGACTAGATATGTTTGGGCAGTCTCTGTAATGTAGGGAAAAATAGTATATTAATAATATAACAGCATTACAAATAGCCGATAAAAAAAATTCCAATTTAAAAGTTATATTGTACTAATTTCTATAGTACATCATATTCTTGAAGTCATAGTTAATCAAAAGTTAGTCAAGGCCCTCTCAAATATAAGCACAAAGAACTTCATCAATGATTAATTGAACCTAGGCAATGAACCCACGATGTGACAGTAGAGTAACGACGAAGGTTGTTTTAGTTGGTGATCCAAGAAAGGCAAAGTCCAACCAACTTTGATCCAAGTCCTAGTCCCTGGGTCATATTAAACAAACTAGCGATGAAATAACACTGCCAGTATGGAAAACAAATGTTAATTAATTCAGCGCCGTGTCTTACTACCTGTTCGGGTTATACGCTTAAGTACTAACTATGCTAATGAATTAGGAATTGGGAGGTTGAATTTAGAGGAAGTGAACTCACATTTGTGTGGGAGGAGAGTGGAAAACCATTTAGGATCCCACCCCCCAGTTCTCCCGACCAAGACTTGAACCTCAATCTCCCTGTCCTCGGCAGTCAGGTTCAATACAAAACTAGCACGTTAGCCAACTAAGCCACTGAGGCGGGTACCTAACACAAATGTTACTGTCATCAAACACAATCCTATCTGTATGTTTTTATTGGTGTGTTTAATAGGTTAATTGAAGAATGAATCCAATAATATGATACAATATAAGAGAGTAAGACTGAAATAAGGGGTAGAAAGATAGCTAAGGGGGACTGCATTTGAATTGCAGTGTGTCTACTGGACGAGAATTTAGAAACTCCAATATATTTTTAGTTTATCTAGTACAGTGTTTTTTTTAAATCCAGCATTGAAATAGACCATACCACCTGTGTGGTCTAGTGGTCATAGTTCCTGGCTAGAGGTCCATAGGTCCCACATTCAATATGCGGCGCTTTTTATATATATATAAGGATCTACGTATAAAACTCAGAGCCCTGCCAGGTGTGGAGGATTAAGGGGATTTAACCCTCCCCACACACATGGATTATTATGTAATTTTGTATTACTCAACAAACTCTATATGTGCAGCTCATTGGAGTCTTATGAAATATCTAACAGCTACAATCCACTTAATTCCTTTTGAATGTGTAAAAATCACAGAATGTGATCAACAGACTTTTTACATTGTTGTCAAAAATATTTGAAATATATAGGTCGGTCAAATGAGTTTCTCATTAACTTCATTAATCTTAGAAGTATTGTTTTTATAAAAGAAAATATAATAATAATCAACCAAAGACTTACCCATTAGTATTGTATCTTTCCTCCATGTTTAGTGATGTCTGAAAATAAAGAAGTTTTTTTTTTTTTATTGTGAACCTCGTGTTATTTTGTGTTATTGTATATATGATAGAGGAAAGGAGACCATACAAGCTGGGAATGAGTGAAACGAAGTGTAGAGAGAGAGAAAGAGAGAAGATGGAGTTAAGGAGAGGATATATTATTTTGTAAGTTTACTGGATTCCTAACCCTTGGATAAAGCTACTATTATTTCTGATCTTTGGATTAAGTTATCATTACTTCTTAGCACCCTGACACTTGGATTAAAGCCCCTATAACTTCTTACCATCCCTGATCTTTGAATTAAGCCACTATTCTTCTACCATCCCTGATCTTTGAATTAAGCCACTACTACTTCCTACCATCCCTGATATTTGAATTAAGCCACTATTACTTCCTACCATCCCTGATCTTTGAATTAAGCCACCATTACTTCCTACCCTCCCTGATCTTTGAATTAAGCCACTATTACTTCCTACCATCCCTGATATTTGAATTAAGCCACTATTACTTCCTACCATCCCTGATCTTTGAATTAAGCCACTATTACTTCCTACCATCCCTGATCTTTGAATTAAGCCACTACTACTTCCTACCTTCCCTGATCTTTGAATTAAGCCAATATTATTTATTACTATCCCTAAACCTTGGATAAAGCTACTATTACTCATTTTTCCTTCCTCATCCATTATATTAAAACAATTCTTCAAAATCTTCTCTCCCCTCACCAACTAACTAACGCATTCAGGTCCCACATCACAACCTTCCATTCTTCCAAATGTTCTACAAACTTGTCTTTAGCTGGGAATCTCACTTGTGATGCATACACTCGTGTAACCTCCACCTTTTCTTTATCGGTTTTTCCCTTCTTATGATATGATCATTCATCCCTTCCACCATCAAGAGAAGGTTTTGAAGAAGTGTTATAATATGATGGATGAGAAGAGAAAAAATTAGTAATAGTAGCTTTACCCGATGGTTAGGGATGGTAGGAAGTAATAGTGACTTTTAATATATACACACACATACACATATATATATATATATCTTTTCCATGTTATTTTTAAACATGTAGTATTTTGTTAGCCATTAGATTTGTGTTTGATTCATAGCTTGTTGTCTTCAACAGACCACAAGATGCACTTAAGTACAAGCCAAGATAATTTCTAACCATTGACTTAATAAACTTAATTGTGACATGACAGTGAATGACATGGTTGTCGAAATATTATTGATTCCAAAAAATCATGTCGGAAAAAGTTTTATTTGTTTTGGTTTTTTTTTCATGTTGGCGTGTCACCCAATGACACGCGTACCATACCATAGATTTGCCATCCCTACCATAGAATATACTTTAACCAATCACTCGTAATGGTAAAATATGTATAAAATCAATCTCACAACACAAGAGTTAGTTTCGCTCTTGATGAGAATTAAATTATGCCCTGAGAGGTGGCTTTTGCTCATAAATCAAATCCCAAATATTAGTAACATGATAGCAAGGTTATCAAGAATTAGTTATTTAGCTTTATTTTAACTATAAGCAACTAACTTAATGTTCTATCTATTTACTAAGCTCTTGCCTATTTAAATTAACCTTGACTTGAAAGAAAAAAAATTAATCCTGAAACTAAGGGAATTGCAATAGAAATCAAACAAAGCCTAGGTATATAGGCTAAATGATTCTTGCAAGGAAAGATTTGGTTTTTTTCCTCTCGGTGTTTATTCAATCAAAATACTAGTAGACATCATAAATAAGCATAAGACTAGAATTTAAGTTCAAGAGAATTTAAAACTTAAAACATTTATTTTTTATTCATAATAGTAGGGCCTAGGTCAGAGACAAAAAATATACCCACACACTATATATGATAAACATATTTTAATTTTTATTTTTTTTATTTTTTTTACTTTTAGGTCAAATATTTGTAAATTATGAGTGACAAATTCATTTAAATATAAATTCACAATGCCAAAGAACCTTCCCATGAAGTAAGTTAATCTGTAGGCCCTATTGGAAGAGTTAAATTTGTTCTTGCTTGCTAATACATTAGCCATTTTTGAAGGATTCAGAGTTAGACAGTATAAAAATAGAGGAGTCGAAGTCAAAAGCTTAGTGTACTGACACCTCAGCCCTGATTATGAGACAAGTAAAATGTAAATTGAAAGAAGCCAAAAAAAGTTATACAGTACCTATGAAGACATAGGTTTAATTAGTCATTAGGGGTGTTGGGGATTACGCTTATGTCAGTTATACTAAGTTAATTTTTTAAAAGAATAAAAAAATGTTCTCATTATTAGAAAATAATTAGTTTTATGGTGAGTGGAAGAATTCCAATAGTGAGATTGTGTGTAGGTTTTCTATCATCAGAAATTTAAGAATGTGCTCACCTCAAATCACAGACGATTGAAAATATTTAAAGGAATGGAACAGTCTCAACATGATATAAAAAGTATTTTAGTAGCTAATGTTTACTTTTATAAACTAGGCGGATTAATCTAAAAAAGTCCAATTTTCTCTGAGACAACTTTTTTTCCCTCACATATCTTGAACTAAAATACTGTATTATAACAATTTTAAACCATCTCATTAAAATAAAAACCATTAAAAGTTCCGACTAAATTGAACTTTTGAAGTATGTAGGAAAGGTTGGATTTTGTTAGGATAGAAGTGTTTTCATATTAACTTAATTAATGTGTACTAAAATATCTAGGCCTATGACATTTTAATCTGTCGTTAGAAAAAACATTTTTGCTTGGAACAGTAGCTGGAATGGGTATTTTTCTTTAAAATGTTGGCAGTGCCTTTAGGGTTCTAGAATTGCATATTTCATAAATCTTTACACAATTAGGCTGAACTTTTTCTCTGATTTAAAAGAAAACATTTATTAGGTATAGGCCTACTTAATAATTATGTAAAATTTACTATCCAAAAATATATATTATTTGAAACACTGTAATATTGTTGTGTATTAAATAAAAAGTAATTTAGTTATATTGGGTGATCTGGTGGTCAAGAGGTAAGGTGTCAGACTTCTGTGCTAGGGCTCCAGGTTTCAATCCTTGGTCCCAACAGAGATTTATCCGATTGGCAAACCCTTCACCTTTGACAAGATGTGTATTAATCACAACTTGTGAATGTGTGGAATGCTAGGCCTCCAACGTGGTTTGGATTCCACGTTGAACTGTAGGTCCTCCATTTCATCTCACAATCACCCTACCATTACACGTTAGTGTGTGTATAACTCGAACGGGTAGTAAGACGCAGTGCTAATAATAATAATTTAGTTATTCCTATATAAAAAAGATTGAAAGTCTATTGACTGTCATAAGAAGCGTACTAGTCCCGACAACTCTTAGCGCTAAAGAAATAGTTCAAAAAAGCATAAGCCAGAATAGAGAAACCAATAAGAATAGTTTTAAATAAGTTTAAAAACTGTAGTGGTTTTTAATATCTGATAGTTAAAATGGTAAAAATTCATTATGTGACGTACATCCAATATGTATGTAATAAATTATGAATGGGCTTATTCCTGACTAGATATGTACAAATGTGATAAAGAAAGCTTTCATTCAATTAATGTTTCAGAATGTTGTGATGATATGGTCCTTCTTAAAATTGAATACGATTATAATATAACCAAAAATATAACATGTAGTTTATTATCTTAGACCTTTTTTAAAAAAAAAAATCTGTCAACTATACTAAACAGAGAAAAACTTGTACAACAGTATATTAAATAACTATTTTTGTATGTTTAATTGAACATTATTTACACAACAAATTTCCTTGACGTCATAACAAAAACTCCCGCTTAAATCCAGAGATTCTGACATTTATAAACCTTAACTTTCTCCTTGTTGAAATATTGCACTTCAAAATGTGCCAATATTGACAGTACAAGCGACCATTTATCCCAAAGACAGTATATTAAAACAAAGTAGAGGCATTAAAAGTATTATGTTTAGAATTACGCAAATGAGTTTAAAAAAAAAAAAAGCTGTACAAAACACTCAGGTTAATCTTAATTACATAGAAATAAAATTTAAAAGAAAAAGATACTATTTCTGGATCAAGTATATTATTCAAACAATAAAAAAGACCAAATAATATTTGATTATTATTGTAATAAATACGCCCATAAACGTAAAATAAATAAATTTTCTATTTATTTTCCTTTATAAATGCAAATTTGTGTGCTAAAATAGATTTTTATAATTTGGTTTATATGTGTGAGCTATTAAAAATTTATACAATTGTGTAATATCTTGACATTAATTTGAATACATTATTATTATTATTAGCACCGCGTCTTACTACCCGTTCGGGTTATACGCACTTACGCTAATGTGTAATGGTAGGGTGATTGTGAGATGAAATAAAGGACCTACAGTTTAACGTGGAATCCGAACCACGGTGGCGGCCTGGCATTCCACACATTCACAAGATGTCTTGTCAGAGGTGTAGGAAGGGTTTGGAAATCAGATAAATCTGTGCCGGGACCGAGGATTGAACCCCGGCCGCCAGCACAGAAGTCCGACACCTTACCCCTAGACCACCAGGTCACCACTACTAATTTGAATACAATTTATCACTATTTTTATTTTTGTACTCTTTATTTAAACTATAAGCTGTGTTTATATTAAAACATTACTCATTACTATTGACTAATAGCAAACTGTGAATAGCAGTGGCACACACAGGATTTGTTCTTAGGGGGGGGGGGGCTTGAATAAAAAACCAAATAGTCATGGCAGCATAATTTTTCCTTTTCATCTAATGCCAAACTTGCGCACATTATTGTAGGCAAAGTTTCTATTTTTATTTTTGTTCTCAACTTGGATTTTGTTAGATTCATGGGGCTGAATAACTGATCAACATCCACTTTGGAGTGAGGAACTAACTAGTAGTGTTATCATATTTCTATAAAATAATTTTTACCCATTTAATCTTTGTCAGCACAAACTTCTGACCAGAGTTTGACACATTCTGTAACTTTAGTCTATTTTAAATAACATAGAAGGAAGAAATGTAGTCTTTCTTACATTTTAAAAAGAGAAAAATAAAATTGTATTATCGCAATTCTACAAAATTTAAAATTAAGAAGCAGATAACACAACATACGTGCTTCTAATTTATTCTACAGTGCACAGTCATTATAATATAAGACAGTCCAGCCTCCTTGAACTTTTAGCGTGGAACACTGAGATTACATCTTTTGTGTCTACAGGAACTTCTTTTTGTTTATTTAAATTGGCCAGCCCGTTCAGTCTGACATTTTCCATTGAATTTCTGAAGTCAAATTTGACTTTATTGGCGTACTTGTTGATGGAAGGGTGCTTAAAATATTCATCAAATTAAACACATCTGAGTACAATTAATCATTGTGGCATCAATTGCATTAGTAAGCGATGCTATTTCGTTTAGTCTACAGCCCTCATGCGATAGACGAAGTTCTGCAGCTAGCACTGGAACACTATAGTTAAATCATCATCGTAATAAAATTCACCCAATTTTACAAACTGCGCAGCCTCTTTTTCAAAAACGGTTTCTTAAGTTATAATAAACACTTAAAATGTTTCAATGTTTTGATGTTTCAAAAATTTGTCTGAAATTGTATTTATGAGGGAATCAATCCCTGATAATAAAACAGATCGATGGTTAAATAATTCTTCCTCACTATTGGTTGAAACATAGCACCTTTGCGATTGTCTTCCTACTAAACTTGGCATGCTTACAGTGCTCTCTAAATCTTCTGTCATCTTTTTTTCACTGTCAAAGAGTTTTTTTCGACATGCATCCTTTCACTTACCATGCTATTCCTTACACTCTTGGCACGGGCAATTGCATATTATGTCACTTTTATTTCGCTGGTTTGTAGTTTCTTGTTGAGGGGAAAAGTGACGTTGAGAAATTTTTCCGACGTCACCAATGATACTATGAATTATGTTTGCTGAATTACAACTCCAAATAAGTAGGTTAGCAGTTGATAACGTGTCTGTATTAGGTACCTTATGTTTTGAATTCTTCTAAAGCAATGCAACAAGGATCATCAACTGAACCATATCCATTACTGAATCATGTCAAACGCAAGAAATTGTTATAGAAAATTAAAAAAACAATACAAACACCAGACGTATAATATATTTTATTCTTATTTGAAATGCCTCTTGTTAACTATTCTGGTTGTATACTAATAAACTTTCTTTGTTTTTGCATCAATGTTAAAGGCCAAAGGGTTCTTTGTGTTGTCAATATGATACCCTCTATCCACATAAGTTGACACTATTTTCACCAACCAACGGTGGCCGCTTGGTCGGCATGATCCGATTGTGGGCTAATGACACTGAATAAATTTATTGTCAATGACTAAGTTAGATTGTAAATATGATTTTAAATACAAGAGTATTATTCAAACTTTAGTTATGATACTGAGAATCAAGTTTACGTTAGTTGGAACGTGAATATTTTTAGTGTAAAAACTATTGACAGTACCTATAATTTCTAAAAGATGCATATAATATATTTTATTTTGCTATACAAGTTTTCTAATTAAAATCTATAATCGTATCCGATAGGAATGGTTTTGGTAATCACAATAAGGAACAATAAGAAATTTTTAAAGCGTGATATCAATTAATTTGCTTTCTTATAAGAAGTGATGGAATTAAAAGTGCTGCAACCATGTGATTAATTAATTTAAGCAGTGAGACCTTACTACCGGTCCTATTCTAAAGAAAATAAATTTGTCATGGTTGTCTGACTGAACTGAACTGTCATACTTATTAAAAAAAATCATTTGGTTTTGGTTATCAAGCAAATTTAGTAAATATAGCTGAAGTATTTATGAATACTGATTTACTGAAGATAATACATTCTTAAGTTCTCTTAAGGTATTTCATGTTTGTATATAAAAATTACCTACGAGAGAGCTCTACCAAGGTCTACGCCTTATTTAATTTGTCTAGAGGTTTTTCCCTCCTTTGTTTTGTGATGACACTTGTTATAGGTAGGTTTTTCATTTGATATAAACTCTAGGTTAAAGAGAACAACAATTTGTTATTTAGGAACTATCAAAAAACACAGGAATAATTCGTAAGACCCCTATCATGTAACACACTATTTAATATAAGATACCAAATAATTTAAAAGTTAATATTACCACTAGGAGTAACACGTTAATGGCGAATATAATGCTAATTTAATTATATATATTGGAAATTCTTTTAGTTTTACAATATTTAGATCAATAAACCTGTTTTAAGTCCAAACTTAAAAATTAACTAGACCAATATGTACTTTGATTCATTATCCTTTATTATATGACAGGTGACCTGGCGGTCTAGGATTAAGGTGTCGGACTTTTGTGCTGGGGTCCGGGGTTCAATCCTTGGTCCCGGCACAAATTTATCTGCTTACCAAACCCTTCCTTCACCTCTGACAAGACATCTTGTGAATGTGGGGAATGCAGGCCGCCACCGTGGTTCGGATTCCACGTTAAACTTTAGGTCCTCCATTACATCTCACAATCACCCTATCATTACACATTAGCGTAAGTGCGTATAACCCGAACGAGTAGTAAGACGCAGTGCTAATAATAATAATAATAATAATATTACATGACATCATCTTATACTACAAAACTCAAATAGTTTATTTTGTGAATATTAATGTTGATTCTAATTTATTTGCGAATGTAGTGGTTGCAATGCTAGATCAATTCAGCCAAGTAATCACTTTATTGAAGGTTGGAATAAGATAGGTTGGAAAAGAACTGTAATATATTTAAGCTATACGTTATTTAGCCTAAAAATATATAATAGCCTATAGGCCTAATTTTATTTTAATAGGTATTGGACTTCCGGTGGGTATGTCCACTTTACTACGTTATCGGTTCAGTTTAAATGTAGCTTTGTGCGAGTTTGCTGGATGTAAAATTGTTGGTGGCTGTGAGAAAGTGTTTATGTTTGGATAAGAAAATATTAGTTAAAATGGCTATAGTTCACAGCATGGGTAGGATTCTTTGTTTATCTCTTTGTCAGATTATGAGAAATATAATGTCTACAAGTACTTTTAGGCCTACATCTAACAACATAAGCAAATTTCCAATTAGAACAAAACAAATACCCACTCAGGTGGCTGTATGTTTTAAGGTGCTACTCTTGCAATAAACTAGGCTGCTGAAGACAGACATATCAAGGTTCAATCCCAGTCGGATGTACTGAAGGTGGTTTTTCCTAAATGGTCTAAATGGTTTTCCACTTTCTCTCCATGCAGATGCAGATATACACTTCCTCTAAATTTAACCTTCTTAGTTTGTAACACATTACTGTAGTTATTAAATAGACATATAACTAAAACGGGTAGTAATACACGGTTCTAAAAGAAAGGGGGGTTTAAATTCCGGTCAGATTTACTGAGGGTGTTTTCTCCTAAATAATTTTCTGCTCTTCCTCTATTAAAATGTTGAGTAGTCCTACACTTCCTCTTAAATTCAACATTCATCATTAAAACATGTAATTAGCACATACCGGTATGTGTATAACCCGAACTAGTAGTGTCAAGATGCAGTGCTATAAAAATAATATATTAAGTTTGGTTGGTTTTCATTCCTAAACCATCTTGCCCACATCACAAAACTAATAACACGTCTAGAATTCCTTCGTGTAATCACCAACACATAAAAGATATCAATTATCACAAGAAACTTTCATTACAATAGACTAGATCAGCGATGGCAAAACTTTTCCGGCCCTTTGTCACTTAAGGAGTAATTGAATTTAGAACTAGTTTAGTGTGTTATCTCTTATTCACTTTTAATGAGTATTTAAAAATAAGCACATAACTAGAATGAGAACCTGGAAAATTCGGGGAATTTTAAGCTGAACGTCCATTAGATTGGTGGAGTGAAGCAGCTCAGTGAGCGTGCGGCATGTAGTTTGCAAGAAGAGGTCTGTCCACTATAATACGGCTTGGCGCAAGTCGGTTTTGTCCCCTCCATTCTGTCCCACTAGTCCTGTCTTTGTGTAGGGTTTTAGCAGTATTCAGCAGTATTCATGGAGACAGTGATGAGTAGTGTCAAATAAGTTGTTTTTTTGCTTCAATGGTGGAAGCAAAGGAGGAATAAAAATCACCAAAATTAAGTAATATGTAGTTTCACAAAATGAACACAAAAAGACATACCTATGGAGAACACCATCCTCTTTTCCCAGATCTACCCCTGTTTGCTGGACTGTTCGAAAAATTCAAAACTGATGGACACCTGTTGACTGGATTGTTGATCTCTTGTTAATGTATTAGGTGGTTGACTACTACAAATTCTTCTGAGGGTATTTGAAGATTCCTGAACTCGAATTCCAATCCGCTCTCACATCCATTGGGTAGGCAGAGTGGCACAGAGCCAATCTCAACAAGTCCTAGGATTTTTCCAGAACTGCTCTAATCTAATCCGCTCTGCTCAAACGCCCTGATGGGCAGAGCTCCGTTTATTTACATGCAATTTGTTCAGGGGCTATTTTACTCTGCATCGCGCCCCTTTATTCCACCGACCTAGTGTACGCTCAGCTTTATAATACCGGTAACCTGCCTCGGTAGCATAGTTAGCTAACACGCTAGTTTCATGTTGAGCTTGACTGCCGAGGACGGGTAGATCAAGGTTCAAATCTCAGTCGGGTGAACTCGGTGTGGTTTTTCCTAAATGGTTTTCCACTCTCCCTCCACAAAAATGCAGGTTCACTTCCTCTAAATTCACCCTCCCCAATTTCTAACCCATTAGCGTAATTAGTACTTAGGCGTATAACCCAAACGGGTAGTAGGACGCAGTGCTAAAATAATATAGGCTAATACAAGTTGTGTAGTCACCTTGAAGGTGCACATTAAAACTCTTAGTTTATCTGACAAGTGGTTTGTTTCTTTGCCACATTAGTTTTTGTTCATTCTGCCTAGCCCAGCTCATCCCTGGATATGGATGAATCAGTTGACACTGTCAAGATGGTGTTGAAAAGTGACACCGGGGACTCTGTAACTGTCTGTATGTACCCAGACAACGCTTTTGAAGAGTTCAGCAACAAGTTCCATAACCAACTTGACCTACCGTTGGATTGCCAGTTGAAAGTGGAGGACAACCATTTCTTGACAAAAGAAAAAGATTCAGAACTGTTGTTTGGTGGTAAGCACACTTTATGGTTGTACTATTAAATTATATAATGGACTGTTAAAGATGTGAATTTTGTAGAGAATTATTATTAGGGAAATGTTCTGATTGTTTTTAAAAATAGGCATTAACATTTCACATCTTCATCCACGAACTTAATAATTCTTTTATATCATCCTATTAATTTTCAAATATAATAAGTTTAACTAATAAAGAATTATTCATAATAATATTTTAACCTAAAAAGACCTGCTTCAGTGGCTGTATGGTCTAAGGCGTCACTTTCTTGTTACACAAAACTGCCATTGTCAGGAAAATCGGGCTTTGAATCCCAGTGGGATATACTGATAGTGGTTTTTCCATAATGGTTTTACACTCTCTCCACACAAATGCGGATACAATTCATCTAAATTCAACCTCCCTCATCCTTAACTCAATAGCGTAATTAGTACATATATGTTTATATAACTTTAACTTATAGTAACACACACTCTAGGAAATATGCCTCTCCTTCCCTTCAACTAAAATTTTAATTAAAACTACATTTAGTTACAACTAAAATTCTTTTTTTTTTTAATTATTATTTATAAATAATAATTTTTACTAATTCATAGCCTCTGTAACAAACTGATTCATATACACAGGAAAATTCTCCTCAAGAAAATTACATAACACAGTCACCCAGTATTACCACCCTATCAAAAATATAGTACTTCAATTCAAATATATCTAAAATCATATATTATTTTTTCCTTTAATTTTGATTTTTGAATACCTGCTAAACAAAACAAAAAAATTAGAACTATAGTGTCCATGACAAAATTTGGGGAAAATATTTATCAACACATCTTTATAGATATAACTTGAGGTAAAGAAGGCATTACTCTTTAGGCATTTGTTTACCTTGTTGATGATTTTCAATACTGCTATTATCGCCAATCAACACGAAGTTATCTGCAAGAAAAATATAGCTTTTGGGCCTTTATTATCACCATATTTTGTATTAAATACTATTTTTAGTGTCAACTTTGTGTCCTGATTGATGCAAACTTTTAAATCAATTTGCTACATCAGTTGACAACACTTTTCTAAATTATAGTTTTTTTCAGCACCATGTCTTATTACTTGTTCAGGTTAAATACCAATAAGCTAAGTGGCTAGAAATTAGGTTAATTTATTTTTTATAATATGGTATACATGACTGATTACAATGCATATATTTTTATTTTCCAAACCGCTGTTCACAATATTTACAAGAATGATTTAACCTAGCTTAATTTATTTTCTTGAATCATCTTGTTTGCCTCCATTTTGTGATGAAAAAATAATACATGATTTATAAGCTAAATTATAAAATTAATACACACACACAAAATATTTCAGTCAAAATTTTACAATAAAATATATTAAAATATAATGGCTATAATTTTACCGGCCACATTCAGTACACACCCCTATCACTCCTATTGCGAGTGGTGACGCGTCAGCCATTTGGTCAGAAATGTTTGCAGAAATTTCTTCTCAATAATGATACAAGGGAAGCTCACAGGCTTTTTTAAAATTGTTACATTATTTGACATAAATGCCTTTGCGTGTGTTTTGTAACACTTACCAGAACTGCAACGCATAGACGTTGCCAGAATAATATATTTTGGTGGCAATCATGACACACATTTGTTCAAAGACAATGGGAGGAAAATGAAGTTTTTTCCAGAAGTATTGGGTGTTATTCTAAATTTTTCTTCTAGAATTAAAAGTAACCACCCTTAATAATAATCCTGGAAAATCAAGAATTATTGGAAATTCTGCTGCTTCCACAGTTATTTGTCATATAATTTGGTGTTTTAGGATAGGTAATTTTGTATAAAGCTCAACTATTCATTGTGAAAATCATATGGTGTTCGTTAATTGAACATGCTAAGTAATAAAAACATTTCTTCGTCTCTGTGTTGTAGATCTTAGCCCAAGTCTTGGGTTGATTTCCTCCGTGAGTGATGTCACCGATGTTACATTTGTGAGCACAGATCCTGAGACACACTCTATCACAAGTGATAACAACTTTGTCATGTCACCAGTCCAACAGTTGGTGTACCCCCAGAATGTGAGGAACTGCATGAAGCCAGAGGTGTCTTATGACTCGTGTTCACCTGCATGGAGCAAAGTGGTCTCGTTTAGATGTGCGGTCCCAACATGTGTCAATACCAAGGACACCTGGCCCAGGAAGAAGTTCTTTAAGTTCCCCATTGCCAAAGATAGGTCGGTTTACATTTTTAAGAGCCCTTTCACATTTAAAATCAATTAGCCATTATGGTGTATACATTTACCAATCACTTTTTAAAGAATTTTTAATTTTAATCCCATTTAGGTTGGAATCATTTAGTTTTTACTCGGACCGAAAGAAGGTGAGAAAAGTGATATTAAGAAAACTTCTGAGTACACTCTTATGCTCAGTCCAAGGCATTAATAACTTTCATAGTAAAAATATTCATGCATAGCAGGTGGTTCATTGGTAAAATTCAAAAATTCTACTTGTAGCTGCAATTAAATTTTAAACATCATGTGAGTAAACCTTTTTTATGTGCTGTTTAGCGGTTTTTCCACCCTTTATATTACTTTGAATAATTGACACATATTTAAAATGGTATTAATTTAAACTATTTCATATTGACGTTAGTTCAGTCTGATTTGACATTCATTTAGGAACCTTTTGTTTTTTAACAACAACGATTGTCTGTTGGTAACATTTCTTGAATGTACACACAAGGGAAACTCCCATTCTTTAGTTTCTTTCTCTCTCTTTCTCTCTTGGTCACTCAGGTATCTATAGTCCATTCACCGTAGGAATTGTTTTCTGAAAGGTCTTTTTCCCTACGAGTGAGCTAATTATGTTATAGAATAAAGATCTTGTTGAGAAAAACGAAATTTTCTTCGACAGGGCTCCTGTATGTACAGTAGAACCTTTTTAATTCAAAGTCCAAGGGATATCTAAAAAAATTCTCAATATCCAAAACTCGAATTAACCAATAGGTATTTAAACTGTTTGCATACAATAAATAAAAAACTTCAAAATAAAATATCGTAAAAATTAACTCACCATACAAAAAATGCAGACTTGATCAGTTTTTGCACTTAAATTACATTAGGGATTTTGGGAGCTATTAGGGATTTCGGTTTGTTGTAGTTTTCTTCTCTGGACACATTTAACAAAATATTGTTCCTCCATTTTGTACTCTCCAACTCTCCATTATATTTTTTTTTTAAGGTAAGTCAATAAAGTGTTCAGCTGTATTCCATATTCTTTATGATATCACACTGCTTTTTCACTCCCTTTTCCACTTCTTTAATCACTCCAACCTTCTTGGTTAAGGTTGAACTTGTGTAGGTTACATGCCTAGACATCTTAAAAACACCCTAAATTACACTTTTTACATGACAATGAGCGATTGTCACTGAGAGATAAAGGTGCCAGATTAGGGCGAGCAACATAAAACATCCCCTCTGCTAGGAAAACTGCGTGCAGCTGGTGCAAAATTACCCATTTTCTCTTTTACTATGAGTCAATAACTCAACTGTATTTGACATCCCTGGGATTCTTAGGTTTAGCTGAGATTGTTAAGTTAAGTTTGAAGTGAGTAAAAACTCGAAAAAATTAACAATAGACTATAAACTTCGAATTATCCAAAATTTAAAATACGAATTACATGTTATTTTTTGCCATTGATTTAAATAAGAATTTCGTAGAGAATAATGGTGGGTTCCAATTATCCAACTATTCGAATTAACCAAATCCTACTGTAATATGAAAAATATGTAGTCAACATCAGTGAATATTTTTAAATTGTGTGCTTTTAATAACTAATTAATACTCAATGATCAGTTTAAGTTAACGCAAAAGTCTTCAATTTTCTAATGCCAAAATTAGTTAATAAAGCCTCAACGATGGCATTGGATATGGAAAACATGTGAAGGAACGTGAGAGCATTTAGCCGAATCACTCACTAATTGTTAGATATCTATGCACTATGAACAGGTGTGTTTTGTTAAAGAATGTTTAATTTATAGGTAAATTTAATCAATTATGTTGATGAATAATATTTAATTTGTGTAAGTAAAATGGGTATGATTAACTACAATAGACAACTCCAAATCATTGTACTTTTAGTAAAGATTTTGGAACAAAACACTGTGTTCATTTTCTTACAAAGTCCAGTAAACCGTCATCCTTAAATCATTACCAAATGTTACTTTAATTTTCAGGTGTCATCAGTGGCTGCAGCTTTGCAGGCGGGAGGACCTTCTCGAGGAGCCCAGTGAAATGGTTGGCAGCCTCTATGTTGTGTGTTCAGATCACTTCATTCAAGACCACTTTGTGACGGTGGCTCGTAAAGCTCTGACCAAAATGGCAGTGCCGACAATCTTTCCTGCTTCTGACGATACACTGGCAAAACAGTCTGTAAATACCAAAGGTTTAGAAAATGAAAGTATACACACTGATGAGAGAGAAGAAGATGACATCGTTGATGATGATGTTTTTTATGTTTGTGACAGTGATACTGAAGATTTAGGTAATTGCAAAAGATAATGTGCCCTTTGCTAACTATGAAAAATATAAAGTTTACTTTTGCATTCTTAAGCTTTATTAATTATGAGCAGTACTTTAATCATCTAACAATCTATTTTTGGTCTACACTCTCTTGATATACAAAACATTTGTATTTTCTCATATTGCTTGTATGTGCGTGGTCCTGAACAACTCCACTGGTGTCCACACTGTTTGAGGTGTTGGACTCAATATACACCGATATGTTAGTGATTTAAATTTCTAAGAACAGAGTTTTTCTTTACACGCATTACAAAATTTTCTAAACTAGAGTAGATTAAAGTAATAAAATAAACAGAACAGTTGTAGAAAGATTGAGAATATATTGTGTAAAAGAAGCTAAGTTAAGTGGGATTTAATTTGAATGAAAGGTTTTGATGAAAAAGTTCAAACAACATCAACAGTGTATATATTTTACTCCAGCATTAAATCTAGTTTCAACATACATTATAATCAAATATATTTAAATAACTCAACTCACTGCACTCGTTTTAGAAACTCTCAGGCGGGTCTCTAACTCAATTCAATGTCCTCGTTTGGGAAATTATAGAAAGAGTTCCACTAAGAATTATTTTCTCTGAACCTGGTGGACTGACAAAGACTTAACTTTCCTTTGAAGAATAGTATCACTCATTGGGTTATTTATTGTCCAGGAGAGTTAACGGGACTGCAGAAATCATATTTGGAAAGGGGCAGCAGCAGTTCCGACTCTGAGAGGGATGTAGACTCCCCTGGTCAATTGTGCAGACTTTGTGGATGTGTTTCTGAGGATGCAGCATACATCTACGGCAGCACCGAGGAGGATTTGGGTCTCGCGACCAAGATCAACACCTTGCTGCCAATCATTGTGAGTTTTGCACGCCATTAGCTAAAGTATGACAATTAGAGATGGGCCTTATCACACTATTAGTAAAAATACAACTCTGTGCAGAAACCGCCACGGAAATGAAATGGTCGAGCCTTCGACTCTTTCTTTACAACAAAGTTTGAAATCCTAAACATGGCTTATCATATAGAAGAAGAAAAAAAAATCTCTTCCGAAGATTAAAATGTAGTTAAAACTTACTTTTCTTTTTATTAAAACTAGAAACTGCATTCATTATTTGGAAGCAGCTTATTTTTGGATCAATATATTAAATTTGGCTTTTAAAAAAGAACAATATGATATCGTCTAGGTAATCACCAATTTTCTTCATAGTAAAAAACATACTAAATGCATTACTAAACTTTTAAGGTTTTGAATTACTTGTATATACCTATTATATTATAATTGGAAGAAGGTATAGGAAAGGTGGATGGAAACATATAAATGAGTTACGATAGAATGAAACCTAGGTCGGGGGATTGGGTGGTGACGATCAATTTTCTTTAAGAGATAACCATTACCTCTTTGTCCATTGGCAGCAGTGTAAAGTGTGAACTGTGTTCTTCTTTTCATTGTAAAGGCCATTTTGTTTTTGTCCCTCTTTTATATGTTTCTATCCACCTTTCCTATACCTTCTTCCAATTATAATATAATACAATTACCTCATAAAGGGAAAAGAGGTTTTCCTTATTCAGTTAAATCATTGTATATGCCTATATATTTGAGGGTTGGAAAAAACTGCCACTGTGGTTACCAAAGCTATTTAGCTGATTAAAACTGTCATATAATTAACACATATATTCATAAATAAGATTTCCCAACTAAACACTAAAACAAAAGTTAGTAATACCTAAATAACATTTTTTTTTTAAACTGGTAAAATTGTTTGTTTAGCAGATACAAACTTTTTTTTAAATATGTGATCAATAATAAATAAAACAAAAGTCAGCATCCACCATTAAAACTGCAAAAAAGTAGTCAGGGAAAATTGAAAAATGTTGCCTAGAAAACCTGGAAAAGTCAAGGAATTTTGTAAAATATGTTTTGTAGCCACCTGGAAGAGAAGCAAAGCTGGAAAACAAACTTCAATTACCATCTTTTTAAAGTGTGACTTTTGCATTTCGCACACTATAATATATAATAAACATTACATTTAGTTGATTTTAAATTGTTCTCTTTTCCTCTCTTTTTCTTCTCTTTTTCTTTTTCTCTTGAATGGTGTACCTTCTTCTAAATATAATAAAATAATAGTTTTATGATTTATTGAATAATTAATACTATGGAGTAATTACTGATCATTATTTCATAGTCTACCTATTCTGCACTTCTCTTTAATTTTGATTTGTTTCATTCCAGCCCCTTCCCTTGTTTCCGCATTATCCATCATTTTGGTTATCCAACCATCTGCCAGTCTTGTTAAAGTTTGATAATCGTGACTACTATACAAATAAATTATTCTAACTTTGACAACACCGTTGAAATTTTTTGTGAATTTGCATGTTATTTTAATTAACTCTTGCTTCTTGATAATTGTTTACATCTTATTCTTTGAATTGATTTTTGTTTGTTCTTTTGTGTATTTAGGTTGAGAAGAGTGACCCACTTCCCAAGCAGGTGTGTATGGACTGCCTCTCTAAATTGGACACCTGCTTTGAGCTAACTAAATCATGTCTCAGGACAGACCGATGGTTGAATCGTTTGAAGAGGAAGAAACTATTCAGGTACATTATGATATTTTTTTGAAAAACAACATATTTAGTAAAGAACACTTTAGATAAGTCAATTAATAAAAACAAAATTCAATTTTTAAATATAAATGAGAATAAGAAAATATGAGTGGGCAACAACATATAGTACATAACATACTTAATCTGGATATTAATTTAGGTCAATCTTAAAATACTCTTGTTACATAAAGACAGAAAAAATTTGAAATAATGTGATAATAATAATAAAAGGAGATAATTTAAGAATTGTTAAATTACAAAAAACTAAAATTTTATAATGGAATCTGACCAAATTAAAGAAAAATAATTTTTTTTAAAAACCACTGGTAAGTGTAAATTTAATGAAGAAAACCCACTTAGGGAAAGAGGAAATATGTGGAAATAATCCAATGCACGAAGGTGACATCTTTCTTTTTTCTATCTTTTATAGTAGAAGTAAAGTAGTCTCACACATATTTAAACACTAATTTTAACAAAATTTAGTAATATTTCGACATTGCTGCCTTTATCAAACAAAAAGAGAAGTGGGAATACATTTTATACACAGAGTGAATTATGCTATATCATATTAAAAAAAGGGGGGAATAGTAATAATAAATTCAAAGTTATGATGATAAAAATAATAAAAATAGATTAATTAAACTTCCGCCATTCATAGAGGTTACAAAACACTTCTTAGACAAAATTCACAAAATTAAAAACCTTCCACCTTATTGATGTCATGGCACTTTATACTAACATCCCCCATGAAATGTCAACAATGGAGCATTTCTTAGAGCGCAAACCACCTGGATCCAAACCAACCACTTCTTTCTTGGTGGAACTGGCAAGGATGTTCTTTCAAACCAACAACTTTTGTTTCCTAGACAAATACTTCCTACATATAAAGGGCACAGCTCTGGGTACACGCATGGCTCCGTAATAAGTATATCTTTACATGGGACTACTAGAAGAATGTTTTTTACTGTCTCAGACCATCAAACCCAAACCCTCTGTACGGCTGCCCTACATTGACGACATTTTCATGATCTGGCCTCACTCTGATGCATTCTTGGACATGTTTCTAGATAAGCTCAACAATTGTAGCCCCTTAAATTTTACTCACAATAAATCACAGCATAACCTCACTTTCCTGGATACGAATCTGTTCCTTGAAAACAGCCAAATTCACACCACTCTATATATAAAACCCACCAATCACCAACAATACCTCCACTACTATAGCAGCCACCCTTCAAACACTAAAATATCTCTACCATTCAGCCTTGCCACTCGAGACAAACGGCTCTGTTAAGAACCCAATGATCTAACTGAATATTGCAAACAACTTTCCGCAGCTTTCCAAGCCAGAGGTTACCCCAAGTTTTGAAGAGACAACCAAATATGCAGAGATGACAAAAACCCTCCAAAAGAAGTTTAAGACATCCCTTTCACAACACAATACCATCCTTGTCCAAACCAAATAACACTATTCTTAAAAGTGGCTACAAGAGACAGTGGGAACTAGCCCACCAATGGATTACCACTAGGCCTCAATAGAAGATAGTTCCTTTCTTTATATAAGATTAATATTTTTGAAATTATTACTCTTATTATTATATTTTTTTAATAGGTCTATGTAAATACTAACCATAGCCAAGAAATTTATCTTTACTCCCAAAAACAGTTATCACAATGTGTTTCTAACAATTTTTCTTTAAATTCAAAATGGAGTAATCCAATGTTTGTGTTATCTGTACTTTCTTCTTTCTTCTTTGTGTTTGAAAAAGGCAAAAATGCCGGAATATTATTCTATTTGTGTTAAAATATGTGTGTGTGTGATTTCTCCTATAGAAGATAGAAGAAATGAAGATGTCACCTTTGTTCATTGGATTCTTCCTACATTTTTCATCTTTTCCTAGGTGGGCTTTCTTCATCTCATTTACTCTTATTAGTTTATTTTTCCTTTTTCTTTAGTTATAATAATTATATCAATTTCAATTATTACTATAAAATTATTTAGCTACTAAGCCACCTCATTTTTATAATCACAATAACATCAACTACACAATTTGAATAAATATGATGATAAATAAGTTAGTGGAAATGAAAAGTTGAGAGAATGTATAAAAGTTTTGAGTAAGATAAAAATAAATATTAATATAAATATGTATTTACTTTTCCTCTCAGTTAGCTGAAACTCTTTGTGTCTTGGTTGCTTATGCTACACATATTCTTGACATGTTTCTACACATCTATGACATCATCCTGAGCCACCCAGCCAAACAAGAACTTTTAATGTCTATGGCACATACTAAATACTAAAAAGATGTATTTTAGTTATGCTATCATATTTTCTATTTTAATAGTTTTTGTACCCGCCTCGGTGGCGTAGTTGGCTAACGCGCTTGTCGTGTTGAGCTCGACTGCTGAGGACGGGGAGATCGAGGTTCGAATCTCGGTCGGGTGAACTGTTTTTTTTTCTTTCCTAAATTGTTTTCCACTCTCCCTCCACGCAAATGCGGGTTCATTTCCTCTAATTCAACCTTCCCAATTCCTAATCCATTAGAGTAATTAGTACTTAAAGTGTATAACCCGAACGGGTAGTAAGACGCGGTGCTAAGTATTATTATTATTATTATCATTATTATTATTATTATTAATAGTTTTTGCAGATTCAAAAATGCTCCCTATTTAAATATACTTGTTCTTTTCTACTTTTTTAGGAGTCATACTTTAATGAAAGTTCATCCTGAAGAAGTTTCTCAGAAAAGTAGCAATGGTTTCATAAAACTAGAAGTAACTAATTCCACATCTTTTTGTGAGCAGACAAAAGATGATAGCTCTACAAACAATTCTACTGATGTCAAAAAAAAGTATGATGAAAACAGCTTTAACAATAGCGCCACTGAAAAGTTGGTTACAAGTTGCTATACTTGTCCGTTTTGCTCATATGGTACCATGATCATGCAAAAAACCTCATCTCATGATTCAACTTTAGTATGTGGAGACACAAAAACAACAGAGCAAAGTATTAACTCTACTGACTTACCAAATGATAAATCCGCAAAACAAATGTTGAACAAAGACTCTCTTTCCACAAGTGATACAGAAATACATCCTGAGCTACCGAATTTATTTTACGAAGTCAGAGATGAGCATGGGAATAAATATGCAATGGTTGAGCCGACACCCAGTTGGTGGAATGAGGATGGTAACATGGGAAACACGGAGATAATAATCCATGCTGTGAACCCAAATAAATTGAGTGAAGAACCATGGTCGACTTTGAATCATGCTGATGAAAGTGTTGACCGCCATTGCTGCCTCCTCTGTGGCAATAGTTTCCAGACTCTCGAAATGTGTCTGGAGCACAGCAACTCCCACCTAGACACTGAAGGTTTTGTCTGTAACATGTGTCTCCTTCACTTTTCAAACAAATCTGAACTCACCAGTCACATGGATGATCATCGAGCAGACGAGAAACGACTCTTGAGAGTGGAAGGTTCTAAACGCCTCATTTGCACTGTCTGTGGCAGGAAGTTTAATAATGAGAGGACATGGAAGGCCCACTCTTGTGCCAGTGAACCTTCAAAAAAACAGTTCAAGTGCGCAGAGTGTAACAAATCTTTCCTTACTGAGGAACGCCTTACATTCCATGGGATTTTGCACAAACTCAAGCAGCCTAACCACTGTGAGAAGTGTGACAGGCAATTTGAGCACAGGAGTGCTTTCTACCAACACTGGCGGCTTGTCCATGAAGGTGAACGACCGTTTTGCTGCCACAAATGTGGAAAAACATTCTACTCTCACTCAAGACTTGTCACACACCTACGCACCCACTCAGGTGAACGGCCTTATGAGTGTGATGTTTGTCACCATAAGTTTTATGATAATGAGACACTCAAAGGTCACTATGTCACACACATGAACACAAAGCCATTTCAGTGCCATCTCTGTGGGGCTTTTTGTGGCCGTCGAAGTTTATTCAATCAGCATTTGAAAGTTCATCTATAGTAGTCCAAATGGCCCCAAGCGGGCCCCGTCCCTCATACATTATTTCTGTAAGTCATGCAACAAGACATTCACGAGTTCCAATGAAGTGTTGACTCACAGAGCTACCCACTGGCACCGAGAAGAAAAAGACAAAAATCGTGAAGATAATCCTGTGACCCATGATTGTGAATACTGTGGGAATGGTTACTTGTCCATAGCCGAACTGGCAAAACATCGAAAACTAGAGCATGCAGAAGAAAAGCCGTACGTTTGTAGCATCTGTAGTGAGTTGACCAAGACACTTTACGAAGCAAGGGCGCACAGGAAAAGTCACACAACAGTGTCGAGTGTTTCAGAGGAATCTGGTGGGAACATGAAGGAAGGGGACAAGTACGCATCATTAGTTTGTGAAGAGTGTGGGGCCCAGTGTGAAGGAAGTAGGAAGCTGAAGGCACATTTGAAGCTACACAGGGCGGAGACAGTCTACCAGTGCGGAATGTGCTGCCGGAACTTCCCCAACCACCGGCGGTTGATTCTGCACCAACGCATGCACTCCGGAGAGAAACCTTACCCTTGTCCAGATTGTGGTGAGACAGTTTTATTAAAACTTCATAGAGTGCTCTAATTATCTTGTTTAAAATAGATATCTGGTGATAATTTTACACGATAAACAACATTGTATACTTTTTTGGAGGGGCAAACTCATTTAAGGGTAAAAAAATGAGAAATGATGTTTGAAAATTATGTCCCGAACCATAATAGCCTATAAGAAAGTATTTATCACAAAAACTCTGGTTGGGAGAAACTTTTAAAAATTACATTTTTTTTATCGATGGTTATATTTTACAATTAGTATTAATGTAATTTTTTATTGATATTGATAACATATATCAAAAGTTACAACTGCATATCACATGACTTGATGTATGAATGCGTAAAAGTATCTGTAGTAACTTTTCTAGCTGTTGAATAAGGTTCTTCCTATTTAATCTGGGATGTACAATTGTTTCATAGAATGTGTTTGCACAGGTAAGAGGTTCTCTCAATCGTCAGCACTGCACACACATTCGTTACTTCACACAGGAGAAAAACCTCACATATGTGACCTGTGTGACGCTACCTTCAGGATCAAGGCGGACAGAGACAACCATCGGCGCACACATACCGGAGAGCGGCCTTACCGTTGCGAGTACTGCTCCAAACAGTTCCGGACCGGCCAGGTACCACTCATAGGCAGTCTTGTTCATACTGAATAAGCAGTTTTTGTAGAAGTCCTGGATTCAATCACATCACATGCTTATGATATGAAAAACTCACAGCCTTAGATCCACACATTGGCTGCCTGTATTCTTGAAAGTGGCCATGTAATTAAAACATAATTTTCCTATAAGAAATAAAGGAAGTGGTAAGGTCCAAAAGAAGTTGTGCTTAAAGACTTAATAATTCATCCTTATTGGTGGGCTTAGGGACTAATCGTCAAGTTTTTAAAATCATGTATTCCTGGCTATGGGGAGTTCAGGGTTTGAATTCTTGTTTGATGTTTCTCCAGAGGCATACCTAGTGTTTGGGGAAACCGGTCTCTGTTAGTGGCGCACAAATCACCCCAGAAATAAATCTCTTGTCATCTGTGTAAGGTTATGAGCTTAGATAAGTGCTAGGAGGTGAACTGAAGGATAAATGTCAAGGCACTATGAAGGTATACCGGTAGAGACAATGGAGCGTATTACGTGTGTGTGGAGGGGATTGGCTTAACACTCACGAACACAAGTAAATTAAATGCTGTAGAACAACAGTTCTCAAACCAGGGTACGCGAGCTGCTCTCAAGGGAAAGTTGGCAAAATAACAAGGGACTTGGGGAAAGTCCTAATTGTTGCAGTTACCGTTATCTGGTTATTTCCACCCCTCTTTTTCCAGTATTTGCTCTCAGCTGGAGACTGAGTTCTGAAAATGTTCAACCCTCTACTCGACACCTTCTACATTAGCAGTTCATTATGCCTTTCTTAACAACATAATATCTTTGAGAGTAGTTTTTCATCCATGGTGTACCTAAAAATATAAGTACCACAATAGACTAAATTTGGAGCCGGACCACCCTTGAAAGTTTCAACTGGACAACCAAACATCAAAAAGTTGTGCCAAGCCATGCAGCCACACCCCTCCCACTGAAAAACTTTGGGATTCATAATATATGAGCTCCAGAATTACAATTAAAGATTTTGATTTGAAGATATTGTGTTTATGTTTACTTTTTTCTTTATTTTTGAATGAATTTGTGAAGAAAATGCATAAAACTCTTTACTGTAAAATTATGTTTTTTTTACTAATTATAACGATTCTCAATAACAGCAACAGCTCTAACAGTAGGATTCTCTTTAACGGGCTTTGTCACATTTGAAATATTTTGGTTACAGATATTTTTTTCCCAGTAGATTAAATAGATCAATAATTTACCAAGTGGTCATATTTTTTAAAGCCAGTCATTTGGCAATTTTTTATCTTGGAGGTACATTAAACTTTTAGACATGGCCAAGAGGTACAATCTAAAAAAATGTTTGAGAACCGCTGCTGTAGAATCTTTATATCCTCCTCGCACTGCGGTACAAAGGCATGGAAATTTTTTCGCTCTAGCTCCTCGCCTAACACTCACTTAGGACTCTTCAAGTAATTGGTATGGGTTAATTGTAGTAATTTCTATATCTCATGGTGTGATCTGGTAGTGCGTTTATAAAGATGAAAAGAGAGAGAGAAAATTTCCGCATCTTTATCTGGAAGGCTTAGCGATTGACTGCGCCAAAACAAAGAGAAAAACAAGTTCCTTGAAGAGGACTCTGAAATATAAAATTATGTTAGTAGTTGTAAAACAGATCATGATGGAGCTGATCGACCTCATTCAACAGAAAGAGAAGTGGGCTACTGTCAAAGCCATGAAGCTGTTGTTAATATTTTAACAAAATTTAAAGGAGATCATTCCATGATTTTATGTGTCATATATTTTGCTGTGGCCTCTTTGTGTAGGAGAAAGTAGCTAAAATCGTACTGGTACCCAATCATACTTTTGTTTTTAAATACAAGAAACTATATCTTTTTGTAATCTAGCATTTCAATTAGAAACTAAATTTATGTCCTAACTTTTTTTTTTTTCAGTTTACTGTGTAATTCTAGGTTCTGCTTCTGTCAAGGAAATAGGGTTATAATATAAGCCATAAGGAATACTTTAGAAATTGTATAGCATTGTAATACTTTACTTGTTGGTGTGCATTTCACACTATTACACTTTTACTGTTTTAGGTTAAAATGTTTATTTGCTTTTAACTCCAAGGCTCCTAAATGATATTCTTGTTTGGTCCCAAAATTTTACAGGAAGTTTTGGTATATTTTTGATGCAAAAATGTTTAAATAATGAAAATTTAGCCAGCACACTCAGTTATTTTATATACAGAGAGTGCAAACATTTACCTACTTGCAATGTTTTTAGGTGTATTACCAACACCGCATGATCCACACAGGGGAGCGGCGTTTCCCTTGCAATGTTTGTGGCAAGGCGTTCAAACGCTCCCACACACTCGTGGTCCACAAGCGTATCCATACAGGAGAAAAGCCCAATATCTGCGATGTCTGCGGCAAAGGTTTCCGCCAACGAACGGATATGAGGAAACACAGGGCTCTCCATGGCTCGTGACTGCATGACACTGCATAACATACATTATTAACAAGATTACTTCATAGCTTGGTACTACTCAAAGATCACTTGATGGCATAGAGTGCCAAGGTGTTGACCAACTACCTTGTAAGTCTCTTCAAGAGGCTTAAGTTGAAAACTTTGGTCCACATGAATTAAAGTGAAAATTGTATCAGGCAGGATATCTTTGGCTGAGTGTCCACTAAAAATGAGAAGTCCCAGGTTCAAGTAACTCAGGTATGTTAATTACATAAACTTATGTTCTTATTTCTATCTGTTGTGAATTGCAAAGTTGCTTGCCGATCATGACCTTATATAAGGGAAATTTACTGATTTTTAATATCGAAATTTTACTTTTTCAAGAAGACAAATCGACAAATCTTTTTTTCTTTTCTTCTTAGCCTTCAATTTTGACATATGTATTTATCTAAGGAACAAACACATCTACAAATCATTGCATCCTTCCATAACTTATTGTAATTATTTTTGTTCACAGTTTTAAATTCTACACTAACGCGTGTAGTTTTTAAAAGAGTTGTTTGACTTTTAAAACTCTTCATTTGTTTCAAGTGATGACTTATCAAGCAGAAAGTGGTGACCTCCTTACTAGAGGGATAATAAATGGAGTGCATCATAAGGATCATGCTTCTTTTTTTTTATAAGGTGTTAGCTGAATTATCATTATTTATATCATGATATACAGGGACTTATTCTACCATAACCAGGAGTTGTAAAAAATTACATGGTAGGTAAAGTGGAAACCAGGAAGGAAGCATCTCAAATCATCAAATATATTCACTGCCAAGGCTACGTTTTCAATTCATAGTGAAATCTGATAAAATAAATTACATTTTTTCGGAGTCAAATCAAATTTTTACTATTTTTTTTAATTTGTGTTGTAAGAATGTGTTCATATTTATATAACTTTAAAAACTGTATAGTTTACACAATCTTTAACATATATCAGCACTGATGAATCAATTTAGTATCACAACATATATTCACTTCATATTTTTGACATGTTAACATTATTTTAATTTGAACTGTACGCGAAATCACTTAATGTTGAAAATTGTATATAGAACTTTATTTCATTTGACAAATATTCAAGGCAAAGTCAAAGTTTTTGAAACTTTGCGCATCCCTACTGTTGGCTGAATGGACAAAAGATCGCTACACATCATTTAACGTTTTCTAGATGTTTATTTAAATGAAAGGCAAGTTATACTGCAGGGGTGAAGAGGATTTACAGCAAGCCATGAGTGTCCTAGATGGGTCCTACTCTACACATGAGTCACTCAACTCAATTGAGAGTCTGACCTTAACACACTACTGGTACATAGCTAACTGCCAGTCTCCAAGGTGGCTCCAACTGGATTTAGAGCTACATAAGTAACTAAACTACTTTAAATTTATAATAAAAGGGAATAAATGACGTATTTCTTAAAAATATATACAGTGTATAAAAACTGTAAAGTAATGATGTATAGGGGGAGTGGAAGGCAGCCTACTTGAAGGAAGAGTTAGGTTAGGCCATGATGTAAACAAATAAAACAATCTTAATTTTTTTTTACATTCATCTTTTTATCAGCATTCTTCCTCGCACACTTCAAATTAATTTTCAAATTTATTCCCTTATCCTTAGAAGGAACACGAAAAATGTGTCAATTACATTTTAAAATTTTTAGGATGAATGAAACCTGCAGTATTGTCACATTGATGCTATTAGATGGAGCTTAAATGTATAAAAAAATCTGTATTATTTTTGAACCAGGATTTAGAATATGTTTGTTCACAGACACGCAAAATCCCTTTGACTGAGAGTTGTTGCAGTTAATTGTGGGTGTTAGCTTGGGAGGCAAAAGATTTCTTAAGGGGTGTATTGTTGGTAGCCTATTGAAACAATTGTGTTTTTAAGTATTCTATACAGGCAATTCTCAATTTTCGTAGAACTTGCACTCTGGTAAAATATAAATTGACACTCCTAAACAGAGTTTCATACACCAAAGTTGAACTTTTCTATATTGGTTAACATAATTTTGAGCTACCATATGGCTGGTATTGCAGAGTGCCATAGTCTCCTTGTCGTGTCTCTTATGCAGTGTTTATTTACAATTTACTTCATTTTACTCTATTTTAGATTAATGAAAATTTGACAAATTAAAGTGTTGTTACTAGTGATCAGAAATATAGGTCTCATAAACATAATACATTTGAGACAAAGAATGTGGAAAGCTGCTAGCCTTTAGTTTTAATTGGGTGGGGGTGCTCATTGAACTCAAGCTGGTCGACTCTTTGCTCAATTGTGAAGGAAAATAATAAAATAAAGGAACACATATGTACAGTTGGAAATATATCAGAGAACAAAATATTTATATGATAACAGATTTAATAATATCTTTCAACTCTGAGAATGGAATTCCCTTAGAACATCAAAGTAGGATTTGTCTGTCTATCTTTATATTCATTTTATTTCCAGTTTTAGTATTATTTGTTAATATTTTATCTTTTATATGTCCTGTCATTATGTATCATTATACTTTTCTTGTGTTTTTGCTTTCATTTTTTAGGGAATCACATTAAATGATTCATACACCCTTGTGAAGGGTTCCGATTGAATAAAATCTAATTGGAGAGATTGGGCATCAATGAACCATTTTTTTAAGAGGCAGCAATGTAAAGTGTGAACTGTGCTCTTTTTTCATTGTAAAAGTCATATTGTATCATTCCTTTTATTTGTTTGTATCCCTTTTGACTGTACCTTTTTACGGTACATAAACCTCAGTAATACAGTGAAATTTCTCTTAGCAGACACCTCAGAGTAACAAATTCTTCTTTATGACAGATAGCTTAAAATTTCCTCAGAAAAATAACAGGAGCTCTTACAGTGAAAGAACCTAATAACATAAACAGACACTGCTAGACACACATATTTATACATAATAATCTCTAAACCGTGGAAAAAAATTGAAAGCACCAGCTATTCCATAGACAATACTCTACAATAAAGTAATTAGTGTGTAATAATTAATATCCACAGTATAGAGCTTCATATACAATAAACTGTGTTCAAGAAGGATGATTTAAAAAAAAAACATTTTTCCTAATAACAAACATCTCTTAGTAAAATACTTTTTTTTATATGCTAAAAGGTGTCCGCTATTAATATATTTCATTGTATACTAATTGTGCTCACCAGATTTAGTTTATCCAATAAGTTTGCCTTCATACTTTTTAGTACAATTTCGTAAAATATAAACTATGTGTTTATTATACAAATAAAAATACATGGTTCAATTTGTGTAATAATTTGTATTTGTTAATTTCATTTTTACGATAGTATTATTTGCAACTATGTTTTGTTATGTTCAAACAAATACATTTTACAATGTTTTGAAATTAATGTTTTGTTTCAGATTGTTTCATTTTAAACATGTACTAGAACTATGTTTAAAAATATTTTTTCAATGGAAAATTGTTAGGACAAACAAAGGATTTTTTGTATCTGGGCAGAATGTTTTGTATAAATGGAAGGAAAGATGGTGAATTTGACAGACAGGTAAACGCATCTTGGAGATTAGTTGGCTGTATGTGGAATAGTATCGAAACAGGCAAAGATGCCAAAATATAAAAGCGTGCCAACATCAACGTTGTATGAATGTGAAGCATGGGTCTGTCAGGAGATACACAAGAGAAAGGTGAATGCAGTTAGAATGAGATATCTAAGAAATGTAAGTGTAAAAACTCGTATGGGCAGAGTCAGTAATGATTGGGTGCCGAAGGAGTGTAGTTTGAAAGGGAATTTAATAGGTCGATGTGAAAGAAGCATCTTACGTTGGTTTGGACATGTTGAGAGGATGAGTGTGGATCGAGTGACGAAGCATATATATGAATGTAGAGTATGTGGATCAAAATGAAAGAGTAGGTCATGTAAGGCATGACTAAATGTTGTATACAAATGTGTGAAAAAGAGAAACATTAAGAGTTTTAAGAATAAAAGAGCATGTATGACTCGGTGTATGAATGTTGTTGAAATGAAGAGAATATGCAAGGATAGGGAAGTGTGGGGAAAGTTAGTGAGGATGGATTAAGTATGAAGTTGTTTTTAGAATTATATGCACAGTTTCTTGCCTACCCCAAAAGGGAACGGGCTGACTTAAGTTTGTATGTATGACTGAGAAACAAAACCATTCTTACCAGGAGTTGGTGTGAAGTACATTTTTTCAACTCAAAAGTTGAATATAATATAAGAAATATCTCTTAAGCCGATTCAAAATTTGAATGTTCTTATTTTTTAGCTCCTGTAGGGGAAAAGAATATTAAATTATGTATTTACCAGTCTAACGTTTGATATCAAATAATATTTACAACAAATAGTTCAATTTCTATAGATTTGTGATATTTGAACATTAATTGTAATTTTTAATAGCTCAAGATAAAAGTAATTTAAAATGTATATTATAAATGTTAATACAAAAAAAAAAATATATATATATATATTGGTGAAGCTTCATAATAATTGTCAAAAGCAAATTTCTTTTGTATAACTAGTCTGACCTATAAATAGTATTTTCTTAGAATATAATTATTAATTTTTCCTTGTAGCTAGAAATTGTGAAGATCAGCATTCTTGAGGTGGATGGCTCCCAAAGTGCCAGTATTTTGCTTTTCATTAAGTGAATAAACCAAGTTTATTAAATACAGCTTGTTTTTGTTCATTCTGAAGTAATTATGCCATAAACTAGGCCCCAACCTAATTATTTAAGTAAACAAAAGTAATAAGGTGTGTTAATAGTTAGTTTTACCACTGGTATCAGATGAAAATGAGAGAAAATATACTTTCACTCTCTCTTGGTCCTTCTAATAGACAAGTATTGTGATCGTAAAAAAAAAAAATTGAACTCGAGATATTGATAAATGTTGAAGTTTCTTGACCCAATGAAACAAACAAAAAAAGTGTGTTTCTTATGCCATCTGTATCCCTGCTTAGAGCCACAAAACAATTTTACCAATCTGGCTAAGACTTGGTATACAGTGTTTTCATAAGGTCCCCCTGAGTATTTTTTTGGAATTAGATATCCAAGACTAAAATGAATGGTAGTTTACTTAAGGGCCAAAAGAGCAAAATTTAATGTACTCAAAATCAGCTCTAACAATTTTGATTAAAATTTTTATCTTGTAACTGTTTAACACTAAAAACAAAATGTATATCATTATTTGGGATGATTCAGTTTAAGAGGATATGCAGAAATCTCCACTATAAATAATATTTCCGCAATGCTTTGAGAGACAAAATAACCTATGGCTGCAAAGTTGTAAGAATCTTGAAATTAAACATTATTTAATCAAATATAGCTCAATAAAATCAATAGTTTCTATGTTATAAGCAAATAAATTTTTAAATTGTGGTTTATGAAATGAAAAGTTTATTGTTATGCTCTTTGGCAGAATGTGATTATCATTTTTCCGTTTTGCTTCTCCAACATTGTTTATTGTTTCATTTCACACATCTTACAAGAAATAAGTAATATCTCAATTTTAAGTTAAAGAAGCAATAAAGTTTGTGCAGTGCACTGTACCATTTATTTTATCATAAGACAGTCAATTCATGCAATGGGAATGACTGGATCAGGGGTGGCTCGTGAAGGACAGCTTTGGGATGCCCCACCTGCAAAATAAAGCAAAAGAAGAAACAAAACCTTTTGAAATTTATACCAATTTTCTCATATGTTTTTCATTATATAGTGAAAATCATAACTCAATTTAAAAAATCATATCTTTTTCCCATTTTATTGAGGAAATTATCAAAACCTTAATAGTGTTTTAACGCATGATATAAAGCGCACCTATGTTACTCGAGAATATTTTTCAGAAGATTTGGAAAAAAAGTTTTTACTTTTTACCATAAATATCAAAATATGTGATTATTTTAAGCACATTAAATCTAGAAATTAATCATCACCTCACTTGTGCCAGTTATAGCAGACAAAATTACAAAATCGTACAGAACATATCAAATAACTTGTGTGATTTCTTTTATGGATTGTATTCAGACTTTTATTGTTATTGACATTTCACCATGTGGTACCTCACACAAGGGAGGCGTTCTCTTTGAAAAACTGCACAATGCCCTTGAAAGTTCAAGTACTTGGTTAAAAGATCAGCTAAATGGTAATGCCATTTGATGGCTAATATTTTGATCTTAGTATAGATAAAAGAAAACTTACATTTTTACTTCCTGTGTGGGACATCTCTGATAGGTTAGAATGTGTGTTGAACAACATTCATAAAATTATTCATTAATGTGGATCTGTAATCAAGTTTAAGTTATAGGTAATTCAGTGTAAAAATTACAAGTTGAGTTTTGGATATGAAGAACTGCTTGCATTAGCTGAAGACATAGAAATTGGCATATCAAATCCAAAATAATTCCAGGTTACTTGTTCTGTTCAAATTTAACTCATTATTTAACAAACATTTCAAAGAGATTTTTAATCATTTTTTATTGTTCTATAAAAGAAGTTCACTGAGTGTATATGACAAGATAAGAATCCTGATGCTAAAATACTTCTTATTGACATTAAGATAGTTTTCGGAACCAAGCTACTTTAGTGAAAATTGTGGATGCACACTCGCTTCTGATGTAGTAGATTCTAAATCTAAAACTTCGTGAAAGCATCTTTTAAACACAGATTTTTTTTCAAAAACCTACGGTCTTTAGGAGTTAAACTGAACTTTATAATTCGCAATAATGCTGTAACAAAGGAGGTATTCACAAATTAAAACTTGTTTCATTACATTCATGACATCCTGTATGTCTTGGAGAATTTCAGAAAATATACAGTGAATCTCTTGGATCAGGGATAGACAACCACTTACACAGCCGCAATATTAAGTATGACACACTTTTTCATGGAGCTTTCTTCTCTTGGGATTGCCCACCTGTCCAAAAAGTTTCATCTTTTCTAAAGGAATTCTTGGTCATACATTTCAACGAAGGAAAGTGCCACTTAACCAGATTTTCTTCTAGTTCTCATTTGAAGGTGTAAAAGTCTTCAAATATCATTGACATACTTTCCAAGGAAATTTGAAAGGTTGTCATTTCTTGGAGACAACTAAATTTTCTATAAAGTATGTCTATGTGATTAATTGTATGATTAAAAGTATACAGTAAGGCCCCTATATCTGCGAGTAATACGTTCTTAGATCCACTGCAGTTACGTGAAACCGCGGATAATACCAAACTACTATATAAGGTGATATTCATGTAACATATATAAATACGATAAAGTGTAGTAATTGATAAATTATTTACAGTAAGACATTACCAACATTAAATAAAGTAATAATAACATGTACTGTACACTACAGTGTACTTACTATTCTCCATTCTTGTTGCGACTATCACATGATGTTGATACTTATGATTATTATAGTGATATGATAGCACAATGCCCACGATGGGGAGATGAAGTGGGGTGATGGTGTAGGCATTGTGACACTGTGCTTGGCTAATGATTTTCTGACGAAATGGGAGAGGGGTCACTAGGATCATTTTCGGAAGATGGATAAGGATGAGCAGATGAAAACGATAATGGCTTAATGATGTCAGATGGGGAAAAATTAAATTCGTGAATAAAAAATAAATAAAATTGGGCAACCGCGGATATAGCTGTATTTACATTTGAATTTTCCAAACTATGTAGTAATAATAATCTTTAATCCCTTCAGCCTCCATTAGATGTCCCATGTGGTTTTCTTTGTGCACTATTATTTTCGGGAAAATTTTGTATGAAAATTGTATTATGTCCTGAGGAAATCTTGGGTCCCTGAACACACTCTGCACAATCCCCTGGACACAAAGTGATGTTCGGCAATGGAAATAATTGTATTGCTCTTAGTGTCTCAATTGTATAGTATTGACTCCCAGAGCAAAAGGTCCTTAATTCAATTTCCTTATTGAGGTAGTCATTTTTAATTTTTGTGGATATGCAATGCCCACTTTTAGCTGGGTCCCCCCCCCCCCCCCCCCCCACAAACA